>LR738713.1:798831488-798976551 GCA_902687465.1 Secale cereale | reverse complement strand
CCCCAGGGGCCGGGTCATCATTTGAACGTGGGTGATACCACTATTCAGGGAACCCAAATATTGGTAACATAGCCATTCAAGGGGGTGTGGGCGAACCACTGTCCCCAGGGGCCGGGTCATCATTTGAACGTGGGCGATACCACTGTTCAGGGAACCCAAATATTGGTAACATAGCCATTCAAGGGGGTGTGGGCGAACCATTGTCCCCAGGGGCCGCTGATATTCCTCTTTTTCCTTTTTCTTTATACAGGGCTTTCCTCTTCCTGAACCGGACATGATCTTTTGTTCCTGTGAGTTCTACCGCTCCTTCACATACCCTGTAAAGATTAGTTTTTAAAAACCAGCTAACATTGAAATATGTTTCTTTGACAACAAACTGATATGGATATTTGCCGCAAATTTGATGTATGTGGAAAAAGGGCTGAGCCCCCGGTTTACCGAGGGTGCCGGTTTATTCATTATTCATAATATATACATAGGATACATGGGAGCCTATGGCTCAAGTATAATACGGCCGTAGATGAGCAATGTTCCATGGCCTTTTCGTCTCCTCTTCTGATGTCCGTGAATCTTTGTGCTCTCGAATGTCCACCAAATAGTATGACCCGTTGTGTAAATTTTTGCTGATCACAAAGGGCCCTTCCCATGGCGGGGATAGCTTGTGCATGTCTGTTTGATCTTGGATAAGCCGGAGTACCAAGTCACCCTCCTGGAATGTCCTGGTTCTGATCCGGCGGCTGTGATATCTGCGCAGATCTTGCTGATAAATCGCCGACCGTGCTGTAGCTATGTCACACTCTTCATCCAACCGATCCAAACTATCCTGTCTTGACTCTTCGTTGATGGCTTCTACATAGGCCGCCACCCTTGGGGAATCATGGCGTATGTCACTTGGAAGAACTGCTTCTGCCCCGTAAACCATGAAGAAAGGTGTATAACCTGTAGACCGGTTTGGTGTAGTGTTAATGCTCCAAAGGACAGAGGGTAATTCTTCAACCCAACACCCTGGGGTTCTCTGCAGAGGTGTCATAAGCCGGGGTCTAATTCCACGCAAAATCTCCTGATTTGCCCTTTCTGCTTGACCATTGGATTGGGGGTGAGCCACAGAAGATACGTCCAAACGAATATGCTCTCGTTGACAGAATTCTTCCATCTCACCCTGAGATAAATTGGTGCCGTTATCTGTGATGATGCTGTGTGGAAAACCAAACCGGAATATTACCTTTTTGATAAACTTAACCGCCGTTGCCGCATCACACTTGCTTATAGGTTCCGCTTCAACCCACTTTGTAAACTTGTCCACTGCCACTAGCAGATGAGTTTTCTGATCTTGGGATCTCTTGAAAGGACCAACCATGTCAAGCCCCCAAGTTGCAAAAGGCCAAGTTATTGGTATCATCCGGAGTTCTTGTGCCGGAACAAGGGCACGTCTTGAGAATTTCTGACAAGCATCGCACTTGCGGACCAGGTCTGCCGCATCTGCATGTGCGGTTAACCAATAAAAGCCATGCCGGAAAGCCTTAGCCACCAAAGATTTTGATTCGGCATGATGACCACAATCCCCTTCATGAATCTCCCTTAGAATCTCACGACCTTCCTCAGCTGAGACACACTGTTGAAATACTCCAGAGGTGCTACGATGGTGTAGCTCCCCGTTGGCAATTGTCATAGATTTGGAGCGCCGGATTATCTGCCGTGCTTCATCTTCGTCCTCTGGTAACTCTCCGCGGCTGAAATATACCAGATAAGGCAACGTCCAATCCGGAATAACATGGGCTGCTGCAACTAGCCGTGCCTCTGGATCCGGAACAGCTAGATCGTCCTCTGAAGGTACTTGAACCGAAGGATTATGCAACTCATCCAAAAAGGTATTCGGTGGTACCGGTTTACGTTGCGATCCTAGCCGGCTTAAAGCGTCAGCTGCTTCGTTCTTCCGCCGGTCTATATGTTCCACCTGATACCCTTTGAAGTAACCTGCCACCGCTTCAACCTCTCGTCGATAAGCCGCCATGAGGGGATCCCTTGAATCCCACTTGCCCGAAACTTGCTGTGCCACTAGGTCTGAATCGCCCAAGCACTTAACCCGGCTTAAATTCATCTCCTTTGCCAACCGCAAACCATGAAGTAGTGCTTCATATTCCGCTGCATTATTAGTACAAGGAAATAACAACCGGAGGACATAACAAAATTTATCACCTCTGGGGGAAGTTAAAACCACTCCGGCCCCTGAGCCCTCCAACTGCTTCGAACCGTCGAAGTGAATCGTCCAATAAGTGAGATCCGGCTTCTCCTCCGGGGTCTGTAATTCTGTCCAGTCGTTGATGAAGTCCACCAGTGCCTGAGATTTGATAGCAGTACGTGGTACATATTTCAATTCATGTGGGCTGAGCTCAATGGCCCACTTGGCTATTCTGCCTGTTGCCTCTCTATTCTGGATTATATCTCCCAACGGAGCTGAGCTAACCACAGTTATCGGATGCCCTTGGAAATAATGCTTCAACTTCCGGTTCGCCATGAACACCCCATACACCAATTTCTGCCAATGAGGGTATCTTTGCTTGGACTCGATGAGTACTTCACTCACATAATAAACCGGACGCTGAACCGGATGTTCTTTCCCTGCTTCCTTGCGCTCAACCACAATTGCAACGCTAACTGCCCGTGTGTTTGCAGCAACATATAGTAGCAAAGGCTCCTTGTCAATAGGGGCAGCTAAAACCGGCGGCTTCGCTAGCTGCTGTTTCAGATTCTCAAACGCTGTATTTGCTTCATCACTCCAGATGAACCGGTCCGTTTTCTTCAACATTTGATAAAGCGGGATCGCCTTTTCTCCTAAGCGGCTGATGAACCGGCTCAACGCCGTGATCCGGCCAGCTATGCGCTGGACATCATTAATGCAAGCCGGTTTCGTCAAAGATGTGATGGCCTTGATCTTCTCCGGGTTGGCTTCTATTCCCCGGTTTGAGACCAAGAATCCCAAAAGCTTACCAGCCGGGACACCAAAAGCACATTTTTCCGGATTGAGCATCATCCTGTAAGCCCGAAGATTATCAAAGGTTTCGCTGAGATCTTCTATCATTGTCCTCTCCTCCTTTGACTTAACCACAATGTCATCCACGTAGGCATGTACGTTCCTTCCTATCTGCCCTTTCAAGCAATTCTGAACACAACGCTGATAAGTCGCCTGCGCACACTTGAGCCCAAAAGGCATAGACACATAGCAAAAAGCACCAAAAGGGGTTATGAACGCTGTCTTCTCTTGGTCTTCAACTGCCATTTTGATCTGGTGATAGCCTGAGTACGCATCCAGGAAACTCAGCCGCTCACACCCTGCCGTAGCATCAATAATCTGATCAATGCGAGGTAGAGCAAAAGGATCAGTTGGGCAAGCTTTATTGAGGTCTGTGTAGTCCACGCACATCCTCCACTTCCCATTCTTCTTTAGAACTAGCACCGGGTTGGCCAACCATTCCGGATGAAACACTTCCACTATGAACCCTGCCGCCAAAAGCCTGGCTACTTCTTCTCCTATAGCCTTGCGCCTTTCTTCGTTAAAGCGACGCAGATACTGCTTTACCGGTTTAAACTTCGGATCAATATTTAATTTGTGCTCAGCGAGTTCCCTCGGTATACCTGGCATGTCAGAAGGTTTCCATGCAAAGATATCCCGGTTCTCACGGATGAACTCGATGAGCGCGCTTTCCTATTTAGGATCCAAGTTAGCACTGATGGTGAACTGCTTAGATGAATCTCCAGGCACAAAGTCGACCTGCTTAGTCTCTTCCGCTGATTTGAACTTCAAAGCCGGATCATGCTCGGTGGTTGGTTTCTTCAGCGGAGTCATATCTGCCGGATCAACATTATCCTTATAGAATTTTAACTCTTCCGCGGCACATACCGCTTCTGCATAAGCTGCATCACCTTCCTCACATTCCACTGCTATCTTACGACTGCCGTGCACCGTGATCGTGCCTTTATGACCTGGCATCTTGAGCTGCAGATAAACATAACATGGCCTAGCCATAAATTTAGCATAAACCGTCCTCCCGAACAAAGCATGATACGGACTTTTAATTTTGACAACTTCAAAGGTGATCATCTCCGATCTGGAATCATGCTCATCCCCAAAGGTAACTTCTAAGTCAATCTTACCAACTGGATAAGCTGACTTACCTGGGACCACCCCGTGAAACACTGTGTTCGACGTCCTTAACTGTTTATCTGTCAGACCCATACGGCGAAAGGTCTCATAGTATAATATGTTGATACTGCTACCTCCATCCATGAGGACTTTAGTGAACCTGTATCCTCCCACCTGAGGTGCCACCACCAAGGCTAAATGTCCCGGATTATCTACCCGTAACGGGTGGTCCTCCCTGCTCCAAACAATGGGCTGCTCTGACCATCGTAGAAACTGCGGTGTCGCCGGTTCTACCGCATTAACAGTCCGCTTTAAGACCTTCTGGTCTCTCTTGCATAGACTTGTGGTAAAAACATGATATTGACCGCTGCTCAACTCCTTTGGATTACTCTGGTACCCGGATTGCTGTTGTTGCTGCGGACGCTGCTGCTGCTGATTTCCTTGGTTATTGTGACTCCCTTGGCCCTGCTGCTGATTATTCTGATTGTTGTAACCACCTTGATGATACGACTGATTTCCCTGACTCTGATAACCACCTTGATAATGTGATTGGCTTCCTTGACCATTATAGTTTCCTTGACCACCTGGGCCGCCTGGCCGGGATTGATAACCACCGTTGTGCCCTTGATAACCGCTGTTGCCCCTATATCCTGAACCGGAATTGTTCCCTTGGTAACCCGGGCCATAAAACCCGGGCCCTGAACCGGCATTCGGGGGCCGGCTATGGGGATTAAAACGGCCGTTCCCTGCTAACGTGGGGTTCAGACATTCTCTTGCAGTGTGCCGTGCAGGCCCCTTACTCCCGCTATGCTTTATACAGGGTTGATCCAAATCCTGCTCCCAACCTGGATTTCCTCCACCGGCTTGGCGAGCGGGACCCTGCTGATTTCCCTGAAAACCGCCTTGAACCTGTGTATTAGCCACAAAATCAGAGCTGCTTTCCGGTTTCCGTTTGCCCAAAAGACCTGAAGTAATCGGACTAGCTGTCGCCGGTTTGCCAGTCTTGCTGGTCTTTCCCGCTTTATCTCCTTCTGGCTCCGGATACTTGGTATTATCTGAGTCTCCGTACTTCACCAAGGCGCTCATCAAAGTCCCCATGTCATTGCACTCCCGTTTGAGCCGTCCGAGTTTTAATTTCAAAGATTCAAACCGGCAATTATTCTCCAATGTCACGATTGCTGTGCTCGGATTAATGCCGTTTGAGGAGTGCAAGATCTCTGCCACTCTACGTACCCAAGCTGTTGTAGACTCCTGCTCTCCTTGCACGCACGCTGCTAAGTCTATCACCGACATAGGTTGCTTGCACGTATCCTTAAAAATTTTGATGAACTGACTGCGCAGCTCCCCCCATGATCCGATGGAATTCGGAGGAAGACCCTTTAGCCAAGTCCGGGCCGTTCCTTCAAGCATCATAGTGAAATATTTGGCACAAGCCGATTCATCCACGTCCAACATCTCCATGGCCATCTCGTAACTTTCCACCCAAGCTTCGGGTGGTAAATCGGCTGTGTAATTAGGCACTTTGCGAGGCCCCTTGAAATCCTTGGGCAATTTAACACTTCGCAGGGCGGGGACGAGACATTGTATCCCAAAACCGCTCGCCGTCGCTCCTGTCCCTGTAGTGCCTGTGTGAACCGGCGTCGACTGACGGACTTCTTCCCTGGCCTCCGATCTAGGCCGGTTTCGATCCGGGGCTGGCATCTCTGCCCTTGCCGGATTATCTTGCCTGTGCTGATGTCTCCTTCGTTCACTGCTAGACACTTCGGGCTCCTCCCAATGTCTAGAGTAACTCCGATTGGGACGTGGTGTTGAATGTAACCTCTCCCTGCTATGAGAGTATGCTTGTTGCTGTATTAACGCCGTATTGAGTAGCTTCTGGGCCCTGCGCGCCTCTATCGCTACAGGGGATGTTTCTTCCACAGGTAAAGCGGCCAACCGCGCTGCCGCTGCAGCGATATTATCCACAGGGTTTGAATAATGCCCCGGGGGGACCGGAACATATGGCGCCGATGTAATCCGTCGCTCCCGCTCTGCGGCGGGTTGCTGAACCGGCTCCTCTCGAGCCGGTGAGCTTCTCCGGTTCAAGATCGGATTGTTACTGGCCCCAGCCCCAGGTGTTCTGAACAAATTCGCAGATTCGTAACCCGGCGGCAGGCGGGATCGATATTTTCGTCCTCTTACCCCTTCCATGGAAGCCTGTTCCATCCTTAAGTGAAAAGCTTGTTCATCCAACTCTGCTTGTCTTATGGCTAGCATCTCTCCTTCTGCCTTTAAATCCTCTTTTAACTGATCGATCCGGGCCTTCAACTGAAGAAGCACTGCATCGTGTTGCGCCTTGTCTGCTGGAGCTACAACCTCTACTGCCTTAGCTGCGAACTCCTCGATCAAGGTGGATAGAACCGCAGTAATGGAGGGATTTGAACCGCTTCCCCCTGCGCCAGCCTCCGCTGTTGTTCCGTTCGTCGGGGGTTGTGAACCGGCCATGAAGACCGCCACCCGGTTTGGCGGGTCAGAGGGGCCCGGAATACTGTGTCCATCGGACTCGCCCTAAGACCGGCCGTCCCGCAACTGATACAGAGATTCAGTTTCCCCGGACGAAGACTCGTCATCTGAATAGACGACGGTTGCACCATCAGACTCCGATCTGTCCTCAGCTTGTCCTCCGTGAACTGTTCCAACGAACACATGTTTCACGACGGATTGAATCCGGGTCGACCTCGCACGCTGAGCCGGCTCGATGATGTTGGGGAAGGTGTCCGGCTCAGGTCCCGGTTCACCGATTTTGCCGATGAAGACTTGGATGCTGCCGAAGGGGACCCGGTACCCGTATTCGATTGAATCGGCCTCCGGTCCCCAACCCGCGTCGTCGATGTAGACCCGGCCGCGACGACTCTTGGTCATCCGGCCGACTGCGTAACCCTTCAACCCCTTGAGGCCGCCTTCCAAGAACTCGAAACCATCGTGCGCAGGCCCCACGGTGGGTGCCAACTATCGTGGAATTAACACGGCAGATGTCCGGTTTAGCGGACTTGATGATGGAACCATCGCACGGGTTAGCTTGAAAAGGTTCATGGCACACAAAGGACACAAAGGATTTTATACTAGTTCGGCCCCTTTTGAGAAGGTAAAAGCCTACGTCTAGTTAGTTTGGTATTGCTTGGGCGTCGGTTTACAGGGAGCGGAATCGCTTGCCTGCGTCTCGACGGATTGATTGTTGCTTGTCCCTGAACCGGTGCCGGGTCGCCCCTTTATATAGAGGTGACGCCTGGTCCGGTTTACAGAGTCCCGAGGCCGGCTCATAATCGTGTCCGCCTCGGTCTCTGCTCTTCCTTTCCTATTTCTCAAGTTACATCTTTTTGGTGGTTTACAAACCATATTTCTATACATGGGCCTTGAAATCTTATGGGCCGTAATCTCTACTAATAATAAACCAAGTACGATATAACTAAGCCGGTTTACAATATCCGGTTTATACCTATTAACCATATCCCTGACAGCTTTGGTTTTTTGGCGAGTTGCCTTTGCCGGTTTATCCTGGACTTTTCCTCTTCCAGAATGGGTCATTACCTTGTTGAAAATTATGAAGTCATTCAGAAAGAGTACTAAAGACAGATTGAAATAAAACAGACAATGTAAAAAAAACTTACCGATGGCGGTTTATTAAGCTCACAGAAGGGAGCCAGTCCGGTTTGGCTGCAGGCTTCCACCGGTTCATTCAACAGCCTTTTAACGGCTTCATTGACCTTGTTCTCTGACAGCACAGCTTCAGTATGGCGCAGAGGATCTTTGGGGTCTCCGGTATATTCACACATTAAACCGGAGCGCCGGCTTAGCGGGAGAATACTCCAAGAAATCCAACATCGAACGAAGTCAGTGCATGTTAAACCGTTTGCGGTGAAGGCCCGGAGTTTTGAAAGTTGTGGTGCATATTCGGCCCGTCCTTGAGCGCTCGGCCGTTGAGGGAAAGGATGGTTCTCAGAAAGCCGATGGGAACGATAACCCAACATTGGATTTTCATCTTCCGGAGAAGTGTCTAGACAATAAAACCAGATCGGGTTCCAATCTTTAGGATGGCTGTGATGATTGGCGTGAGGAAAGCTGACATCCTTCCTCTTCTGGATGGACATTCCGCCAAGTTCAATGTTAGGACCGTCTGAGAACTCAGTGCGGCGGCTTAGATGGAAAAAAATCCCTAAACAATTCAACTGAAGGCTCTTCTTGCAGGTAAGCTTCAGAAAATACTTGAAAATTACAGATGTTGGACACAGAATTTGGCCCGATATCTTGCGGGTGGAGCTGAAAGCTAGCTAGCACGTCACGAAAGAACTTTGACCCGGGAGGACTAAATCCCCGGGCTAGATGATCAAGAAATACGATAACTTCTTCGTCTTTGGGTTCTGTAGGACATTCCGGTCCAGAGACTCTCCAATGGAGGACGTTCTTCTGGCCTAAAGCGCCAATTTCAGCCCGGTTCTGTAATTCTTCTTCGGTAACCCGAGACTGGACCCAGTTGAAGGAAATTAACTGCTTGGCTTGCTTTGCCATTTTGAAAGGAAAAGCTGAAAATATAGTGAAGGGTCGATTTATGATTTATGCAAGGTTAAACCCGCAGTGTTTCAAAGGTATTTACAAACGGCGCTTTAAGCAGGGGCCTAATGGTATCTACCGGTTTATGGTCTTTTCTAAAAGCTAAACCGCCGAGGAGAATATGAAAGGTACAGATCTGAAGTTATGGGAAAACAAGTTTTGTAAAATCAGTGATAAGATTACAGATCTACAGCGTGTCAGAAATTCAGAAATATTCAGGGTCAATATTCAACGGATGCAACAATGGTTCAAACAAACGCAGTTTGAGCTAGTACTTTGGGGAAGAATAAAGAGCACAAATGAAGCGGAGTTATTAATACAATCGCACACAGGGGGATCAGATCTACACTAGTTGTCGGAGCCACGAGGAAGAACTACGAAGAATAGCGCCCTAGCTATGAACTCGCAGGAAAAAACCCTAATGAGATTTATATAAGGGGGAAGGAAGGAACTTACTGGAGTCAACGGGTGCAGAGGTGTGCTGGCGATTTTCTGCTCCGAACAGGTTGATGCAGCGGCCAAACATGACGAAGATGCAAGGGTCGACGGCGGCGGTAGAGCTTGAGCACGAGCGAGCGCGAGGAAGAAGAAGAGGCAAAGGAAGCAAGGGGGAAAAAGAGATGCCCCTCTGCCCTATTTATAAGCCGAAAGGTGAAACGGCAGGCGCGGGAATCAAGGAGCCAGAAAGGTGGACATGGGACGATACTGTCGCCTCGATCTTCGGAGCTTTTTAATCTGTAAAAAATAAAACAGGTACCAGTATTAAATGAGCAGATGACGTCACGGCGGTTCAATGCATTCCGGGAGGATGACGTCATGGCGATTTATGAAATATTTTGAAGTTACGAAGGGCCAAGCTTTACAAGGCATTGAAGATTGACATGAACAGGTTCAAATCAATCTGGTGCCTAATGTCAGGGATATTACTAATAGGTATAAACCGCCCAGGGAGGGGCCGGTTTATGCCCATAAAGAACTACTCATATTAAAGCCCAACGGGACATGGCGCTTTATTATGGAAGATTAGAGATCCATGGCCCAAGTGGTGTTAGGGCCCATAAGTGTAAACCGCCTTATGACATATAACTTGTGTTGTAAGATAGGAAAGATAGAGACTGAGCCGGACACGTTTATGAGCCGGCCTCGGGATTCTGTAAACCGGACCGGGCGTCACCCTGTGTATATAAAGGGGCGACCCGGCAACAGTTCAGGGAGAGAGGACAACAACTCGAGACACGGGCAAAGTGGATTCGCTCCCTGGTCATCGAAACCCTAGCAATACCACACCAAACTAGACGTAGGCTTTTACCTTCATCGAAGGGGCCGAACTAGTATAAACCCTTGCGTCCTTGTCCGCTTTAACCCCTTTAAGCTAACCCGTAGAGATGGCTCCACGACTAAGTCCTTTTGCTAGGACATCTGCCGTGACAAAATCACGACACGTCCCTTGATGGAAGTGCTTGAGCAACATCATTATATCATCCTTGACAATATCCCAGCATGCCTGATAAAATTCAACAGGAATATTATCAGGTCCAGGTTCTGTGTTAGGGGCCATGTCAAACAAAGCTTCCTTGACATCCAGCTCTGTGAATTCATGGCAAAGGTCTAAATTATCCTTTTCGTCAAGTTTTTCCTCGGCAGCCCAAGTGTTGGGGTCAAGGTGAACTTGATTACCCGGGGCTGGGCCAAAAAGCTCCTTGTAAAAGTTTGTAGCATGGGTAATCAAATTGTCCGTGCCTTCAATCACCGCCCCCCCCCCCACCTTCAAAGACTGGATTGTGTTTTTGTGCCGAACCATAAACTGTAATGCCCAGGATGGAATTATACCTCCTACGTGTCGAGGCAAGGCATAAGTCCATCCTAGAATGATCTCAAGTTTGGTAATCTTTGCACAACTCATGTAAACGGGGGAAAGTAAACTGAAAATAGTTGGCTTACAATCGCCACGTCACAGAATAACAGTACAAGTCTCAAACATCATACAATAAGATCACTACAACCCTCTAAGGGCAAAACCAAATGTCAAAGTACCAAACTCAGATAAATAAACAACCACAGGCGGATCGAATCCTAGTAAGAGTCTCCACTACTGATCGTCCGGGTAGCGCACGTAGTAACGACTACGCTCCTCGTCGTACTCCCAATCCAGCTCGGTGCCATCACCTGGATAGCTCACGGCTGGACCTGCATCTGGTGTGTGAAGTAACTGTGAGCCACAGAGGACTCAGCAATCCCGTTCCCGGGTAACAGAACTATCAAAGCCTTTAGGTGAGGGAAAGGCTGAAGAAAGAAATGAGGTGAAGGAACAACAAAGAGTCTGCAGCAGCAACTAGCATCTACCTTACGCAAGTGAGAGCGAGAAGAGAAGGCAACGCGAGAAGTGATCACGAAGTGATCCTAGCTACAAGCTCACAAACATAACCCCTCCGTGTTCAACTTCCGAATCCCTATTCGGAAATTGACAGTCACGGAACTCACGCTGGTAGTGTATTAGTATCATTGTGTCAAGTTATCTACAACCGGAATTAACAAGCTCCCATCTGCCACATAACCGCGGGCACGGCTTTCGAAAGTTCAAACCCTGCAGGGGTGTTCCAACTTGACCCATTACAAGCCCACGATCCGCGGAGTCGCAACTCCAAAGTGGGAAGACCCGAGTATTCTCGGAATCCCGTGCTCAAGTTAAACCGAACTAAGGTAAGGCTAATCCAGCAAATCCTCCCGGCGTGTCGTCACCCTGATAGTAGCCGCGCGTATCTAGGTCTCAGGACACGTCCGGATGGGCGAAGCTACGGGTGGATACCAAATACCTCGAGTTGCCTCAAGGCGGCCCCGCAGGCTCCCCGTTTCGGACCAACACTCATGTGGAGCACTGGCCCGGGGTTGTTGATTAAGAAAGAGGGTTAATTACTCCCTTATGCATGTTTAGTTTGTTATTAGGCAAATAGTACCAAGGTTGGGATTTGCTGGAAAAGACTTAGCACATAGCGGTTTATCGAGGGGGTCCCATACACCCCAACCGTGTTAGGAACGCATAATCAAGGAACATAAAACCGGCTTATACGGATCCTAACGGCATGAGTGGAACAAAACACCAAGCAAAAGGCTTAGCCTTCCACCCTTGCCAATATATATGTGATTTCAGTTAAAGCATTTATATAGTGTGATATAACCCAACCAAACTTCAACATGGAGCAAGCATCTTCACTTCACCTGCAACTAGCAACGCTATAAGAAGGGCTGAGCGAAGCGTACTTAGCCAAGCAACGGTTTGCATAGGTAGGGTGGTTAAACATGGCAATTGGTTACAAGTAGGAGGCTGACAAGAAGAACATGGGCATCGAGGCAAGACTATAGATCGAGACTACTAGCAATAGACAAAGATAGTAATGTTATCGGGGTTCGGTCATCTTGCCTGAAGAGAAGAAGTTCGGATCGAAAGAAGGGTCCTCGTGCTCAAACTCGTTGGAAACCTCGTGCTCAACCTTGTTGGAAAACTCGTGCTCAACCTCCGGCTCTAAACAAGACAAACATACCAAGCACCAATCAACACGATGCAATGCGCACTCGAAAAACATGTATGCATGATGGATGCACTAGTGATGCACATGGAGCACGGAAAACATCACTCAAGCAAAACACCTCAAAACAAGATAACAACCTGATATTATTAATCTACACAGAAAAACACCCAAGTTTGATATAAAATTCGCTGAAATCGGAGTTACGGGCTAAAAGTTATGCCCGAAACAAGATTTGAGCGAAAACTGAAAATTACAGCAACATAGCATCTTGGAAGCACAAAATAAATAATCTACAGCACCCAAAAGGCATGGCAAAGGACTTGAACATAAACTAGATATAATGTACAGCAACTAGGTCCAAAGTGCACCCCAAACGGAGTCACGGATCACTAGCAATGATCTTGGACATATTGAACTTTGAAATAAAATTCTGGCAGCAGAATTTTATTGAAAGTTTGGAGCAAAAGATAAGCATGCTACAGCACCTCAAATGGACATGTGAGGACATGGATGGAAAGACAACAATATATACTTCATGGAACAATCAAAATCCACCCCAAAACTATCATGCTTTGTCCTACAACATCACACGAACATGGCATCGGAACGTTACAGATTTCAGACTTAGTGAAATTTCACTAAGTCCCAAAACAGCAACATTATCATAGCAACAAAAAGAGCATGTTTAAGTCACATCTAAACTAAACATGGCAAAGGGTAAGCACCTCATCAAAATACATGTGACGGTGATCCCGAAACACACAAGCATGCATCAAAGTGGTGAACACACCGATTGCAACGAGCTCAACAAGATGGCATTTCATAACAAGTAAAAACACAACATTTGAACATGGCATCTTGCAACGATGATAACAAGGAAACAAAAAATCTACCATGCAACCTATCACACCCAACACGTAGTTCGTGACGAGACGAACACGTGGACATGTCATTTGCATCGTTTGGACAAACGAGCTAAAAGTTATCACATGTCAAAGGTGGCACAAAAATAACACATAACAGCAGTTTATATCATCATACACTCTTGCAACAGCAAAACAAGGCCCTAGATGATCTCTAACATGCATGACAACAACAGGTAAAACGTAGAGGGCATCTCCACGAACATCTGGACATATCACACGCTCAAAACGGAGCAACAGGTAAAAAGATACGGCAGGTCAAAGATTGCATCAGACAGGTAAAAACTGGGGCTTAGGGAAAGAGTCAACCTCCCCAGATCTGAAAAAAAAACGGAGATGAACAGTAGCGGGCGGCTCGGCCTGCGAGGAACAGAGCGGCCCGGCTGGAACAGTAGCGGCGGAGGCGTCGGCCCGGCGCGGCGCGGGAGCGGCCCAGGCGCGCGGTGACGACGGCGCGGCCCACGGGGCGCTGAGGCGGAAAAGCCCAGCCGGCGCGTGGACCTGGGCCGGCGCGGACGGCTCCTCGGGGAGGCGCGGGAGGCTGGAGGAGTACGGGCCCGGCCCGTAGCGGCGGCCGGCGGGGAAGCGGTAGAAGCCCACGGGAGCGGAGGCGTGTGGAAGCGGCCGGCTTGAGGCGGCCCAGCGCCTGAGGCCGAGGCGGGCCACGCAACGCGGAGCAGGAGGCGTGCGGGAGGGCCCGATGCGGCGAGCGACGCCGACGCGGGGAAGGGGAAGTGGTCCCTCAGCCCGACGCGGACGATCTGTACGGGCCGGCTGCGGTGGATTCAGCCCGACGCGGTGGCGATCGAAGCGATCGGCTGGGGCGCTCCCGATCTGATCTGGCCCGATCGGACCCCCAGCTCGATGCGGAGGGATCGAGGCCGAGCGGCGGCTGGCGTTGACTAGCCTCGACTGGCGCCTGCGGGATGGGATCGACAGATCCTTCGGGATCCGGCCAGGATTTCTTGGATCTGGAGTAGAAAAGGAAAAAAAAAGAAAGGAACTAGAGGAGGAAGAAGAAGGGGATAGAGATGCCCAAAATAGACTAGGGGGGTCTATTAGTAGCAGAAATTTTAGGGTTAGGAGGGGATTAGGGGCGCTAGGAGCCCTCCGATCTGGATCCAACGGTTCCGATCGCGGGGATGAATTAAAAGGACCAGACGGAGATAAAAGAAAACAACAGGGGTATTTCCGGGACACGAAGCAAGGGCACTTCGGACCCACACGGACAACGGAGGGAAAAGTCAACGGAGTCCAAACGAGACGAGATTTGAGAGGCGGGTTGCACACAACAAAACAACAACACACAACACAACCTCGCGGCACACCGGTAACGAAAAACGCCCGAACAACAAAGAAGGCCTACGAGACGTCACGGACACGTGAGGGAGCTCCGGAACACGAAACGGACAACGGGAAGAAACGCCACGAACCGGATGCAACCCACAACACAAACAAAATGCAATGCACATGTCTACATGATATGAATGAATGCCACACACTCACACAACAAAACGACGAAAGCCCGAAAGACAAAGAACCCGAAATGGAAATAGATGAAGCCGGAGATTTATTATATACCCAAAAGGGAAAGTATTACATCCGGGGCATTACATAAACCACTAATAGCCCCCATTGGATAATCTTTTTTCTATCATGAAGTATCACTTGGATAATATATTTTTCCCTGGTGCATAAAACTACATCCAGGGTATCTCTCCTTACCCCACATAAAATACCCCCAGATTTGCCCACACAGGATACCCAATTCCAATCGAAAATGTCAAATGGGTCAATTCTTCTAAGGCATTTAGGTGTGAAGTCTTTTTTCATGGTTTCTTGTAAACCTAGGAAGTCTAGGGAATGGTAACTGATCATGTCTGAGAGGCAGGTGGCAATTCCTTTCTTGCCTACCCCCCGACAGTTCCAAATGAGGCCTCTCATTTGGAACGCTTTTTATGGAATTTGGAGCGAGTAATCCTGCCAGGAGGCGGGGTAGGATTACATAACAGATCCTTTTCTGAAGTGATCTTGTTCTGACTCCTAGTACAAGCCTAGGAACCTTGACAGCAGATTTGTGTTGCTTTTTCTTTTTGGTTTTAGTAGAGGATATATGTTCATATATATGCTCCTCCTGGTCCAACCAATCTAAATTCACTAGGGTATCCCTACCCAAACCATCAACAACAACGAGGTCACAATGATCCTGATTTGTTGTTTCGTTCTTTTTTTATCTTCTAATCCCCCCTAACACATTCAAGCTCTCTAATAATATCAACAGCAGTAAAATCATCGTCAGGGATGTTTACCCCCATCTTATTAGCCCTACTGATCAGCTCATTATTAGATAGGACATAAAAGGAGTTTCTGTAAGCAGAAGTTTTTGTACCTTCTAGATCTTTCTTGCAAGCAAGTTTCTTGGCTTTCTCCTCCACCTTGTCCTGCATTCCGGAGGCGTTACGCTTGCTGAATCTAAGCGGAGCTTCAGGTGCTAGCGGAGGAGTAAGGATGATCTCCTCAAGACATTCAGGAGATGGGAGTTGTACCATGTAGTCACTCGAGGTCTTTAGCCGAGGATCCACCTCTCCAGTTACCTCCACAATCTAAGAAGAGTCAGCGACAGTTGGGTAAAATTCAGAGGTTTCTATAAGAGGAGTTTTAGTCACCTGAATGTCTCGGGTAACAGTCCCAGTAACACCAGGTTTCTTAAGAGTAATCCAGTTAGAGGAATCCATGGCTTTCTCTCTCATTTTTCATCATTCTCTCTGTGCATTGTTTCAATAAGCAGAGAATTGTCAGCATCACTTTCAGAGGAGATAGAATCAACCTTCTCATCGTCTAGTAGGCGACATGCCTTACCACCACGATAAGAGTCCTTAAAGTTGCCATGATCAACATATTTAGTATGTGATTCACCCTTATCTTGGTCCGAGCGTTTCCTCTTAGGGGTGTTATCTCGTTTAGCTCTGTCACTGGGAAAGGACACCTTTGAATTCGGGCTCAATGTTGGCCTCACTTGTTGGGTCAAAATAGGTTCACTCATTTGATCTTGGTTCATGGGTGGAGGACTCCTAGCAACAAACGGGGAGGCAAGTCGTTCAAGTCCAAGTGCAAGCTAGCATCAACCTTTTGGGTGGCAAATAACTCAAGAGCCTTGTCTAGTGATTCATCCACCATCTCTTTGTATGCAACCCAATGTTGCTCGGAGTTCACAACGGATGTGCATTCCAAACCCCACATTATGCCTTCCCTCCAACTCAACAATATCACTTGGGTCCATTCAATTCAAATTTGTCCTCACTTGTTCCAAGACCTCGGCATAGTTAGAACTACTCTCAAACACTGTGTGAAGCTCATCCGGGTCCGGCTCGATATTGCCTTTCAAAAAGGCGTCCTTGTCCACATGATGAACATAAACACATGTTATCCCCATCCCTAAAATAATAAAAACAACACAATGGAAAATATATTTCATAAGTACATGCGAAGTTTAACATAAAATCCTAGTCACATATCCAAACCCTAGCCCTAACATAGATATTGAACAACAACCCTAACCCCAACATAACCCTAACCCTATCATAGCAAAAACCCTAATCCTAACATAATAAGAAGTATGGCCCTAACCCTAACATACTAAGAACCATAACCCTAACAAAACACCAATGCATATGCTAAACACCAAAAAATCATCTCATATTTCCACACACATGTCAAAATGCATGAAAAACTTGGGTTTGCCTAAACTTGCAAGAATTGAGCAAATATGAGCATTTTTTGGGTGAAAATGAGGGGATCGGAGGAGATTACCTTGAGTGAGGGATTGAGAACGAAATCCACGAAGAAAACCTTTAGATTTGCAGGATTTGAGGAGAGATTTGAGAGGGGGAGAGAGACGAAACCGCTGCCGGCGCCTCTATGTTCGAATGTTCATGGGGTGTGTGTGGGCTGCTTAGGGAGGCCTGACCCGCGTCGGTTATTAAGTGAGAGTGTAGCGCCTTACAGACATGCGCTGGACGCTACTTAATTAAGGTGGGGCCCGACCTGACCCGGGTGTGCCATGCTGGCGAGGAATGTGGCGTCTGTCAGTCGGGTGCTATGCCATGTAGTGTAGCGCCCACGTGTAGGGCGGTACCCGAAAGGGCTAGGTGGATGAAATAGTTTAGCCCACGGTTTATTTTGAGAATTTTTTGGCCCCAAGATCATTTTTGTCCCCTTTGCCAGCAAACGATGGACGACCCTCTGCAGTACTTCTGCTCCAGACCACGCCAGATGACATCGTTCCAGGAAAACCTGCCCTCATCATAAAAGAAAAAAAAAAGAAAAAAAGAAGGAAAGAAAACCTCGCGAAGCTTCCCCTCCGGCGACGGAACCCCCAGCGCTACACCTGCAAGATCCTCTGCCCTACGGCGACGGCGACTGCGACGGCTCCGGCTCCGGCTCCGACTGTGCGGCCGTGCTTCTTCTTCCACCAAGGTCCGCTCCGCCTCAAGTCCCTGTTCCGTCCGGCGGCGGCAGCAACGACCCGGCGTCTCGTCTCCCTCCCCCTTGGACCAAAGGTTAGCCTCCTTCCCCTCCTCCTCCCCCAACCTCGTATCGCTTCTCGCCATCATCGTCCCCGCACCGCACTCATGAGTTGTTGCCCCAGATCCACGAATTGCTAGTCAGGAGTCGCGGCGAGCACCACCTTTCCCCCCAGATGCTGTGATGCTATATTCCGTGGATCACGTTTCTGTTTTATCTTGTACTATCCTTGATGCGACTTCTTCTTCCTATGAAGAAAGAAACAAAGAAATGTTGTAGAAAATGGCACGATTGCACCCAGGAATTAGTAGTCAGGGCTCATCTGCAATTGGAATTCCACTAGCTACTGCACTGTTGAAGAAGATTGCCCCTTTCATTTCCTAAATCTCCTTGGAAACTTGGTGGTCTGTGTACTATTGACCAGTAGTATTGCTGAGTCCTCACCTCATTGTCCGCAGCTTATTTTTTTGATATAAATTGGGGGGTCAAACTGAACCCCTTCCACACCAAGTCCTCCCCTACTATTAGTGATTAGCAGTTGCAGCATCTTAGTAGCCTGTGCTGATTTATATGATAATTGTAGTGGTAGATACAACTCATACAAGTATACTCTGATTTAACTTCATGTGAGGCCTAGTGATTAAATTTGACCTGCAGATTTCTTTGGTCACAGACAGGCAAGGTTTCTTCCTACTTGTAGCCATGTTGGAAAAGATTGGGTTGCCGCCGAAGCCCTCAATGCGAGGGGCAACCTGGGTGCTGGATGCGTCCAACTGCCAGGGCTGTGCCGCTCAGTTCTCCTTGTTTACACGAAAGGTAATCTCGTGATTTCTGGCCTCGTGATGATTGTATGAAGCATGACGTGCTTCTCTGCCATAATCGAACCGGGAACAATAGTCCGGTTCATAATTTACTGACGGTGCTGCAGTTTCCTTTGTCATATTGCGTGTCATGTCCACCCCAATTTCAGTTGCATTTCACGGGAATCCCCTTCACTTTTGGATCACTGTTTCACACTACTTATAATGTCTGAAGAAAGTCTACTTATTACTTGGATAAATTCTTGTCACGTCACACCTCTGCCTCTGCTGTTATGACTATGCAGAACCAAGAATTAGTAGTTTTAACAGCTTTAACTGTGAGCTTTCACCATGTGCTTACAAGGCAGTTAGATGAGGTGTTGACTCGCATCTCAGCCTATTAGTACTCGAGCAGATCACAGCCCAACAGAAGTACAGAGCCACCATGTGCTGCAAACTTCACACCTTTTAGTTCCGTACATGCGATTATGTCGAGGGGGAATGAAGTCATTCCCATGAGCTTGTGCAAAGGGGGGAAACTAAAGTTGGGCCCAACTTAGTTTTCCCCAACTTTAGTTTTCCCCCTTTGCACATTCTCACTGGAATGACCTCAATGTATGTCGACTGATAATCTCTTTTAGTCCTAGCAGTGAAAGTTAATAATTGCTCTGTTTCATGCCTAATCTATACCTAATAATAAAGGACGGTGCTTTTCTCCGATTTTTTGGTTCGTCCACCTATCCTAAGCTGCCCATAAAGTTGAAATAAATTACCCACCATGCCCCCCGTAAGTGAAAAAAAAAACTCTTCGTTAATTATTTCTCTGAATGTTTTTTGCCTGTCATTGAAACTGCCCCTAAAGTTGAAATATATTACCCACCCTGCCACCCGTAAGTGAAAAAACTATTTGTTAATTGTTTATCTGATTTTTTCTTCTGTCATTGAAACTGCCCCTAAAGTTGAAATAAATTACCCACCCCGCCATCCGTAAGTGAAAATATATATTCTTTGTTAATTGTTTCTCTAAATTTTTTTTCTGTCAATAAAACTACTCCCAAGGTTGAAGTAAATTACCCATTTCGCCATCTGTAAAAGTGGAAAAAAAGAGCGTTCCTCCAAATTATTGGTGCATCATAGGGCCCTCCAGTTTTTCATTCATCATGAGACTGGCCTTTTCTTTTCCTTCTCATACATGCATCGAGGATGTACTAAAAAAAATAGACGCATCAAGGATCAAGTCCAACATCGATCCATTATCATTGTCAAAAAAATAACATTGATCCATTGTGAGCATGTTAGAATGCACGTGTCTTACATTTGCATGCTTGCCGGTTGATGCAGAAATATTCAAATACGTGTATATACCTGGAGTGCGAATATTTGATACTTGATTTGAAGACCATGATTTTATTATCCCGTTGCAACACACGGGCCTTTTTGCGAGTAAACAAATTTGTACTGCATGTTTGTTCTATGCTATCTGAATGTACATTCGGAAATCCAAAGCTTTAAACAGAAAATTCATGTGCTGGTGCCGGTCTCTCATGAAGTTTGGATTTATGGGGTCTAAAAATATCTCTTGTTTTGTTTCAGTAATTTGAATGGTTGGATTCACCATTAGTCTTTGCATATCTGTCACTTGACAGAAATTTCACATTTCTTGTAATCTTATGGAGATAGTTGGATCAGGAGCTATGTTAACTTTTGTATATTTAATATGTAGCATCATTGCCAAAGATGTGGAGGCCTCTTCTGCAGCAGTTGCACCCAGCAGAGGATGGTGTTACGTGGACAGGGTGACTCACCTGTTCGAATTTGTGATCCTTGCAAAAAACTTGAGGAAGCAGCACGCTATGAGTTGAGATACGGACACAAAAATAGAGCTGGGAAAGGTCAATTTATTTCCATGCACTTTCTATCAAATTTGTTTCTCATCAAAGGAATTATGATTTGATTGATACTTGATACATCTAAAAGTGGCGAGTCCTGCTTGATTAGAAATTAATCTGATTGTCAGCATTGGACACAATTGCTTTTGTATTATGCAACCTTCCCAACCAGAGCACATTAGGGCACTTGTGCACAGTCGAGCTGCAGGGCTGAGCTCTGCAACATTCGTCCTCCTGTTTGGAGTTCTGTATGAGATGTATATCCATGCGGTTTAAAACACTGGGGGCAATTAACTGAATAACCTAACAATGGTGCTTTTGTTTTCTTACTGCTAAACAAGTACTCCCACCGTCCCAAAATAAGTGACTCAACTTTGTACTAACTCTAGTGCAAAGTTAGCACAAAGTTGAGTCACTTATTTTGGGACGGAGGGAGTAACACTCAGGCAGAAAGTTGAGTCACTTATTTTGGGATGGAGGGAGTAACACTTAGGCAGTGTTTGTCCATTCACGTGATTTGATATGGTCCTGTTTGTCTGGTAGCCACAGCTCAGAATTTCAAGTGCTGATAAAACCATATAATTTTGGCCTTTGTTATGAAAGGTTCTATTCTCTGTAGATGTTACACATGTGAAATTATTACTAGTTTTGTTGTTTCATGGTTCTCATGTTTATTATGCATTGCTTTCTTTATTATTTTCCACCAAGCTGAAACATTGTTAAGTTTTACTCCAGTTATAGTAGTATGCTGTTGTCAACCTAAAGAGTACACAATTATATATTTCTTTTCACATCTGTTTTGCTAGAAATACTTAACTTGCAAATAATTCTATGTATGTTGTTTTCACAGCTAACACAAAAACAGCTTCTAAACCAGAGGATGAAATACTTAGTGAACTTCTTGGAGGTGATAGTGTGCACGGTCAGCTTTCTCGTAGAGAATCTCTGGGTTCTGAGGTTCCTGGGAGAACCGTAAGCACTGCCAGTGCATCCAGTTCTGGTTCCAGAAAAGCCAGTTTGGATGGGAATGGTGATGGAAGCCTTTCCACTGAAGCACAAAATTATGAACTCAACAACACTGCGTCCATTTTTACTCCGGAAGAACTGCGTCAACAAGCAGTAGAGGAGAAGGGAAAGTACAAAATACTGAAGTCAGAAGGAAAACCCGAGGAAGCACTGCGGGCATTCAAGCATGGTAAAGAGCTTGAGAGGCAAGCCGCAGCACTTGAATTAGAATTGAGAAAGAGCAGGAGAATGGCGACAAAAGCTCCCAATGTTAGTGGCGTTGTTGGTACGCAGAAGATTGATGATTATGATGAAGCTGTAACAAAAAAGGCTCCAAGTGGGAAAAGGGTTAGAAAAGAAAAGAATGATCTTGCTTCTGAACTCAAAGATCTAGGCTGGTCAGATGCAGATCTTCGTGATGAAACAAGGCCAACTGCTACGAGTGTTGAAGGAGAGCTGTCACAGATTCTTAGAGAAGTAGCACCAAAGACATCAGAGGGCAAGAAAGCTGGTGGTATTGACAAATCCCAGGTTAATGCTCTGAAGAGACAGGCCCTAGTGCTGAAGCGTGAAGGTAAACTTGCTGAAGCAAAGGAAGAGCTGAAGAAGGCTAAAATTTTGGAAAGACAACTGGAAGAACAGGAGATTCTGGGCGAAGCGGAAGAGTCTGATGATGACTTGGCTGCAATTATTCATAACATGGATGATGATAACCAGGATGACATATTATACGACAATTCAAGACTACCTGATATCAATTTCGAACAAATTCTGGCTGTCTCTGATGATCTTAACTTTGATGGCAATTTTGATGTTACAGACGATGACATCAATGACCCAGCTATGGCTGCTGCCCTAAAATCATTTGGTTGGAGTGAAGATGATGACAACCAAATGGACAACCATTCACCTGTTTCTTCTTTGAATCGAGAGGCAGTAAAGGAACAAGTGCTTGCTCTGAAAAGAGAGGCTGTTTCTCAGAAGAAGGCTGGTAATGTTGCAGAGGCCATGTCATTGCTTAAAAAGGCAAAGCTACTTGAGAAGGATTTGGAAACTGAACAGCCAGAGTCGGAGGTCCTTTTTCCAGGACAGAAAATTACACACACTGAAGATATCACAGAGATTAACACGCGTCGTGTATCAGCACCGAAAAGTAAGCTTGCAATTCAGAGGGAGCTGCTAGCTCTGAAAAAGAAGGCACTAGCGTTGAGCAGGGAAGGAAAGGTGGATGAAGCCGAGGAAGAGTTGAAGAAAGGCAGTATTCTTGAGAAGCAACTCGAAGAGCTTGAAAGCTCTTCCAATAGACCCGTAGCCAGGGAAAACATGGGCTTTAGTTCAAAGTCCCCACTTAATGCTGAACCCCCTAGTCTGGATTTTGCTGATGAAGGCTATGAACCTGAGGTGACAGACAATGACATGCAGGATCCAGCATTGCTGTCTGTGTTGAAAAATATGGGATGGGAAGATGATGATAATGATTCTGTGAAAATAACAGATAAACCATCAAATCGTTCACCTGTAGTTGCTCAGAAGCCAAAGAAGAATAAGGGTCAGATTCAGAAGGAACTGCTTGCTATCAAAAGGAAGGCTCTTGCATTTAGGCGGGAAGGGAAGAACACAGAAGCTGAAGAGGAACTAGAGAAGGCAAAGGTCTTGGAGGAGCAACTGGCGGAGATAGAAGAATTGGCTAACTCAACTGCTTCTCAAAAAGGTTCAGGTCCTGGTGAACATGAGACTATGGAAAATAAATATGATATTCAACATGTCCCTAATGTTCATGCTGCTGCATCTTCAATAAGACATACATTGAAGGAGGATGTTTCGTTGCCAGTGAATGCAGCTGAATTTAGTTCTGGAAGCAAACCACAAAGTGAAACAGTCATTTCTAAACCTACTCACAAATTGGAGGTAACTAGTGATGGAGCATACTCAGCCTTCTCCAGGTCACCTATTGCTGATCAGTTGCAAACTGCAGAAGCATCGTATTCACCTTCTGATGTTGATCATAAAGAACCTCCGAAGCCACATGGAGGCGACACACTCAGAGATGATATCTTACTCCATAAGAGAAAAGCAGTTGCTTTTAAGAGAGAAGGGAAGTTGGCAGAAGCTAGAGAAGAATTGAAACTAGCAAAACTCTTGGAGAAGCGTCTTGAAGCCCCTCAACAAGACAGTGAGGATGGTGCACATGAGTTAGCCACATCAGCTGTGCAGCAGAGCAATTCGATCCAGCAATCTGCCAGCGTCAGCACCCACACCAACCCGTTGACCTATGCCCCTCCAGCACAGGAGAACAAGTCAGTTGAGCCTCAAAAGGCAATGTCTAGCCGAGACCGTCTCAGGATCCAACGTGAGTCCCTGACTCACAAGCGCAATGCCCTCAAGTTGAGGAGAGAAGGAAAGACTGCAGAAGCAGATGCGGAATTCGAATTAGCTAAGTCACTTGAGAGCCAACTGGAAGAGTCAGATAGTCAGGGTTCGAACTCTGGAGGAAAGTCAGGGGAAGCAAGTGACGCGTTTGTGGAAGATCTTATTGATCCTCAAATGATGTCTGCCCTCAAATCCATCGGCTGGAGTGCAGCTGACCTGTCCACGCAATCTCCGACCCCGCAACCTTTGGTGAAAGCAGAGGCAAGGCCAACCGTTGCAGGTACAAGCAAGGCTCAGACTGAGAAGAGTCAGCTCGAGGAACAGATCAAGGCTGAGAAACTGAAGGCCCTCACCTTGAAGCGCGAAGGGAAGCAGGCAGAGGCTCTGGAGGCCCTTCGCTCAGCAAAGCGCCTGGAGAAGAAGTTGGTCTCACTCAGCTAAGTCCATCATCACCTTCCTTACCTGACAATTTTTGTTTGGTAAGTCATCCCAGATGATAGTTTGTCTAATAAAGGTGTAATACTGTAATGCACGTCTGGATAAGTAGCAGAAGGCTTATAACTTGTGAGCCATGTGCACAGCACCTTTGGCTGTGTGTGTATGTAAAAATGTACTGTAGCAATTGAAATGTGGGGCACGATCGTTTTCGCAACTCCAAAGTAATTACTGCATCCATGAAACAACATATATTTTAACTTTCTATATATACTGAACTTAAGTTGATTTATTTGTGTATCATATAGAACCTCACAGGAGCAACAGGGGCTGTAGAAACAATAGTAGAATCATTTGAGTGTGCACACCCCAAGGTTGTCAACATCGAATGTAGAAAGGATGATGAGAAAATTTATAAAAAATTGAAGATCTTGAAGGCATGTGGAGGGTATACCTCGGGATCACATTAGCATCAGGGCCCTCATAATGTTAGATCTTGTTGTTCCAGATGGTGATTAGCATCAAGTTTTTGAAGAGGATGTTGTCGTCTTGAAATGTAGTTTATCTTCCAGATGGTAGATTCCTTTTTACTAGGAAGAATCTTGAAGGGGTTTTCAGTTTGACTGTTGTTCCTAGCCTGATGTCAGATTGATGGCCAAATTGCATGTTTGAGTTTCCAGAAACCTCTCCAGTTGCTGCCGCCATTGACACTGCTCGCCTATGTTTCTCGGAACAAAAAAACGGTGGTTGGACCTGTGTTAGACATTAGTTGAACTCACTCGAATTAACTTGTTTGTTGTTTGATTTCCAGTTGGCCGGAACATACATTGCTATGCTCAGTAGTCAGAAAATCTTTACTATGTTTCTGTTATCGGTATTGGAATCGGGGTTGTTCGTATGCCCCCTTTGAACTGCTTACTTGTGCAGAGAGTCATGCTTCATTCGATTCTATGTACAAGCTGTTTTAGATGTTGGGAGTCTCTTGGATGAGATGTTGCTTGTGTTTGTGAGCACGGGAGGGGAACAGACTTTGGTGGAGAAAATAACCGCCATAATAACAAAAACATAAGGGCCTTAGTGTAAAAATCCATCACCAGAGGTTCAATATGCATTTCTTGTTGGTACTTTCTTTTGGTTCAACAAAAAGGCATTTAGCTCGATACGCATTTCTTCTTGATACTGACATTGATATCTCATAGCTAATGTTGCCGCGCATGAGCTAGCTCACTTCACTTTTGGTAATACACCCGGGATGTTTGGCATGGTGAACCCCCTGATCCCCTAGTTCCTTTCCTTGTAACAGACAACATCATCGTTTGAATATAGTTGCTAAAGTTTATAAAGAAGAAGAGATGCTATGCGTACGACACCCCACATCCAATTTATGGACAATGCAATGAGCAAATTGTTGGATCACATCATTCTTCCGATTTATGCGGTTTCGTATCAAAATCATACATGCAATCATCGTACGCATAGCTATATCGAAAAATAAATAAGACATTGACATCTCAAGTTTAGAACCATTCAAAATTAGATATGTTGTTTGCATCTCATCAAGATTTGTGTATTTACCTATCGATTTGCAAATCTCTTCCCAGCAAGAGGCCATGGATTTACCCCGCAAAAAAAAAAGAGGCCATGGATTTGAATACGCTTTGTATTCCTATATGGAGAGATCAAAACGCCCTGACTCTGAGGTTGACATCAACGTTGGCTACATTTGGAGCTCAATGGCCCCAATCAAAGTCAAAATATTTGCTTGGCTTCTATTCAGAGACAGGTTGAACACAAAGGTGAACCTTCTACTTGAAACCATATCCTCTGACTCTTCATGCTCTCGATGTGATCACCACAGCCAGGATGCGATTCACCTTTTCTCCAGTGCCCTAAGGCCACACATGCGTGGCTGCTCCTCGGCCTCGTCATCCAAACATCGACCTTGTTTAGGAGATCATCACACCGGGCGGCATCGACATCCACATCTTGCCTACCATCGCCCTCGCCATCTTGTGGAAAATTTGGGACGCCCACAATGCTCGTCTTTCGCAATGAGCACCTTTCAGTTACATATAATTTTAGGAACATCATCTCGGACTTTTCACTCCGAATTTTTGGATTTAGTAAAGAGGCTGCTATGTCTTGTCGCCTCTACCTCCTCTCGCTGTGTAAACTAGTATACCATTGTCTATGTTTTTTTTTGCTTGAAACGGAGGCAAAAGATTTGCCTCATCTATTAATTTACGTGTGACTCTCTTACACCACATGAATGATTATTCTCGCAGAACAGTTGACCATAATTACTTTGCTCTGGTGGTGACCAAAAGGTTTGCCTCACTAATGGAGTTGACCAAGATTGGTGATAGAGTGCTCTTGTGATGGAACACTCGGGCATTCCTCTCATTCCAGATGATCCATGGCACAAGCATGGTCAGTGGGGCCATGGCTTTGTATGGGGGATGTCGGCACCGGTTTCATTTGCCCACCAATCCTTGATGGATCCCTCCAAATGCCATCAGGAAGTGTCCATGTGCTCAAGGCGGAATTTCTCAATGACCGAGTTCCAAATCCTTATGGTGTAGCGGCATTTGAAAAAGAGATGTGACGCGCGTTCTTGCACCCTCTTGCAGCGGGGGCAAAGACCCTAACTTGGCTGCCCTCGATTGGCCAATGTATCAGTGGTCCAAATTCTATCTTGAACCGACAATCAAGCAAATAAATTAGCTTTTGGTGGTGTCCAAACCTTCCAAACCATTTGATTCATGGGAGAAAGGACCATGCCTAGGAATTGCGCCTTGTATGCGGAGGCCTCGGGGTAGTGCCCACTATCCGTGTGCTTCCACACAATGGCATCATCGGAGAGCTCATCAAGATGGACATCGTTCACAAGCATCCAATGGGTGAAAAATTGACAGATGTGCTCGATGGAAACGATGGTGGAAGGGTTTATCTTGAGGATCCACGCGTTGTTCTTAAGGGTCCACACATCTTCCAATTCTTTCTCAAGGAAGCCTCAAAGTTGAGCGAAGCAACGTCCTTGGGCTTGCGCCCGAGGAGCCAAGGAGAGTCCCAAAAGATTTTTTGCCTGTTCCCCACGGTGATGGTTGTTGAGGAATAGAAGAAATTCAGATCCTCTTCATCAAACAGATTTCCCATTCTAACCCACATCCAGCTCCGTCCACTCATACTAAGGCCATCTCAAGCGCAAGGCGTGCACAAACTTGTCGGTGTTGAGGACCCCTAGACCACCATATTCATGCAAGCGACAAACGACCTCCCAATTCACCTTGCATTTGCACCCGCCGTCCTATTCGAGCAGGACTAATGGAAATCCCTTTCAAGCTTGTTAACATTATTTAGAGTACTCGACGAAATAACAAGTGGTGTGATGAAGTAGACCGCTTGGGAGGTGATGACGGAATTGACAAGGGTCGTGCGTCCAATGGTGGTAATGGTTTGGCTTTCGTAAGTGACCAACTTGCTCATAAGTTTATCCTCAAGGAATTGGAGATCGACCTTCTTGTGTTGCCAAATGGAGAGGGGAAGACCCTAGTATCTTATTGGGAATGATGCTCTAGTTGCCGGCAAGCTTTGAAGAATATGCCCCAAGTTTAGGTGGTTACACCGCATGGACACGACGGAGCTCTTATGAAAGTTGGTACATAGACTGGTGACCTCAAGAAAACTTCTCAATGTCATCGAAAGATTGTCAATATCTCTTTTAGTTGGAGCCATGTACACCCCCGCATTGAATCTTGTGGAGAAACCCCTTTCGTTTTGCTAATTCAAGGATTTATGTAGTGGATCAATAGCAATGATGGATAGAAGGGGGGGGGGGGACCCCTTGCCAAAGGCCACAACCTTGGTTGATGGGGGGGTGTTGAGGGAGCACTCCATCCTCGAAGATGAGGAGCAATCTCTAAACTTGCTTGAAAACTCCCACAGAGGAGAACAATAATGTACTCCCACTTGATTGAATCGGGAGCCTTACAAATGTCAAGCTTGAAGAGGAGGGACGGAGTCTTGCACTTATGAAGCCGGCGGGCAAGGTTTAGAATGAGTAAGGGCATCTCCAAGGCAGACCCGTAAACCTCCCGCACCCGTCCGGACCGCGGAAGCCATCCAACGTGGCCCTGTATGGGTCCGCGAGGCGGTCCGGACGCGATTTCTCTCGCAAAACGGAGACAAAAGCGGGGGAGGTTTGCAGGAGTCCGGACAAGCAAAACATAGGAATCCGACACCCCAGTGAAAGGGCTGTATATCGACTAGAGGGGGGTGAATAGGCGATTTTTATGAAAGTCTTCAAAACATGGAAGTTTCGAAGACAAACGATAGAACCGATCCTATTTATATGCAGCGGAAGTTAGACTACACTAGACAAGCCATAGTCAAGTATTCAATGAAGTGAAAGCATGAAGACTAATAGCAGCTAGGCAGTATGGATCGGGATGGAAGATTGAATGAAGCCAATCAGAACAAGTAGTCACACAGTGAAGTTAAATAGATCAGGCAAGCAGGCAATGACTTCACAAAGACATGCAGTAAGTAAGGAGAAGGAAGGGATAGAACCAGTAGCTTGGGGAAGACAGTGATTTGTTAGACCAGTTCCAGTTGCTGTGACAACTGTACGTCTGGTTAGGTAAGCTGAGATTTAACTCAGAAGACCGCGTCTTCACCTTATTCCCCTTGAGCTAAGGACACCTAGTCCTCGCCCAATCACTCTGGTAAGTCTTCAAGGTAGACTTCCAAACCTTCACAGACTTCGTTCACCGGCAATCCACAATGACTCTTGGATGCTCAGAACGCGACGCCTAACCGGCTGGAGGATTCACAGTCCTCAAGTGTAACAAGTCTTCAGGTCACACAGACAGAAAGACTTCAGTGATGCCTAACACTCTTTGGCACTGGGTGTTTGAGCTTTGTCCTCGCAAGGATTTCTCTCTCAAATGCTTCGGAGGTGGGTTGCTCTCAAACGACAAAAGCCGTGTAATAACTCTGAGCAGCCACCAATTTATGGTGTAGGGGGTGGGCTATTTATAGCCACTAGGCAACCCGACCTGATTTGTCCGAAGTGACCCTGGGTCACTAAGGAACTGACACGTGTTCCAACGGTCAGATTTCAAACACACGCGGAAACTTTACTTGGGCTACAAGTAAAGCTGACTCATCCAGCTCTGGATAAGATTTGCTCTCATTGTCTTCGCTCGAAGACATAGGATTTGGTTGAGCATCACTTCAGTCACTCTGACTTTGTTCACTTGGACCCCACTTAACAGTACGGTGGTTCCTATGACTCAACAAAGAAGAAAAGGAAACAACGAAACGTCTAAGTCTTCGCGCTCCATAATCTTCACACAATGTCTTCTCTCGTCATAGTCTTCAATATGAATATCTTCATATACCACCATCGTCGTCAATGTCTTCATACATTTTTAGGGGTCATCCCGGTAGGTAAACCGAATCAATGCGGGACTACTACCTGTGTTATCCTGCAATTCTCACAAACACATTAGTCCCTCAACCAGGTTTGTCGTCAATACTCCAAAACCAACTAGGGGTGGCACTAGATGCACTTACACCCAGGCCCACCCAAAACCCTTCCTGGACCCCGCGACTCCATCCTCCCCATTTTCTTCCCTTCCTTCTTTCTCACTTGCCATCGTCGCCACTCCACCACCCCGGCCACCATGCCACACCCCTGCCAGAAATCCGCATCTCCGTCACCTCGGGTGATCCAGCAGGGCTCCCCGCCGCTTCTCCTTCATCTTCGTTCAACACCCCTCCGACCACCCCGCCAGGTACCATCCTCTACCATGCCCGACAACTATTCGATGAATCACCGGAGCTGAAAACAACCGTCCCTTCTTGTTTCTAGTAACAAATTCCAATTTGGAGTACATATACAAGCAATATGTTGAGTCCTCCGACGGCTCGTCGGACGAGGAGTACTCCGATGAGACGACAATGATGCAGGCGGTCCTTGAAGACACGGAGGGTGCGGAGGAGCATGTTCTCAATTTGAAGGGCTCGATCAAGGGTCATCGAGTGCTCAACCGCAACAGGGCGCACAAGCATTTAACATTGACGGCGGACTACTTTGCCCTCGATGCACTATTCGCTGACCATTTGCGCCGGCGTTTTTGGATGCGCAAGACCTTCTTCGATCGTTTGTACCATGTCGTCTGGTTCTACGATGACTACTTCATCCGGAAGAAGGACGTCGTGGGAACGATTGGATTCTCTAGTTACCAGAAGTGCACAGCCGCACTCCGGATGCTTGCATATGGCACGACCGCTGATTCGTTAGACGAGTACCTACAGATGTCTGAGAGCACACGCAGAGATGCCATTGTTAGGTTTGCAACTGCCGTGGTCAAGGTGTTCGGACCTCAGTACGTGAGAGAACCAACTGTGTCAGACACCGAGAGGCTCCTGGCAATCTCAGAAGTAAGAGGATGGCCAGGTTTGGTTGGATCTCTTGACTGCATGCATTGGAAATGAAAGAACTACCCGAAGGCCTTACAAGGGCAATATCACATGATCTTTGGATTTGGCACGCTTTCTTTGGCGTGCCCTGATCTCACAATGACATCAATGTGCTGCAATGATCGCCGTTGTTTGCGAGGTTGACTGAAGGAAAAGCTCCTCCTTGCCACTATATCGTCAATGGACATGAGTACAACATGGGCTAGTATCTGGTTGACGGTATCTATCCTCCATGGCTACCTTTGTCAGCACCATCTCAAACCCAGTTGGCCAGAAAAAGGCTCACTTTGCGCAAAGACAGGAAGCACCTAGAAAGGATGTCGAGAGGGCATTTGGAGTTCTACAGGCCCGTTTTGCAGTTGTTCGTGGACATGCAAAACAATGGGAAGTGATGACATGTTGTGTGATCATGCACAACATGATCGTTGAGGATGAGGATGACGATGCTGCTGCAGCTCTGAAAATTTGAGAACATGGGAGATCCTATCCAACCTCGGGAGCAGAATCCAGCCACATTTGAGGAGTTTATTCAAATGCATCAACAAATTCGGCATCGACCAACTCACAAGTAGCTTAAGGAGGATCTGATTGAGCATCAGTTGGCGGTGAAAGGGGACAACAATGTTGGGATGTAAATATTTGAACTTTTTTAAATTTCAACTAGTGCTGCATGCAGCTATTTGAACTTATATGCCCTTTGCATACGGCTACTTGATGGTGTATGCGGCTACGGTTGTCTGCCCCCGCGTCCGTGTTCGCAGATTGGCCTCCCCCTCCGTAGACGGTTACAGGAGGTTTTTGCGGGTTTCCGTTGAAGATGCCCTATGCGAGGATCCTCGTACCCAACGATTTGTTATTTTTTTTTTGAGAATTGCCCAACGATTTGTTAAAGAAAACATGATGGTGTATGTAAAACCCACCAGCGGATGAAAAGAGACGACGCTCTTTGGTTTGCGGTCTTTGTTGACTAATTTGGATGGCAATTCACTCTTTTTCTGTGTGTCTGTACAGTACGAAATTGATGACCATTTTCTAATAATTGTCACTGGGTGCCAAGACCGTATACATCCCGTGGCCGGCAAACACCAGACCGGCGAGCAACAAAAAATAGTCCACCGCACGCGCCCACGGGCTCGCCGTCGGCCCCACGACGCGGAGGTGGAAGAGCGCCGGCAGCACGAAGGAGAGCAACGCGCACACCGTGCTCCCGACGAACGCGACGAAGTCCCCGAACGCCGGCACGAAGCACGCTATCGCGGCCAGCGCCGCCACCACCGCCACGCGGCTCAGGTGCAGCGCCACCCGCTGGGCCAAGCCCCCGCAGCGCCTCCGCACCCACCCTTCCGGCGCCAGCAGCCGCGCCTCCACGATCTCGTGGATCGGGTACATCATCACCGCGAACGTCAGCGCCAGCCCGACGCACAGCACCACCTTCACGGCGGCGGTGGTCCAGCTGTCCGGGAGGTTGAGGGTGACGATGTCCCGGGTGGCATCGCCGTAGGCAAGGTAGCCGCAGACGCCGAAGCTGATGTAGACGACAGTGACCCCGACGATGGCCTGGAATAGCACCGGCCGGAACCTGGCCCTGTTCGACATGGACGCCTCCAGCGCCAGCGTCAGGCAGAACCCCTCGAAGCAGAACACGGCGACGCCGCAGGCGAACGGCACGCCCCAGAGCCCCGCGAACGCGCTCCGGCCGGCGAACGGCCGCCCGCGCTCGGCCAGGAGCTGGACGTCCTCCTTGACGACGGCGGCCACGGCCAGCACGGTGCAGGCGTCGGCGAGGATGCTGAAGGGCGCCAGGGCGGAGAGGGAGCGGACGAACGAGAGCGCGATCTCGGCCGGCAGCAGGAGTGCCAGGACTACCGCGGGCTGCGAGAGCGCGGGGAGCACGGAGCTGAGGTTCTGGCCGATGAAGACGATGTAGGCCACGCTGCCGCCGGTCTGGCCGATGATGATGATGGCCTCCGTGAAGTACCTGCCGATGGGGCCGAAGCCTCGCTCGCCCAGATCCCCGTAGGTGTAGTTGCCGCCATGGCGGCGCTGCTCATCCCCGAGTCCGTCCTCCTCTGTTTCTTGCTCCCGCAGCTTGTCCCTGCAATCCAGCTTCAGAACGAACAACGACTAAATTCAACTGCGAAGGTGTGACTAATCTTGATGAGACTAATGGACTGAGCAGATCAAGCTGAATATTCAGTCAAAGTATACTAAACGGGAGTGAAGCTTGTGGAATCCTATAAGAAATCCAAGAAATGGTACGGAAACAGGGGGGGCTGGATGTACTGGACTGGAGAGGGAGCAAGTGTGTACTGACCAGGAGGAGCATGCAGTAGAAGGTGGCGGCGCCGGCGCCGGCGACGCCGAGGGCGCCGGCGAGCCAGCCGGCGGTGCGGAAGGCGAAGGGCAGGCCGAGCACGCCGGTGCCGACGATGGACACGACGATGTTCCCCAGCGTCTGCGCGGGCGTGGCGCCCCTCCCCTCCAGCAGCGGCACCTTCACCTCCGGCGCCATGGAGGGACGGCCCGACGGGCTAAACAGCGAGCCAGTCTCGGGATCAATCAAAGTGCTGCTTAGCGAGAGAAGAAATGGCGCTGTCGCGATGTCCCACCGGGTTCTTGGAAGAGAATGAGGAGGGATGACTGGTGATGATGACGACGCGTCGCGTCGGTAGGTGGCGGCGACCGGCTCGTATGGGGGGTTCGCGCTGGACGCTGTCGGGTTGCGTGAGGAAAACACATGGTGCGCCGTGCAGGGATTTCCAAGTGTTTTCCGTTTGGAATGGATCTGATTTAGGTGGATGGGATGGATGGATCATATCGTTTCAGATCGTCAACGATTTTTCCGTGGAAAATGGGTTAATAATAGGCTGGGGAATCACGCACGGCATGACTTTTCCTTTGTCATCTACGGGGTACGTATGAGCGAGCGAAAGATAGTCAGGTTACAGTTTAGTACAGCATGTTTTTAATACATCCTCATTTTTGGACAATGGCAAATCCAACGTTTTATTGCAATTTATATTTGCCAATCATGGTAAGTTTACTGGATAAGCATGGCACATCCGCCCTCGTTTTTTTTTTGTCAGGTAATTGTCATGTTGCCAATCAAACTTGTCATCCTCGCGTCAATTAAAATTATCATAAAAAATGTTGGATTTGCCATGATGTAATGCCGAACATTTGGCTACTGCTAAGCATCTACTATCTATAAGGTATTTTCTAGTAGTGGACGGTGCAAACGAATCCAATGGGGTGCCATTTAGAAAACAATTGCGAAAAAATGCCCAATCTAGCCATCTTCAATCATGGCAGTACAACGAATACTAGAAATAACAGAAATTACATCCAGATTCGTAGACCACCTAGCGACAACTACAAGCACTGAAGCGAGCCGAAGGCGCTTCGCCGTCATCGCCCCTCCATCGCCGGAGTCGGGCACAACTTGTTATGCCATTTTTTTCCGAGAAAACAACAGTAGCTTTGCCTTTGCATTAAGAAGAAGTGAATTGACCAGTTTATAAGGAAAACTGACCGAAAACCGATACATCGATACACACCAGCCACGAGGATGCGTACCTAACGAGCCGACTTCCCCGTCGCCCAAACGGCCAGAGTTGCCACTCCACCACAGGACCCGGAGCCGCCACTCCGGCATACAAACCACAAAAACTCACACACGTCGGCCCCGAGGCCGCACTCCACACGAGTCGACGACTTTGCCGTCCACACGACCAAAACCGACACTCCACAACACATAGGTGCTCTCCGGAGCCGCCTCTCCGACTTCCCCGTCGGCCCCGAGGCCGCGCTCCGCGTGAGCTGACGATGCTGCCACCCACGCGACCAGATCTGACACTCCACAACATAGCTTCCGGAGCCGCCTATCCGACTTCCTCACCGGCCCCAAGGCCGCGCACATGCCTGGCCGACGATGAACCTGCAAAGCCACCCGAGCCACTGCGAACTGACGAAGGACCAGACCTCCAAGGCGTCGCCCCCAAGAGGGAAGCAACAAGCATGCCGCCGACGCCCGCTCCGACCAAAGGTCGAAACTAGGGTTTTCACCTGGAGAGCTGATACGTCTCCAACGTATCTATAATTTTTGATTGTTCCATGCTATTATTTATGAAGTCTTGGATGTTTAATGGGCTTTATCATTCACTTTTATATCATTTTTGGGACTAACCTACTAACCCAAAGGCCCAGTCCAGATTGCTGTTTTTTTTGCCTATTTCAGGGTTTTGCAGAAAAGGAATATCAAACGTAGTCCAAACGGAATAAAACCTTCGCAGGAGATATTTTTGGAGGAAATCACGCACGAAAGACTTCGGGGCCAAGCCAGAGGACAGGGGGCCCACCCTCAAGGGTGGGGGGCACGCCCCCCTGCCTCGAGGGCAGCCCCTGTGGCCCCTGGTGCCCCTCTTCTTCCTATATATACCTACGTACCCCAGAAATTCCATACGCAGAGAGAAAACCCTGATTCCACCGCCGTAGCTGCTGTTCCCGTGGAGATCCCATCTTGGATCCTGTTCCGGGAGGGGGATCCATCACGGAGGCCTTCATCATCATCATCATCGCCCTCACCATGAGGACAAAAAGATGGGGTTTTCATCATATTGCTTGAGTTTATCCCTCTACATCATGTCATCTTGCTTAAGGCGTTACTCTGTTCGTATGAACTCAATACACTAGATGCATGCTGGATAGCGGTCGATGTGTGGAGTAACAATAGTAGATGTAGGCAGGAGTCGGTCTACTTGTCTCGGACGTGATGCCTATATACAATGATCATGCCTAGATAGTCTCATAATTATTCGCTTTCTATCAATTGCTCGACAGTAATTTGTTTACCCGCCGTAGAATATCACTATCATGAGAGAAGCCACTAGAGAAAACTATGGCCCCCGGGTCTATCTTTATCATATTACATTCCCGTCAAGTTCTGTTGCCGTTGTTTATTTGCTTTCTTTACTTTCTGTTTCTATACCAAAAATACCAAAAATATAAACTATCATCTCTATCAGATCTCACTATCGTAAGTGACCGTAAAGGGATTGACAACCCCTTATCGCGTTGGCCGCGAAGTTCTTATTTGTTTGTGTAGGTGCGAGGGACTGGCGCGCGGTCTCCTACTGGATTGATACCTTGGTTCTCAAAAACTGAGGGAAATACTTACGCTACTGTGCTGTGATACGTCCAAAACGTGTCTATAATTTCTGCTTGCTCCATGCCTCTTTTGTGTGATATTGCTATGATATTTATGCACTTCCATACACTTTTGATCATATTTGGACTAACCTATTAACTCAGTGCACCACAGTGCCAGTTCCTGTTTTCTGCTGTTTTTCTATTTCAGGTTTCCCCCATATTAAAAGTGCCCTAAAAATTCCGGGAAAAATACAGGAAAAATCAGCGTATCGGGAGCTTCAAGAAAAACCAAAGCAGGGCCAGAGGGGAGCCTGGGGTGGCCCAGGCGGCCACCCGGCGCGGCCCCACCCCTGGCCGCGCCAGGGGGGCGCCTGGGGCCCCACCTCCGCCTCTGGTGACCCCCTTTTGCATATATATTGCTCGCGTCCCGAAACCCTCGAGGACGGAACCCTTTTTTACGATCTCGCCTCTGTTCCGCCGCCGCCGCGCTTCCAAGATCGGGAGCACCAGGAGAACTCTTCCCGGCACCCTGCCGGAGGGGAGAACCACCACCGGGAGCTTCTCCACCACCATGGATGCTTCCTGGATGAGTTGTGAGTAGTCCCCCTTGGACCATGGGTCCATGACCAGTAGCTATGTGATGTTCTCCTCCCCTCTTTGTTCTTCATGGATTAGACCTCGTGAGCTGCACTACATGATCGAGGCACATATGTAATCTTTATGCTGTTGCTCTGCTGAGTTTGCTGGGATCCGATGGATTATGAGATTATGTTCAGATTGTGTGTGAGTAATATATTTGATTCACCTCTTTTATATTTATGTTCTTGAGTAATTCTTGCATGTTCTCTGTTGCTATTTATTGCTTTGGCCGAGTAGTAGGTAGTAACTCCAAGAGGGAACGTTATGCTTGATTGTGGGTTCATGCCCCTCGGTGACTAGTTTGAGTGACAGAAACCTGAGTCTAGGGGATGTGCTGTTGCCACAAGGGGGAAAACAACGGTGCTTGTACTTGCGGGTGCAAGGATTGTTTACTTTACGCAAAGTTCTTTTAATGCAGTTGTCTGTTGCTTTGAGTTTACACTTTGGGTGGGACTCGCAACTTAATACCAGCGAGATGTTCTGGATAGATATCTCAAGGTGGATGATTAGTAGTAGATGCAGATGGATTTCGGTCTATTTGCCTTGGCGTACCGCCCATGCTTTTGAGCCTCTACCTTTCTTTACAGCATAGTTAGCATTGGTTTGCGCACATAATCCTGTCAATTGCCCAGCTGTAATTTGTTTACCTCGCTTAGCTGATTTATCGTCTTTTGGGAGAGAGACATCACTAGTGAACATCATGGGACCCCGGTCCATATTACCATCACTGATCACACCTGCTATTTACTTCCTGTTCTTATTTCCTAGTTGCAGTCATACCTATCACTATTACCTCTTGCGTTTGATCCTTTGTAAACAGCAAGGCCGGAGGGATTGACAACCTCTCTGTACTCGTTGGGAGCAAATTTATTTGTATCTGTGTGCAGGTCCTGTCAACCGCTAAGTTGGCGCCGTTAGCATTGACACCTACTTGTTGGCCCTTGGAGTCTCACGGGATTCGATCCTTGGTATCTTGCCAAGGGAAACTTGCCGTTACGCTACATCTCAAACCTTCCACTTGGGGTAACCAACGAGGGGCGAGAAGCCATCAAGCAAAGTTTCTGGCGCCGTTGCCGGGGACTCCACTCTTCAAGATAGGGGAGTTGCACGCTATCTTTTATCTTTGCTTTTTAGTCTTGTTAGTTTACCTTTCAGTTTTTGCTTTAGTTTCCTTTACCAAAAATCACAAAAATAGTTATCTTGCTTGCTGCTGCTATGGGTTCCACCGAGAACACCAAGTTGTGTGACTTCACTAGTCATAACAACGATGACTTTATTTGCACGCCTATTACTACACCTGCCACTTCAGCACCTTCTTATGAAATTAAACCTGCTTTACTGAACCTAGTTATGAAAGATCAATTCTCCGGTGCTGGAGATGATGCTGCTTTGCACTTAAATAATTTTGTTGAGCTCTGTGATATGCAAAAGTACCAAGAAATAGATGGTGATATTGTTAAGCTTAAGCTTTTTCCTTTCTCCTTGAGAGGAGGAGCTAAAATCTGGTTGCAATCCTTGCCTAGGAATAGCATAGATTCTTGGGACAAGTGCAAGGATGCCTTTATCGGGAAGTACTATCCCCCTGCTAAAATTATCCAACTAAGGAGTAACATAATGAATTTTAAACAATTGGATAATGAACACGTTGCCCAAGCTTGGGAACGCATGAAATCTCTTGTCAAGAACTGCCCTACTCATGGTTTGACTACTTGGATGGTTATCCAAACTTTTTATGCAGGCTTGAACTTTACCTCGCGGAACTTGTTGGATTCGGCCGCGGGAGTAACCTTTATGTCAACTACACTTGGTGCTGCCACGAAACTTCTCGATGAGATGATGATCAACTATTCCCAATGGCACACCAAACGCGCTCCAACAGGTAGGAAGGTAAACTCTGTCGAGGAGATTTCCTCCCTAAATGAAAAAGTTGACTTGATCATGTCTCTACTTTCCAAGCAATCTCCTATTGATCCTCATGATGTTCCTTTAAATTCTTTGATTGCTCAAGATCAAGTAGATGTGAACTTTATCTGTAGAAACAATTTCAATAACAATGCTTATAGGAGTAATTTTGGTAGCAACCCTAGACCGTCCCCCTCTAATTCCTATGGGAACAACAATGCTTATCCTAACACCAAGAACTCCACTTCTGAACTAGAGATTATGCTTAAAGACTTTATCACTACCCAAAAAGCCTTCAATAAGAGTGTAGAAGAAAAACTAGCCAAACTAGATAATCTCTCTTCGAAGGTAGACAATTTAGCCCATGAGGTAGAGTTGCTTAAAATTAGAACTTCTCCTCTTGAGGAGAGGAAGACCACTCCTATGAATGCTATTCAAGTACAAATTAATGAAAACATTAGGATGATGGCTAAACTTAAAGAGAGATGGGCTAGAGAAAAGGAGGAAGAAGATAGAATTAAGAGCCTTCCTACCCACCACACTGTTGCTACTATCCAAGTTGTTGAGGATATCCAAACTCTTAGCACCCAATGCACTCCTAGTCCCATTGGACCTATTAATGGTAATGCTATGACCTCAACCGTAGAAACTCCTATGACCATAGAAGCTACCAAACAAGTGAGCCTAAAGGACACCACTACCACTTTACTTGATTGTAGTGACCTTGATTTTGATAATTGCACCCTTTCTGAAGTTATTGATTTTCTTCACAAGATGTCTAGAGATCCCCACACTAGCACACTTAACCTTGCCTTCACGGAGCATATCACTAATGCTCTCATCAAAGCTAGGGAGGAGAAGCTTAGGGTAGAAGCCTCCATACCTAGAAAGCTAGAAGATGGTTGGGATCCTATAATTAAAATTAAGTTGAATAACTTCTCTTGCTATGCTTTATGTGATGTTGGAGCTAGTACCTCTGTTATGCCCAAAAGAATATATGATATGTTTAAATTGAAATCTTTTGATCCTTGTTCTTTTGGTGTTCGTCTTGTTGATTCTTCCGTAAAAAACCTTTGGGGAAGATTGACGATGTTCTTATCATTGTCAATGACAATTATGTTCCCGTTGATTTTACTACTATGGATATTGAATGTGAACCTTCTTGTCCAATCATTTTGGGACGTCCTTTTCTTCGCACCGTTGGTGCTATCATTGACATGAAAGAGGGGAATATAAAATTCCAATTCCCTCTCAAGAAAGGAATGGAACACTTCCCTAGAAAGAAGATTAAGTTGCCTTTTGAGTCCGTTACACGGGCTAGCTATTCTTTTACTCTTGATAAAACTTGATCCTCTCTTTTTGCATTATGCCTAGCTTAAAGGCATAAAAGAAAGCGCTTTTGGGAGGCAGCCCACAACGAATAAAGTTTTATTTTGCTTTTGTTGTGTCTTGATGTTTGTTACTATAGTAGCATCATCATTGTATCTTTTCTTTTCAGCTTTGTGCCAAGTTTAGCCTCCGATTGCAAGAAAGTTCAAAAGTTATGACGTGCATAAAACAGATTCTGTCCTTGGACAGAAAAATTCGTATAAAATCACCAGATCATCTTTTTGATCTGAAGTTTTTTGACAGCGTGCTCTATACAATTGGCTTTCGGGCATCTGTTCTGAGTTTTTTGATTTGAGTTGCATAAGTGCCCCGAAAAAATTATTTACTACCTGCTGGTCTGTTTTTCACAGATTATGTCCTGTTTTGCCTTTTCTTCGTTTTGCAAACCTTGAGCTTGCTTTTTCTTTGCAAAAACCTTTTGGCAATCTTGAGAAACAGTAGCTCTTCAAGATTATCTTTATTTCCAGCAAGGAAAAATTATTTTATTATGGGTACTAACCTCGCTAATCAGATTATGATGAGTTATGTATGAAGGGAGTTTTCAAGTGTGCGAGGGAAGATGATAAAAGAAGATTCATGAGGGTCAAACGCTCAAGCTTGGGGATGCCCCCGTGCACCCCCAAGAAATATTCAAGAAGACTCAAGCGTCTAAGCTTGGGAATGCCCCCGTGCATCCCCTTCTCCATCAACAATTATCAGTTCGTCTTTCGTTCCACTATATTTTAATCACTTCATGCGTTATGTGCTATGCTTGGAGCGTCTTGCTTTTAGTTTCCTTTTTAGTTTTCTTTAGCTTTGCTTGCTGTTCATAACGAGTTAGAACCCAGCTTTCTTTGTGTGGGAGAGAAACACGCTCCACTTCAACCTAGAACACAACATAGGATTTTCATGCTTATCTTTGCTGTGTGTGTTCTTTGCCTTTCCATAGCTACTGTCATGTTTAGCTCTTAGTTTTCATGATTTTCTTTTTAAAGAACTTTTATTTAGTTGGTTGTTGAACTCTCTTGAGTTTTCACGTTTATCTTGTTAAGAGAGTTTGTCTGTTGCACCGAGTTGTGTGTCTTAACTTAAAGTAGGTAGTTGAGGTTGCTATTTAATTTTAGTAGTAACTTGCAATAGTTTTGAGGTATTGCCATGAGTAATGTCTGAACTTTTGGTGTCAAGAGCTTTAGCCTATTAGTGATAGATGTCGTATTTTGGGCAATCCATGTTTATTTTCGAAAACCTACAAAATAGTTGAGAACTTTAGCTACTAAATGGATCACTAATCTTTGCAGGGATCGAATATTAGAGTACACTCACGTACCATGAGCCGAGGATGCGCAAGGATAACCAAATCCCCATACACTCCTCCTCGGGGTACTTGTCTCTTTGAGAACCTCCTAATTAGATTGAGAGTTACCGATAATAAGTGCATGAGTTCTTCAGACTAATGTGAGTATTCGAAAGTTGACACTTCCACCTAGCCATATTTTTCTAGCCTCTTCGGTACCGTGCATTGCCCTTTCTCACCTCGAGAGTTGGCGCATACTTCGCTGGTGCATCCAAATCCTTGGCACGATACGCTCTGTCATCATAAGCCTCATTATATCCTTCCTCAAAACAGCCACCATACCTACCTATCAAGGCATTTCCATAGCCTTTCCGAGATACATTGCCATGCAACATCCATCTTCTCATGACTTGATCTTCATGTCATACATGCTTTTTGCTTGATCGATGAGCCGCATGCTAGTTGGGCCTTGCCCTAATCATTGCTACATGACACGCTAGTATCATTGCATATCCTGCTACACTGGCAGAGGCATACATTTGCATACATCATGATAGTTTCATTTTCTTTATGTTGAGTACTTTTGTAAAGTGTGAAAGATCTTCTATACTTCTTGTAATACATAGAGTGTTGCCCCTAAAGTGAGGGAAAGATCCCAAAGAGGACAAAATCAAAAGATCCCAAAGAGGACAAAATCAAAAGATCCCAAAGAGGACAAATGAGAGATAAATAGAAAGAGCCATTGAGGCCACAAAAAAAATATAGAAAAAACAGAAAAAGAAATAAAAAGAGAGAAGGGGGCACAACTATTTCTTTTGAGAGATCCACACTCGTACTCCATCTTATACCTTGTACTCCATAGAGATTATCATTCATGCATATAGCTATGTGGGGACCTTTACACTATAGAACTTGACTTGTATATTCCAATGATGAGCCTCCTCAAAAGAGCTCTAGGTCTTCTTGAGCAAGCAAGTTGGATGCACCCCCACTAGTTCCATTGGAGAGCTTACCTTAGCTCATATGTGCATCCGTTGCATGGCAATCCCTACTCCTCACATCATATCTATCATTTGGCTTTCTCTCGCCGATGATTGTCCTCATTGATGTGAGCCCTTCACACCTTTTTTGTCTTCCCCCTCTATCATTTTTCTCTCTTTGCCATCCTAAGTGTCGACTTTCTTGCTTACGCTCATCCATTGCATGAGTGCTCAAAATATCGAAAGGGAGTGGATCATTTTGACTTGTACCTGGCTGACGGTCTAGGGATGAGTCAAGATAAGATTCCAAAGAAGACCAAGTGTGAAACTTTAGTAGATTAAGTTCTCAACAATACAAAAACTATGTTTTACTCTCTCATATATCCCTATCCCCTTTCTTGCACGCAAACACCATTTGGAGACATTCGAGTCACGGACAGCGAGAGCTCTTGCACCTTTATGTTCTTATGTTACTTGTTACAATGTTAATATAGACTCTTGCTTGTTATGACTTGAATTGGATTACATGCCTTGATTACTTTACTTAAAAGTTCTTATATGGTTGATAGCATGTCACCACAGAAATTATGCTTGTTATCATTTACCTACTCGAGGACAAGCAGGAATTAAGCTTGGGGATGTTGATACGTCCAAAACGTATCTATAATTTCTGCTTGCTCCATGCCTCTTTTGTGTGATATTGCTATGATATTTATGCACTTCCATACACTTTTGATCATATTTGGACTAACCTATTAACTCAGTGCAACACAGTGCCAGTTCCTGTTTTCTGCTGTTTTTCTATTTCAGGTTTCCCCCATATTAAAAGTGCCCTAAAAATTCCGGGAAAAATACAGGAAAAATCAGCGTATCGGGAGCTTCAAGAAAAACCAAAGCAGGGCCAGAGGGGAGCCTGGGGTGGCCCAGGCGGCCACCCGGCGCGGCCCCACCCCTGGTCGCGCCAGGGGGGCGCCTGAGGCCCCACCTCCGCCTCTGGTGACCCCCTTTTGCATATATATTGCTCGCGTCCCGAAACCCTCGAGGACGGAACCCTTTTTTACGATCTCGCCTCTGTTCCGCCGCCGCCGTGCTTCCAAGATCAGGAGCACCAGGAGAACTCTTCCCGGCACCCTGCCGGAGGGGAGAACCACCACCGGGAGCTTCTCCACCACCATGGACGCTTCCCGGATGAGTTGTGAGTAGTCCCCCTTGGACCATGGGTCCATGACCAGTAGCTCTGTGATGTTCTCCTCCCCTCTTTGTTCTTCATGGATTAGACCTCGTGAGCTGCCCTACATGATCGAGGCACATATGTAATCTTTATGCTGTTGCTCTGCTGAGTTTGCTGGGATCCGATGGATTATGAGATTATGTTCAGATTGTGTGTGAGTAATATATTTGATTCACCTCTTTTATATTTATGTTCTTGAGTAATTCTTGCATGTTCTCCGTTCCTATTTATTGCTTTGGCCGAGTAGTAGGTAGTAACTCCAAGAGGGAACGTTATGCTTGATTGTGGGTTCATGCCCCTCGATGACTAGTTTGAGTGACAGAAACATGAGTCTAGGGGATGTGCTGTTGCCACAAGGGGGAAAACAACGGTGCTTGTACTTGCGGGTGCAAGGATTGTTTACTTTACGCAAAGTTCTTTTAATGTAGTTGTCTGTTGCTTTGAGTTTACACTTTGGGTGGGACTCGCAACTTAATACCAGCGAGATGTTCTGGATAGATATCTCAAGGTGGATGATTAGTAGTAGATGCAGATGGATTTCGGTCTACTTGCCTTGGCGTACCGCCCATGCTTTTGAGCCTCTACCTTTCTTTACATCATAGTTAGCATTGGTTTGCGCACATAATCCTGTCAATTGCCCAGCTGTAATTTGTTTACCTCGCTTAGCTGTTTTATCGTCTTTTGGGAGAGAGACATCACTAGTGAACATCATGGGACCCCGGTCCATATTACCATCACTGATCACACCTGCTATTTACTTCCTGTTCTTATTTCCTAGTTGCAGTCATACCTATCACTATTACCTCTTGCGTTTGATGCTTTGTAAACAGCAAGGCCGGAGGGATTGACAACCTCTCTGTACTCGTTGGGAGCAAAGTTATTTGTATCTGTGTGCAGGTCCTGTCAACCGCTAAGTTGGCGCCGTTAGCGTTGACACCTACTTGTTGGCCCTCGGAGTCTCACGGGATTCGATCCTTGGTATCTTGCCAAGGGAAACTTGCCGTTATGCTACATCTCAAACCTTCCACTTGGGGTAACCAACGAGGGGCGAGAAGCCATCATGCTGCATCTCCCTTTCCACTTCGAGGGAATACAACGCAAGCTCAAGAGGTAGCAAGAAGAATTTCTGGCGCCGTTGCCGGGGAGGCTTACGCAAAAGTCATTTACCAAGTACCTATCACAAACCCTTATCCTTCGCATTACATTTATTTGCCTCTCGTTTTCCTCTCCCCCACTTCACCATTGCCATTTTATTTGCCCTTCTTCCGCCGTGTGTTTATCATTCGTTTGCCCCTTGTTTGCTTGTGTTGCTATGTGCCCTCAATTAGCTTGCATCTTCGCTTGCTAAAGTATGAATTCTCATCCACTTGCTAATCTCTTTAAGAGATCCAATTTTGTTGAACCTATTGCTAGTGAGCTGCGTGCACTAGATTATCTTTATGAGGTTTTGCTTGAAATTAGTGAATCTGAAAATTGTGATGAAGTATTGAAAGAAAAATATAAAGTGATTCACAATAGCTCTTTGAGTAAAAAGCATGATTGCAATGATGTTATTATAAATTCTATTAATGTCAATTGTGCTAATGATATGCAAAACCCTAAGCTTGGGGATGCTTATTTTGCTATGCCCACTACTTGTTGCAATGATCATGACTGGGGTGATTCTTCTTATGATCTTGAAAATTTATTTAAGCCCCATGATGAATATGAGATTGATAATAATGTTTGTCATGATATTGAAAGTGGGTCTGAAAGAATGTCAACTTTTGATCCCACTACTTTGGATATTGATCAATCTTATGAATTTTTTGATAAAAGTGGGTTTGGAGAGGTCATGACTTTAGTTAATGTTAATCCCACTATTTTGGAAGAGTGTCAACTTCGCATGCATGTGGATCATGTTGAGAATATGTTATGTGATAGCTAGATTGTTGAATTTGATTATGATCCTACATGCAATTATTATGAGAGAGGAAAATATGGTTGTAGAAATCGTCATGTTACTAAATTACCTCTCTTCGTGTTGAGATTGATCTTGTTTCTTTCTTCTTCCTTGCATATGCTAAATCTTGCTTCCCTTGCTAATTTATTTGCCTATAAGATGCCTATGCATACGAAGTATGTTAGACTTAGATGTGTTTGTCACATGTTTTATGATGCTCTCTTTGGGCTTCAATCCTTATCTTTCATGTGAGCATTATTGAATTATCGTGCCTAGCTAGGGGCGTAAAACGATAGCGCTTGTTGGGAGGCAACCCAATTTTTTGTTTTTTTTGTTTTTGTTGCTGTTAGGGAATAAATATTGCATCTAGCCTCTGATTAGATGTAGTTTCATGTTTTGTTTAGTGGTTGTGCCAAGTAGAGCCTTTGGGAAGACTTGTGTGAAGTTTATATGATCTTGCTGTGAAAAACAGAATCGTTAGCTCTCTCTAAAGTGGTCTTCAGATTTTACTGGAGCGTGCCTTTTAGTTTATTATTTTTGCTTCTGATTGGTAGAAAAATTGCGCAAATTTACCAATTTAGTTTGAACTTTTTGGAGTTCCAGAAGTACGCGAACCCTGCAGATTACTACAGACTGTTCTGTCTTTGACAGATTCTGTTTTTCGTGTGTTGTTTGCTTATTTGGATGCATCTATGAGTAATATTGGAGGATATGAACCATATAGAAGTTGGAGTACAGTAGGTTTAACACCAATATAAACAAAGAATGAATTCATTGATGTACCTTTGAGTAGTGGTTTGCTTTCTCATACTAACGGAGCTCACGCGAATTTTTGTCTAAGTTTTGTGTTGTGAAGTTTTCAAGTTTTGAGTATTGCTTTGATGGACTATGGAACAAGGAGTAGCAAAGGCCTAAGATTGGGGATGCCCATGGCACCCCAAGTAAATTCAAGATAATCAAAAGCCTAAGCTTGGGGATGCCCCGGGAAGGCATCCCCTCTTTCGTCTTCATCCATCGGTAACTATACTTGGAGCTATATTTTTATTCGCAACATGCTATGTGTTTTGCTTGGAGCGTCTTGTATAATTTGAGTCTTTGCTTGTTAGTTTGCCACAATAATCCTTGCTGGACACACCTATTTGAGAGAGATAAATATGGCCTAGAAATTATTAGAACACTCTATGTGCTTCACTTATATCTTTTGAGTTGAATAGTTTTTGCTCTAGTGCTTCACTTATATCTTTTAGAGCACGGTGGTGATAATATTTTGTAGAAATTGTTAAACTCTCATGCTTCACTTAGATCTATTTGAGAGTCTATTAAAACAGCATGGTAAAGTGTTTAGGCTAAAGAAACTAGTCTTCACATGATAGACATCCAACGTCAATGTAGTAAAAAAAATCACATCAAGTGCATTGAATAGAAAGAGATGTTGGATGCTTGATAATTGTTTTGAGACATGAGGATAGTGATATTAGAGTCATGCTAGTGGAGTAATTATGAAATTGAGAAATACTTGTGTTAAGGTTAGTGATTCCCGTAGCATGCACGTATGGTGAACCGTTATGTGACTAAGTTAAAGCATGAGGTATTTGTAGAGTGCCAACCTTTGTGTGGAGGTCGGGGGCGCGCGATGGTTAACTCCTACCAACCTCCCCCCTAGGGGCATGCGTTGATTGCTTTGTTTTGATGACTCGTAGATTTTTGCAATAAGTATACGAGTTCTTATGACTAATGTTGAGTCCATGGATTATACACACTCTCACCCTTCCACCATTGCTAGCCTCTCTTGTACCGCGCAACTTTTGCCGGTGCCATAAACCCACCATACCTACCTATCATGGCATTTCCATAGCCATTCCGAGATATATTGCCATGCAGCCTTCCACCGTTCCGTTTATATGACACGCATCATATTGTCATATTGCCATTGCATGATCATGTAGTTGACATCGTATTTGTGGCAAGGCCACCATGCATAATTTTTATACATGTCACTCTTGTTTCATTGCACATACCGGTACACCGCCGGAGGCATTCCTATAGAGTCATACTTTGTTGTTGTAGTATCGAGTTGTAATATTGTGTTGTAATGAAAGTGTGATGATCATTATTTTAGAGCATTGTCCCATGGGAGGAAAGGCTGAATCTATAAAGCTCCTCCGCAAAAAAAAAAAGAAAAAAAAAGAAGAAAGGCCAAAGAAAAAAAAGGAAGGCCCAAAAAAAGGAAAAAAAGGAAAAAAAGGACAATTGCTACTATCTTTTTCCACACTTGTGCTTCAAAGTAGCACCATGTTCTTCATTGTAGAGAGTCTCATGCTTAGTCACTTTCATATACTAGTGGGAATTTTCGTTATAGAACTTGGCTTGTATATTCCAACGATGGGCTTCCTCAAATGCCCTACGTCTTCGTGAGCAAGCAAGTTGGATGCACACCCACTAGTTTCTTTTGTTGAGCTTTCATTCATATTTAGCTCTAGTGCATCCGTTGCATGGCAATCCCTACTCACTCACATTGATATCTATTGATGGACATCTCCATAGCCCGTTGATACGCCAAGTTGATGTGAGACTATCTCCCTCCTTTTTGTCTTCTCCACAACCACCTCTATTCCACCCATAGTGCTATGTCCATGGCTCACGCTCATGTATTGCGTGAAGGTTGAAAGGTTTGAAAACATAGAGCATCAAAACAAATGCTTGGCTGAAATCGGGGTTGTGCATGATATGAATATTTAGTGTGATAATAAGGGAGCATAGCCAACACTATATGATTTTTTAGGGATAACTTTCTTTAGCCATAGTATTTTGAGAAGACGTGATTGCTTTGTTAGTATTGCTTGAAGTATTGTTATTTCTTATGTCAATATAGACTTTTATCTTGAATCTTTTAGATCTGAACATTCATACCACAATTAAGAGAATTACATTGAAAAACTATATTGGTTAGCATTCCACATAAAAAATTCTTTCTTTATCATTTACCTACTCGAGGACGAGCAGGAATTAAGCTTGGGGATGCCTGATACTTCTCCAACGTATCTATAATTTTTTATTCGTCCATGCTATTATTTATGAAGTCTTGGATGTTTAATGGGCTTTATCATTCACTTTTATATCATTTTTGGGACTAACCTACTAACCCAAAGGCCCAGTACAGATTGCTGTTTTTTTTTGCCTATTTTAGGGTTTTGCAGAAAAGGAATATCAAACGGAGTCCAAACGGAATAAAACCTTCGTGAGAGATATTTTTGGAGAAAATCACGCTCGGGAAACTTTAGGACTAAGTCAGGGGACAGAGGGCCTGTCCTCCAGGGTGGGGGGTGCGCCCCCTGCCTCGAGGCTGGCTCGTGGGGCCCCCGGTGCCCTCCTTCTTCCTATATATACCTACGTACCCCAGAAACTCCATACGCAGAGAGAAAACCCTAATTCCACCGCCGTAGCTTCTGTCCCCGTGGAGATCCCATCTTGGAGCCTGTTCCGGGAGGGGGATCTATCACGGAGGCCTTCATCATCATCATCATCGCCCTCACCATGAGTTGTGAGTAGTTTACCACAGACCTTCGGGTCCATAGCTAGTATCTAGATGGCCTCTTCTCTCTCTCCGGATCTCAATACAAAGTTCTCCTCGGTCTTCGAGGAGATCTATTCGATGTAATCTCTTTTTGCCGTGTGTTTGTCGAGATCCGATGAATTGTGAGTTTATGATCAAGGTAATCTATGAAAGATATTTGGTTCTTCTCTGAACTTTTTATGTGTGCTCAAAATATCCTTGCAAGTCTCTTCGAATTATTGGTTTGGTTTGGCCTACTAGATCTATAGTTCTTGCAATGGGAGAAGTGCTTGGCTTTGGGTTCAATCTTGCTGTGTCCTTTCCCAGTGACAGTAGGGGCAGCAAGGGACGTATTGTATTGTTGCCATCGAGGATAAAAAGATGGGGTTTTCATCATATTGCTTGAGTTTATCCCTCTACATCATGTCATCTTGCTTAAGGCGTTACTCTGTTCGTATGAACTCAACACACTAGATGCATGCTAGATAGCGGTCGATGTGTGGAGTAATAGTAGTAGATGCAGGCAGGAGTCGGTCTACTTGTCTCGGACGTGATGCCTATATACAATGATCATGCCTAGATAGTCTCATAATTATTCGCTTTTCTATCAATTGCTCGATTGTAATTTGTTTACCCGCCGTAGAATATCGCTATCATGAGAGAAGCCACTAGAGAAAACTATGGCCCTCGGGTCTATCTTTATCATATTACTATCCCGTCAATTTCTGTTGCCGTTGTTTATTTCCTTTCTTTACTTTCTGTTTATATACCAAAAATACAAAAAATATAAACTATCATCTCTATCAGATCTCACAACCCCTTATCGCGTTGGCTGCGAAGTTCTTATTTGTTTGTGAAGGTGCGAGGGACTGGCGCGTGGTCTCCTACTGGATTGATACCTTGGTTCTCAAAAACTGAGGGAAATACTTACGCTACTGTGCTGCATCTCCCTTTCCTCTTCGAGGGAATACAACGCAAGCTCAAGAGGTAGCAAGAGCCCGAGACCAAGGTGACAAAGGTGGTGAAGGGGCTCCACGACAACACCTCCAAGGAGGGAACGGCGTCCTAGGAAGCCGTCGACGTCGGCAACGATCGAGGTCGAGCTAGGCTTTCGCCCCGAGCTCACCAAATCCATTCTCACTGCAGTCTGCCTAGTAAACCGTCTCCGGCATCAAGTCGAACGTCCTCGTCCAAGCCACATGACCAAGCACGCAGAGCAGCATGCCGCCGCTAACCACAACCGGCTGCAGAAACCACTGCAGCCCTCCTCCCTCCACAGCGGCGCCGCAGATCTGGGCCATCCGCACAACAGCACAGCACCATGGAGACCCCCCGCACCATCCTCGCCGGGTAAGGCACCACCACCCACCACGACTACCAGCAACAAGACAACACCACACGTCGTTGAGCCGCTGCCAGCAACCTAGCATACGCCAGGTCCTCCCTGAGCAACGCCGTCGCGTCGCCGTCCTCGATCTGTGGCACGCGGCCACCACCATGGATCAGCGAGCACCGGCCGAAGCAGCCACACCACAGCTCGCTCGCCACACGTGGAGGCCCGCCGTGGAAGCCGTTTGCCCCGCCGGATCTGAGCACGGGACCCAAATCCGAGGCCATCCCGCAGCCACCTCGCTGGCCGCCGCACTCCCACACCTCCACGTACTCGGGGCCGCCGCCCCGGCCTGCCCGCTGATATGTCCATTCTGCATCATGCTTTTATGTTGATATTTATTGCACTATGGAATGTTATTACATGTTATGTCACAATACTTATGCCTTTTTCCCCTTGTTTTACAAGGTTTACATGAAGAGGGAGAATGCCGACAGCTGGAACTCTGGGCTGGAAAAGGAGCAAACATTGGAGACCTATTCTTTACAACTCAAAAAGCTCCGAAACTCCACGACACACCGTTTCAAAAAATACAAAAAATATCTGGCGAAAGAGATCTGCCAGGGGGCCACCACCTGTCCACGAGGGTGGGGGGCGCGCCCCCTCCCCTGGGCGCGCCTCCCTGCCTCGTGGGCCAGCCGGTGACCCCCTGATGCCCATCTTCTCCTATATGAGGTGTTTTGATGTGGAAAAATCATAAGGAGGCTTTCGGGACCAGACGCCGCCGTCTCGAGGCGGAACCTTGGCGGAACCAATCTAGGGCTTTGGCGAAGCTGTTCTGCCGGGGATACTTCCCTCCGAGAGGGGGAAATCGTCACCGCCGTCATCACCAACAACTCTCCCATCTTGGGGAGGATTATCTTCATCAACATCTTCACCAGCACCATCTCCTCTCAAACCCTAGTTCATCTCTTGTGTCCAATCTTTGCATCAAAACCTCAGATTGGTACATGTAGGTTGCTAGTAGTGTTGATTACTCCTTGTAGTTGATGCTAGTTGGTTTACTCGGTGGAAGATCATATGTTTGTTGGGGAACATAGTATTTTCAAAATTTTCCTACGATCACGCAAGATCTATCTACTAGATGCATAGCAACGAGGGGGAGAGTGTGTCTACGTACCCTCATAGACCGGGAGCGGAAGCGTCTAGTGACGCGGTTGATGTAGTCGAACTTCTTCGCGATCCAACCGATCAAGTACCGAATGTACGTCACCTCCGTGTTCAGCACACGTTCAGCTTGATAACGTCCCACGAGTTCTTGATCCAGTTGAGCTTCACGGGAGAGTTTCGTCAGCACGACGGCGTGGTGACGGATATGATGAAGTTACCGTCGCAGGGCTTCGCCTAAGCACTACAACGATATGACCCAGGTGTGTTACTGTGGAGGGGGGCACCGCACACGGTTGGGAGAGATCAACTGATCAACTTGTGTGTCCTAGGGTGCCCCCTGCCCCCGTATATAAAGGAGAAAGGGGGAGGCCGACCGGCCCTCTATGGCGCGCTAGGAGAGGCAATCCTACTAGGAATAGGATTGCAATCCTACTCCTAGTAGGAGTCCACCAAGAAGGAGAAGGGGGAAAGGAAGGAGAGGGAGAAGGAGAAGGAAAGGGGCGTCGGCCCCCCTCCTTTCTTTTCCAATTCGGACCAAGGGGTGGGGTGCACGCGGCCCAGCCCTGGCCCTCCTTCTCTCTTTCTCCTATGGCCCATTAAGGCCCATAGCTTCCCCAGGGGGTTCCGGTAACCCCCCTGGTACTCCGGTTAATTCCGAAACTTTACGGAACACTTTCGGTGTCCGAATATAGTCGTCCAATATATCAATCTTTACGACTCGGACATTCCGAGACTCCTCGTCATGTCCGTGATCTCATCCGGGACTCCAAACTACCTTCGGTACATCAAAACTCATAAACTCATAATACCAATCGTCATCAAACGTTAAGCGTGCGGACCCTACGGGTTCGAGAACTATGTAGACATGACCGAGACTCATCTCCGGTAAATAACCAATAGTGGAACCTGGATGCTCATATTGGTTCCTACATATTCTACGAAGATCTTTATCGGTCAAACCGCATAACAACATATGTTGTTCCTTTTGTCATCGGTATGTTACTTGCCCGAGATTCGATCGTCGGTATCTCTATACCTAGTTCAATCTCGTTACTGGCAAGTCTCTTTACTCGTTCCGTAATACATCATCTCATGACTAACTCATTAGTCATTTGCTTGCAAGGCTTATTGTGATGTGCATTACCGAGAGGGCCCAGAGATACCTCTCCGACACTCGGAGTGACAAATCCTATTCTTGATCTAGGCCAACACGACGAACACTTTCGGAGATACCTGTAGAGCATCTTTATGATCACCCATTTACGTTGTGACGTTTGATAGCACACAAGGTGTTCCTACGGTATTCGGGAGTTGCATAATCTTGTAGTCATAGGAACATGTATAAGTCATGAAGAAAGCAATAGCAGTAAAACTAAACGATCATAGTGCTAAGATAACGGATGGGCCTAGTCCATCACATCATTCTCCTAATGATGTGACCCCATTGATCAAATGACAACTCATGTCTATGGCTAGGAAACATAGCCATCTTTGATCAATGAGGTAGTCTAGTAGAGGCATACTAGGGACATACTATTTTGTCTATGTATTCACACATGTACTAAGTTTCCGGTCAATACAATTCTAGCATGAATAAAAGACATTTATCATGATATAAGGAAATACAAATAACATCTTTATTATTGCCTCTAGGGCATATTTCCTTCAATGTTCAGATCCATTATGCATATTAATAACCCTATGATCATGAATAATATTGTGTCTTGTGAGTAGTTACTGAAGGGGAACGTAGTATTTTAAAATTTTCCTACGATCACGCAAGATCTATCTACCTGATGCATAGCAACGAGAGGGAAGAGTGTGTCTACGTACCCTCGTAGACCGGGAGCGGAAGCGTCAAGTGACGCGGTTGATGTTGTCGAACTTCTTCATGATCCAACCGATCAAGCACCGAACATACGGCACCTCCGCGTTCAGCACACGTTCAGCTTGATGACGTCCCACGAGCTCTTGATCCAGTTGAGCTTCACGGGAGAGTTTCGTCAGCACGACGGCGTGGTGACGGATATGATGTGTTCACCGGCGCAGGGCTTCGCCTAAGCTCCGCGACGGTATGACCGAGGTGTGATTCTGTGGAGGGGGGCACCGCACACGGCTAAAAAAATTCAACTTGTGTGTCTTTGGGTGCCCCCCTGCCCCCGTATATAAAGGAGCAAGGGAGGGAGGCCGGCCGGCCCTTCCTGGTGCGGCTAGGGAGTGGACTCCTACTAGGAATAGGATTGCAATCCTATTCCTAGTAGGATTCACCAAAAGAAGGAAGAGGGAAAAGAATAGGAGAGGTGGCGCCCCCCCAATCCTAGTCCAACTAGGAACCCTAGGTGGGGGCGCCGGCCAGCCCTATGGGCTGCCTCTCTCTTTCCCTTTAGGCCCACTATGGACCATCCCCTCTCGTAGGGGGTTCCGGTAACCCCCTCCGGCATTCCCGATAAATCCGAAACTTTTCCGGAACACTTCCGGTGTCCGAATATAGTCGTCCAATATATCAATCTTTATGTCTCGGACATTCCGAGACTCCTCGTCATGTCCGTGATCTCATCCGGGACTCCGAACTACCTTCGGTACATCAATACTCATAAACTCATAATACCGATCGTCATCAAACGTTAAGCGTGCGGACCCTACGGGTTCGAGAACTATGTAGACATGACCGAGACTCATCTCCGGTCAATAACCAATAGCGGAACCTGGATGTTCATATTGGCTCCTACATATTCTACGAAGATCTTTTATCGGTCAGAACCGCATAACAACATACGTTGTTCCTTTTGTCAAACGGTATGTTACTTGCCCGAGATTTGATCGTCGGTATCTCTATACCTAGTTCAATCTCGTTACCGGCAAGTCTCTTTACTCGTTCCGCAACACATCATCTTGTGACTAACTCATTAGTCTTTTGCTTGCAAGGCTTATTGTGATGTGTGTTACCGAGAGGGCCCAGAGATACCTCTCCGACACTCGGAGTGACAAATCCTATTCTTGATCTATGCCAACACCACGAATACTTTTGGAGACACCTGTAGAGTATCTTTATGATCACCCAGTTATGTTGTGACGTTTGATAGCACACAAGGTGTTCCTACGGTATTCGGGAGTTGCATAATCTCATAGTCATAGGAACATGTATAAGTCATGAAGAAAGCAATAGCAGTAAAACTAAACGATCATAGTGCTATGCTAACGGATGGGTCTTGTCCATCACATCATTCTCCTAATGATGTGATCCCGTTGATCAAATGACAACTCATGTCTATGGCTAGGAAACATAACCATCTTTGATCAATGAGCTAGTCTAGTAGAGGCATACTAGGGACATACTGTTTTGTCTATGTATTCACACATGTACTAAGTTTCCGGTTAATACAATTCTAGCATGAATAAAAGACATTTATCATGATATAAGGAAATATAAATAACATCTTTATTATTGCCTCTAGGGCATATTTCCTTCAGTCTCCCACTTGCACTAGAGTCAATAATCTAGCTCACATCGCCATGTGATTTAATACCGATAGTTCACATCGTTATGTGAATAACACCCATAGTTCACATCGCCATGTGACCAACACCCAAAGGGTTTACTAGAGTCAATAATCTAGTTCACATCGCTATGTGATTAATACCCAAGAGTAATAAGGTGTGATCATGTTTTGCTTGTGAGAGAAGTTTAGTCAACGGGTCTGTCACATTCAGATCCGTATGTATTTTGCAAATTTCTATGTCTACAATGCTCTGCATAGAGCTACTCTAGCTGAATGCTCCCACTTTCAATACGCATCCAGATTGATACTTAGAGTCATCTGGATTTAGTGTCAAAGCTTGCATCGGCGTAACCCTTTACGACGAACTCTTTATCACCTCCATAATCGAGAAATATTTCCTTAGTCATCAAATTACTAAGGATAATTTTGACCGCTGTACAGTGATCCACTCCCGGATTACTTTGGTACCTCCCTGCTAGACTTATAGCAAGGCACACATCAGGTCTGGTACACAGCATTGCATACATGATAGATCCTATGGCTAAGGCATAGGGAATGACTTTCATTTTCTCTCTATCTTCTGCAGTGGTCGGGCATTGAGTCTTACTCAACTTCATACCTTGTAAAACAGGCAAGAACCCTTTCTTTGACTGATCCATTTTGAACTTCTTCAAAATCTTATCAAGGTATGTGCTTTGTGAAAGTCCAATTAAGCGTCTTGATCTATCTCTATAGATTTTGATGCCTAATATGTAAGCAGCTTCTCCGAGGTCTTTCATCGAAAAACTTTTATTCAAGTATCCTTTTATGCTATCCAGAAATTCTATATCATTTCCAATCAACAATATGTCATCTACATATAATATTAGAAATGCTACAGAGCTCCCACTCACTTTCTTGTAAATACAGGCTTCTCCAAAAGTCTGTATAAAACCATATGCTTTGATCACCTCATCAAAGTGTATATTCCAACTCCGAGATGCTTGCACCAGTCCATATATGGATCGCTGGAGTTTGCATACTTTGTTAGCACCTTTTGGATCGACAAAACCTTCTGGTTGCATCATATACAACTCTTCTTTGAGATATCCATTCAGGAATGCAGTTTTGACATCCATTTGCCAGATTTCATAATCATAAAATGCGGCAATTGCTAACATGATTCGGACAGACTTAAGCATCGCTACAGGTGAGAAAGTCTCATCGTAGTCAACTCCTTGAACTTGTCGAAAACCTTTCGCAACAAGTCGAGCTTTGTAAACAGTAATATTACCGTCTGCGTCGGTCTTCCTCTTGAAGATCCATTTGTTTTCGATGGCTTGCCGATCATCGGGCAAGTCAACCAAAGTCCACACTTTGTTCTCATACATGGATCCCATCTCAGATTTCATGGCTTCAAGCCATTTTGCGGAATCTGGGCTCATCATCGCTTCCTCATAGTTCGTAGGTTCATCATGGTCTAGTAACATGATTTCCAGAACTGGGTTGCCGTACCACTCTGGTGCGGAACGTACTCTGGTTGATCTACGACGTTCTGTAGAAACTTGATCCGAAGTTTCATGATCATTATCATTAACTTCCTCACTAATTGGTGTAGGAATCACTGGAACAATTTCCTGTGATGTACTATTTTCCAATCCGGGAGAAGGTACAATTACCTCATCAAGTTCTACTCTCCTCCCACTCACTTCTTTCGAGAGAAACTCTTTTTCTAGAAAGGATCCGTTTTTAGCAACGAATATTTTGCCTTCGGATCTGTGATAGAAGGTGTACCCAACAGTCTCTTTTGGGTATCCTATGAAGATTTACTTCTCTGATTTGGGTTCGAGCTTATCATGTTGAAACTTTTTCACATAAGCATCGCAGTCCCAAACTTAAAGAAACGACAACTTTGGTTTCTTGCCAAACCATAGTTCATAAGGTGTCGTATCAACGGATTTAGATGGTGCCCTATTTAACGTGAATGCAGCTGTCTCTAATGCATAACCCCAAAAGCGATAGTGGTAAATCGGTAAGAGACATCATAGATCGCACCATATCCAATAAAGTACGGTTACGACGTTCAGACACACCATTACGCTGTGGTGTTCCGGGTGGCGTGAGTAGTGAAACTATTTCACATTGTTTTTACTGAAGGCCAAACTCGCTAACTCAAATATTTTACCTCTACGATCATATCGTAGAAACTCTTATTTTCTTGTTACGATGATTCTCCAGTTCACTCTGAAATTCTTTGAACTTTTCAAATGTTTCAGACTTGTGCTTCATTAAGTAGATATACCCATATCTGCTCAAGTCATCAGTGAAGGTCAGAAAATAACGATACCCGCCGCGAGCTTCAACACTTATTGGTCCACATACATCTGTATGTATGATCTCCAACAAATCTGTTGCTCGCTCCATAGTTCCGGAGAACGGAGTTTTAGTCATCTTGCCCATGAGGCATGGTTCACAAGCACCAAATGATTCATAATCAAATGATTCCAAAAGTCCATCATTATGGAGTTTCTTCATGCGTTTTACACCAATATGACCTAAACGGCAGTGCCACAAATAAGTTGCACTATCATTATTAACCTTGCATCTTTTGGCTTCAGTATTATGAATATGTGTATCACACGATCGAGATCCAACAAACCATTTTCATTGGGTGTATGACCATAGAAGGTTTTATTCATGTAGACAGAACAACAATTATTCTCTAACTTACATGAATAACCGTATTGCAATAAACATGATCAAGTCATATTCATGCTGAACACAAACACTAAATAACACTTATTTAGGTTCAACACTAATCCCGAAAGTATAGGGAGTGTGCGATGATGATCATATCAATCTTGGAAGTACTTCCAATACACATCGTCACTTCATCCTTTAACTAGTTTCTGTTCATTATGCAACTCCCATTTCGAGTTACTACTCTTTAGCAACTGAACCAATATCAAATACCGAGGGGTTGCTATGAACACTAGTAAAATACACATCAATAATCTGTATATCAAATATACCTTTGTTCACTTTGCCATCCTTCTTATCCGCCAAGTATCTAGGGCAGTTCCACTTCCAATGACCATTTCCTTTGCAGTAGAAGCACTTAGTTTCAGGCTTGAGTTTAGCTTTGGGTTTCTTCATGAGAGTGACAATTTGCTTGTCATTCTTCTTGAAGTTCTCCTTCTATCCCTTTGCCCTTTTACTTGAAACAAGTGGTCTGGTTAACCATCAACACTTGATGCTTTTTCATGATTTCTACCTTTGCCGACTTCAGCATTGCGAAGAGTTCGGGAATTCCTTGCATATTATAGTTCATCACGAAGTTCTACTAACTTGGTGATAGTGACTAGAGAACTTTGTCAATTACTATCTTATCTGGAAGATCAACTCCCACTTGATTAAAGTAATTGTAGTACCCAGACAATCTGAGCACATGCTCACTTGTTGAGCTATTCTCCTCCATCTTGTAGGCAAAGTACTGTCAGAGGTCTTATACCTCTTGACACGGGCATGAGTATGAAATACTAATTTCAACTCTTGGAACATCTTATATGCTCCGTGGCGTTCAAAACGTTTTTGAAGTCCCGGATCTAAGCCGTAAAGCATGGTGCACTTAAACTATCAAGTAGTCATCATATTGAGCTTTTGTCAAAACGTTCATAACGTCTACATCTGCTCCTGCAATAGGTCTGTCACCTAGTGGTGCATCAAGGACATAATTCTTCTGTGCAGCAATGAGGATAATCCTCAGATCACGGAACAATTCCGCATCATTGCTACTAACATCTTTCAACTTGGTTTTCTCTAGGAACATATGAAAAATAAACGGGGAGCAACATCGCGAGCTATTGATCTACAACATAGATATGCTAATACTACCAGGACTAAGTTCATGATAAATTAAAGTTCAATTAATCATATTACTTAAGAACTCCCACTTAGATAGACATCCCTCTGGTCATCTAAATGATCACGTGATCCAAATCAACTAAACCATGTCCGATCATCACGTGAGATGGAGTAGTTTCAATGGTGAACATCTTATGTTGATCATATCTACTATATGATTCACGCTCGACCTTTCGGTCTCCAGTGTTCCGAGGCCATATCTGCATATGCTAGGCTCGTCAAGTTTAACCCGAGTATTCTGCGTGTGCAAAACTGGCTTACACCCGTTGTATTTGAACATAGAGCTTATCACACCCGATCATCACGTGGTGTCTCGGCACGACAAACTTTCGCAACGGTGCATACTCAGGGAGAACACTTATACCTTGAAATTTAGTAAGGGATCATCTTATAATGCTACCGTCGTTCTAAGCAAAATAAGAAGCATAATAAGATAAACATCACATGCAATCAAAATATGTGACATGATATGGCCATCATCATCTTGTGCTTTTGATCTCTATCTCCAAAGCACCGTCATGATCACCTTCGTCACCGGCGCGACACCTTGATCTCCATCGTAGCATCGTTGTCGTCTCGTCAACTATTGCTTCCTCAACTATCGCTACCGCTTAGTGATAAAGTAAAGCAATTACATGGCGATTGCATTTCATACAATAAAGCGACAACCATATGGCTCCTGCCAGTTGCCGATAACTTTACAAAACATGATCATCTCATACAAAACCATATAACTCATCATGTCTTGACCATATCACATCACAACATGCCCTGCAAAAACAAGTTAGACGTCCTCTACTTTGTTGTTGCAAGTTTTACGTGGCTGCTACGGGCTTAGCAAGAACCGTTCTTACCTACGCATACAAAACCACAACGATGTTTCGTCAAGTATGTGTTGTTTTAACCTTCACAAGGACCGGGCGTAGCCACACTTGATTCAGCTAAAGTGAGAGAGACAGACACCCGCCAGTCACCTTTAAGCAATGAGTGCTCGTAGCGGTGAAACCAGTCTCGCGTAAGCGTACGCGTAATGTCGGTCCGGGCCGCTTCATCTCACAATACCGCCGAAGCAAAGTATGACATGCTGGTAAGCAGTATGACTAGTATCGCCCACAACTCATTGTGTTCTACTCGTGCATATCATCTACGCATAGACCTGGCTCATGATGCCACTGAAGGGGAACGTAGTATTATAAATTTTCCTACGATCACGCAAGATCTATCTACCAGATGCATAGCAACGAGAGGGAAGAGTGTGTCTACGTACCCTCGTAGACCGGGAGCGGAAGCGTCAAGTGACGCGGTTGATGTTGTCGAACTTCTTCACGATCCAACCGATCAAGCACCGAACGTACGGCACCTCCGCGTTCAGCACACGTTCAGCTTGATGACGTCCCACGAGCTCTTGATCCAGTTGAGCTTCACGGGAGAGTTTCGTCAGCACGACGGCGTGGTGATGGATATGATGTGTTCACCGGCGCAGGGCTTCGCCTAAGCTCCGCGACGGTATGACCGAGGTGTGATTCTGTGGAGGGGGGCACCGCACACGGCTAAAACAATTCAACTTGTGTGTCTTTGGGTGCCCCCTGCCCCCGTATATAAAGGAGCAAGGGAGGGAGGCCGGCCGGCCCTTCCTGGTGCGGCTAGGGAGTGGACTCCTACTAGGAATAGGATTGCAATCCTATTCCTAGTAGGATTCACCAAAAGAAGGAAGAGGGAAAAGAATAGGAGAGGTGGCGCCCCCCTCAATCCTAGTCCAACTAGGAACCCTAGGTGGGGGCGCCGGCCAGCCCTATGGGCTGCCTCTCTCTTTCCCTTTAGGCCCACTATGGACCATCCCCTCTCGTAGGGGGTTCCGGTAACCCCCTCCGGCATTCCCGATAAATCCGAAACTTTTCCGGAACACTTCCGGTGTCCGAATATAGTCGTCCAATATATCAATCTTTATGTCTCGGACATTCCGAGACTCCTCGTCATGTCCGTGATCTCATCCGGGACTCCGAACTACCTTCGGTACATCAATACTCATAAACTCATAATACCGATCGTCATCAAACGTTAAGCGTGCGGACCCTACGGGTTCGAGAACTATGTAGACATGACCGAGACTCATCTCCGGTCAATAACCAATAGCGGAACCTGGATGTTCATATTGGCTCCTACATATTCTACGAAGATCTTTTATCGGTCAGAATCGCATAACAACATACGTTGTTCCTTTTGTCAAACGGTATGTTACTTGCCCGAGATTCGATCGTCGGTATCTCTATACCTAGTTCAATCTCGTTACCGGCAAGTCTCTTTACTCGTTCCGCAACACATCATCTTGTGACTAACTCATTAGTATTTTGCTTGCAAGGCTTATTGTGATGTGTGTTACCGAGAGGGCCCAGAGATACCTCTCCGACACTCGGAGTGACAAATCCTATTCTTGATCTATGCCAACACCACGAATACTTTTGGAGACACCTGTAGAGTATCTTTATGATCACCCAGTTACGTTGTGACGTTTGATAGCACACAAGGTGTTCCTACGGTATTCGGGAGTTGCATAATCTCATAGTCATAGGAACATGTATAAGTCATGAAGAAAGCAATAGCAGTAAAACTAAACGATCATAGTGCTATGCTAACGGATGGGTCTTGTCCATCACATCATTATCCTAATGATGTGATCCCGTTGATCAAATGACAACTCATGTCTATGGCTAGGAAACATAACCATCTTTGATCAATGAGCTAGTCTAGTAGAGGCATACTAGGGACATACTGTTTTGTCTATGTATTCACACATGTACTAAGTTTCCGGTTAATACAATTCTAGCATGAATAAAAGACATTTATCATGATATAAGGAAATATAAATAACATCTTTATTATTGCCTCTAGGGCATATTTACTTCAGTTACTTTTGTTCCTGAGGACATGGGAGAAGTCTTGCTATAATTAGTCATGTGAATTTGGTATTCGTTCGATATTTTGATGAGATGTATGTTGTCTCTCCTCTAGTGGTGTCATGTGAACGTCGACTACATGACACTTCACCATTGTTTGGGCCTAGAGGAAGGCATTGGGAAGTAATAAGTAGATGATGGGTTGCTAGAGTGACAGAAGCTTAAACCCTAGTTTATGCGTTGCTTCGTAAGGGGCTGATTTGGATCCATATGTTTCATGCTATTGTTAGATTTACCTTAATATTTCTTTTGTAGTTGTGGATGCTTGCAATAGAGGTTAATCATAAGTGGGATGCTTGTCCAAGTAAGGGCAGCACCCAAGCACCGGTCCACCCACATACCAAATTATCAAATTACCGAACGCGAATCATATGATCGTGATGAAAACTAGCTTGATGATAATTCCCCTGTGTCCTCGGGAGCGTTTTCCTTCATATAAGAGTTTGTCCAGGCTTGTCCTTTGCTACAAAAAGGATTGGGCCATCTTGCTGCACCTTATTTACTTTTACTATTTGTCACTTGCTACCAATTACCTTATCACAAAACTATCTATTACCGATAATTTCAGTGCTTGCATAAAATACCTTACTAAAAACTGCCTATCATTTCCTTCTGCTCCTCGTTGGGTTCGACACTCTTACTTATCGAAAGGACTATGATAGATCCCCTACACTTGTGGGTCATCGAGACTCTTTTCTGGCACCTTTGTCAGGGAGTGAAGCGCCTTTGGTAAGGAAAAATTTATACAGTGTGCTGAAATTTACTGTTACTTGTTACTATGGCTCATAATCCTTTGAGGGGCTTGTTCGGGGTATCTTTACCCTGACCAGAAGAGCAAAGAGTTGCTCCTCAACCTACTGAACCTACTGAAAATGTTTGCTTTGAAATTCCTTCGGGTATGATAGAGAAACTGCTAGATAATCCCTTTCCAGGAGATGGAACACTACATCCCGATTTACACCTAATCTATGTGGATGAAGTTTGTGGATTATTTAAGCATGCAGGTATGCCCGAGGATGTTATCAAGAAGAAGGTCTTCCCTTTATCTTTGAAGGAAGATGCATTGACATGGTTTAGGCTATGCGATGATATTGGATCATGGAACTATAATCGGCTGAAGTTGAAATTTCATCAGAAGTTCTACCCTACGCATCAGGGTCATCGTGATCGTAATTATATATATAATTTTTGGCCTCGCGAAGGATAAAGCATCGCTCAAGCTTGGGGGAGGCTTAAGTCAATGTTATATTCATATCCCAATCATGAGCTCTCAAGAGAAATGATCATTCAAAATTTTTATGCTCGGCTTTCTCTCAATAATCGCTCCATGCTCGATAATTCTTGTACTGGTTCTTTTATGATGAAGACTATTGAATTCAAATGGGATTTATTGGAAAGAATTAAACGCAACTCTGAATATTGGGATCTCGACGAAGGTAAGGAGTCAGGTATGACCCCTAAGTTTGGTTGTGTTAAAGCTTTTATGGATACCGATGTTTTCCGTGAATTTAGCACTAAATATGGACTTGACTCTGAGATAGTAACTTCTTTCTGTGAATCATTTGCTACTCATATTGATCTCCCTAAGGAGAAGTGGTTTAAATACCATCCTCCCATTGAAGTAAAAGTAGTTGAACCTGTTAAAGTTGAAGAAAAGACTATCACTTATAATGTTGATCCTATTGTTCCTACTGCTTATATTGAGAAACCGCCTTTCCCTGTTAGAATAAAGGATCATGCTAAAGCTTCAACCGTGGTTCGTAAGAGTAATACTAGAACACTTACACCCTCTGAGCAAATTAAAGTTGAACCTAGTGTTGCTATGGTTAAAGATCTCTTGGTTGAAAATTTAGATGGACATGTTATTTACCTCCAAGAGGAAGCTGCTAGAATAGCCAAACCCGATACTAGGAATGAACATAGACCTGTTGTAGGCATGCCTGTTATTTCTGTTAAAATAGGAGATCATTGCTATCATGGTTTATGTGATGTAGGTGCTAGTGCAAGTATAATACCTCATTCCTTATATAAAGAAATTATGCACGATATTGCACCTGCTGAGTTAGAAGGTATTGTTGTCACTATTAAGCTTGCCAATAGAGACACTATTTCACCAGTTGGGATTGTTAGAGATGTTGAAGTCTTGTGTGGGAAGGTTAAATACCCTGCTGATTTTCTTATTCTTAGTTCCCCACAAGATGATTTTTGTCCCATTATATTTGGCAGACCCTTCTTGAATACCGTTAATGCTAAGATAGACTGCGTAAAAGATATTGTTACCGTTGGTTTAGGGGATTTGTATCATGATTTTAACTTTGCTAAATTTCGTAGACAACCCCATGATAAAGAATTACCTAATAAGGATGAAATTATTGGTCTTGCTTCTATTGCTGTACCTCCTAACGATCCTTTAGAACAATATCCGCTAGACCGTGAAAATGATATGTATATGAATGAGAGAAAGGAAATAGATGAAATATTCTTTAAGTAGGGACCCATATTGAGAAACAACTTGCCTGTTGAAATCCTAGGGGATCCTCCTCCACCCAAGGGTGATCCCGTGTTTGAACTTAAACCATTACCTGATACTCTTAAGTATGTTTATCTCGATGAAAAGAAGATATATCCTATTATTATTAGTGCTAACCTTTCAGAGCAGGAAGAAGAAAAAGTAATGAAAACTCTGAAGAAGATTCGTGCTGCTATTGGATATACTCTGGATGATCTTAAGGGCATTAGTCCCACTCTATGCCAACACAAGATAAAGTTGGAAGAGGACGCTAAACCGGTTATCGATCATCAACCACGGTTAAATCCTAAGATGAAAGAAGTGGTAAGGAAGGAAATACTAAAGCTTCTAGAGGCAGGTATAATCTATCCAGTTGCTGATAGCCAATGGGTAAGTCCTGTCCATTGTGTCCCTAAGAAGGGAGGTATGGCTGTTGTTCCTAATGATAAAGATGAATTGATCCCGCAAAGAATTGTTACAGGTTATAGGATGGTAATTGATTTCCGCAAATTAAATAAAGCTACTAAGAAAGATCATTACCCTTTGCCTTTTAGTGATCAAATGCTAGAAAGGTTATCCAAACACACACATTTTTCCTTTCTAGATGGTTATTCTGGTTTCTCTCAAATACCTGTGTCAAAAGGGGATCAAGAAAAGACTACTTTTACTTGTCCTTTCGGTACCTTTGCTTATAGACGTATGCCTTTTGGTTTATGTAATGCACCTGCTACCTTTCAAAGATGCATGATGGCTATATTCTATGATTTTTGTGAAAAGATTGTTGAGGTTTTCATGGATGATTTTTCCGTTTACGGAACTTCTTTTGATGATTGCTTGAGCAACCTTGATCGAGTTTTGCAGAGATGTGAAGACACTAATCTTGTCTTGAATTGGGAGAAGTGCCACTTTATGGCTAATGAAGGCATTGTCTTGGGACATAAAATTTCTGAAAGAGGTATTGAAGTTGAAAACGCTAAGGTTGATGCTATTGAAAAGATGCCGTGTCCCAAGGACATCAAAGGTTTATAAAGTTTCCTTGGTCATGCCGGGTTTTATAGGAGGTTCATTAAGGACTTCTCCAAAATCTCCAGGCCTCTAACTAATCTCTTACAAAAAGATGTTCCTTTTGTCTTTGATGATGATTGTGTAGAAGCCTTTGAAATACTTAAGAAAGCATTGATATATGCACCTATTGTCCAGCCTCCTAACTGGAATTTACCATTTGAGATTATGTGCGATGCTAGTGATTGTGCTATAGGTACTGTTCTAGGACAAAGTGTTGATAAGAAATTGAATGTTATCCAATATGTCAGTAACTCTAGACAGTGCCCAGAGAAATTATGCTACTACTGAGAAAGAGTTTTTAGCAGTCGTATTTGCTTGTGATAAGTTTAGACCTTATATTGTTGATTCTAAAGTAACTATTCACACTGGTCATGCTGCTATCAAATACCTTATGGAAAAGAAAGATGCTAGACCTAGAATTATTAGATGGGTTCTCTTGCTACAAGAATTTGATTTGCATATTATTGATAGAAAGGGAGCTCAGAACCCCGTTGCAGACAACTTGTCTAGGTTAGGGAATATTCTTGATGACCCACAACCTACTGATGATAGCTTTCCTGATGAACAATTAGCTGTCATAAATACTTCTCATACTGCTCCATGGTATGCTGATTATGCTAATTACATTGTTGCTATGTTCATACCACCTAGTTTCACATGCCAAAAAAAGAAAAAGTTCTTCTATGATTTGAGACATTACTTCTAGGATGACCCACACCTTTATAAAGGAGTAGATGGTATTATTAGACGTTGTGTACCTGAGCATGAACATGAATAGATCATACGCAAGTGCCACTCTAAAGCTTATGGAGGACACCATGCTGGAGATAGAACTACACATAAGGTATTACAATTTGGTTTTTAATGGCCCACTCTCTTCAAGGATGCTCGTAAGTTTGTCTTATCTTGTGATGAATGTCAAAGAATTGGTAATATCAGTAGACGTTAAGAAATGCCTATGAATTATCCACTTGTTATTGAACCATTTGATGTCTGGGGTTTTGATTATATGGGACCGTTTCCTTCCTCTAATGGGTATACACATATTTTAGTTGTTGTTGATTACGTTACTAAGTGGGTAGAAGCTATTCCAACTAGTAGTGCTGATCACAACACCTCTATTAAGATGCTTAAAGAAGTTATTTTTCCGAGGTTTGGAGTCCCTAGATACTTAATGACTGATGGTGGTTCACACTTTATTCATGGTGCTTTCCGTAAAATGCTTGCTAAGTATGATGTTAATCATAGAATTGCATCCCCTTATCACCCACAGTCTAGTGGTCAAGTAGAAGTGTAGAACTAAGTAACAGAGAGCTGAAATTAATTTTGCAAAAGACAGTTAATAGGTCTAGAAAGAATTGGTCCAAGAAACTTGATGATGCATTATGGGCCTATATAACTGCATACAAAAATCCTATGGGTATGTCTCCATATAAGATGGTTTATGGAAAAGCATGTCACTTACCTCTCGAGCTAGAACATAAGGCATATTGGGCTATTAAAGAGCTCAATTATGATTTCAAACTTGCCGGTGAGAAGAGGTTATTTAACATTAGCTCGCTTGATGAATGGAGAACTCAAGGTTATGAGAATGCCAAGCTGTTTAAAGAAAAGGTTAAAAGATGGCATGAAAAAAGGATACAAAATCGTGAGTTTAACGTAGGCGATTATGTCTTGCTATACAACTCTCGGTTAAGATTTTTTGCAGGAAAACTTCTCTCTAAATGGGAAGGTCCTTACGTTATCGAGGAGGTCTATCATTCCGGTGCCATAAAAATCAACAACTTTGAAGGCACGAATCCAAAGGTGGTGAACGGTCAAAGAATCAAACATTATATCTCGGGTAATCCTATAAATGTTGAAACCAATGTTATTGAAACTGTAAACCCGGAGGAATACATAAGGGACACTTTCCTGAACGATCCAGACCCGGAAAAGGAAGAGGTATGTGGTACGGTAAGTAAACCGACTCCAAAACAGTTCTAATGGCAAATTTTCACCGTTTTGGAATATTTAGAAAAATAGAAAAATAAGAGGCAGTCCGGAAAGGACACGAGGCGTCCACGAGGGTGGAGGGCGCACCCCTGCCTCGTGGGCACCTTGTGTGCCTCCCGGACTCCGATTTCTTGCACGTTACTCCTTTTGGTCGGTAAAAATTCATTATATATTGTCCTGAAGGTTTTGACCATCGTATCACGCAAAAATCCTATGTTCTTGTTTCGAGCTATTTCTGCTAGGGTTGACAAGGCCAGGCATCATGTCGTCCTCCTCCTCCAACAATGAGGGCAACGATGCTTGGCTAATGAAGATAGAGCTGAAGAGGGAAGAACCCGAAGAGATCAATAAGGAGAATAGGATCAAGAAGGCTATGGAGGATCAGGCTCAGGCAACAGGAGAAGAAGACATCCTTCAACCCCTTCCAAACCTTTTTACTTCAACTGAGATTGAAGCTTTCAAGATGATTAAGTTAGCTCAAATACAAAACAAGTATCTCACAAGTGAAAATATTTTGCTTAAGGAGCATATAGCCGCACTCAAAGGTATTATCCGCAAGTTGGAGGATCTCCTACGCTCGATGTATGATGATCCGGCGTCACTACTTTCAACTCCATCATCACCAACTTCGAAGAAGGAGACATAATCATATGGGTATGGGCACTCCCCTTGGAAACCGCCAAGCTTGGGGGAGGTGCCCCGGTATCGTATCACCATCACACTCCTATCTTTACCGTTTTTCTTAGTTCGATCCTTTTGATAATATCTTGATCTAGTAGAATAAAGTTAGCATGATCTAGTTGTGAGCTTTTGCTTTATGATCTTTATCTTTGTAACCGAGTCCGTGAGCTATATAATAAAGATTAGTGTTGAGTCAAGAGCTTGATTTCCTCACTTTGGTCATGAGAGAATAAAAGAAAATATAAAAAGTATCAAAGAGATCATATTGATCTTATGGAAGGTAATGACTTCACATATAAAGAGTATGATGAATAAAAGTTGTTGAGAGTTGACAAACATAGTTTCGGTCATCGTTGCAATTAATAGTAAGTAATAAAGAAAGAGAGTTTTCACATACAAATATACTATCTTGGACATATTTTATGATTGTGAGCACTCATTAATATATGACATGCTAAAGAGTTGATGTTGGACAAGGAAGACAACATAATGGGTTATGTTTTCCTATATCCAAAATAAAGTATATTGTCATGGATCATCCAACATGTTGAGCTTGCCTTTCCCCCTCATGCTAGCCAAAACTCCTTGCACCAAGTAGAGATACTACTTGTGCTTCCATACATCCTTAAACCCAGTTTTGCCATGAGAGTCCACCATACCTACCTATGGATTGAGTAAGATCCTTCAAGTAAGTTGTCATTGTTCCAAACTCTCTAAAATATGTATGATTTATTAGTGTGGAGGAAATAAGCTTTATACGATCTTGTGATATGGAAGTAATAAAAGTGACGGACTGCATAATAAAGGTCATTATCACAAGTGGCAATATAAAGTGACGTTCTTTTGCGCTAAGACTTTGTGCATCCAACCAAAAGAGCACATGACAACCTCTGCTTCCCTTTGCGAAGGGCCTATCTATTATTCTTGCCTTATAAGAGTCAAGGTGAAAATCACCTTTCCTTTTTACATTTTTTCCTTTGGCAAGCACATTGTGTTGGAAAGATCGTGACATATATACCCACTTGGATGTAAGTTATCATAATCTATTAATGTTGACATTACCCTTGAGGTAAAAGGTTGGGAGGCAATACCATAAGCCCCTATCTTTCTCTGTGTCCGATTAAAACTCCATACCCATAAGTATTGCGTGAGTGTGAGCAATTGTGAAAGACTAGATGATAGTTGAGTATGTGGACTTGCTGAAAAGCTCTTATAGTGACTCTTCCCGATGTTATGATAAATTGCAATTGCTTCAATGACTGAGATCATAGTTTGTTGGTTTTCAATGAAGTTTCTGAGTCATACTTGACATTGTGAATGAATTGTTACTTTAGCATAAGAGTCATATGACAATATATATATATGTGTGTGTGTGTGTGTGTGTGTGTGTGTGTGTGTGTGTGTGTGTGTGTGTGTGTGTGTGTGTGTTGCTGTTATGAGAATGATCATGATGCCCTCATGTCCGTATTTCATTTTTATCAACACCTCTATCTCTAAACATGAGGACATATTTTTCGATATCGGCTTTCGTTTGAGGACAAGCGAGGTCTAAGCTTGGGGGAGTTGATACGTTCATTTTTCATCATGCTTTTATGTTTATATTTGTTGCACTATGGGCTGTTATTACACATTATGTCACAATACTTATGCCTTTTCTCCCTTATTTTACAAGGTTTACATGAAGAGGGAGAATGCCGACAGCTGGAATTCTGGGCTGGAAAAGGAGCAAACATTGGAGACCTATTTTGCACAACTCAAAAAGCTCCAAAACTCAACGAAACACCGTTTCAGAAAATATAAAAAATAAGTGGCAAAAGAGATCTGCTAGGGGGCCACCACCTGTCCACGAGGGTGGGGGGCGCGCCCCCTCCCCCTGGGCGCACCCCATGCCTCGTGGGCCAGCCGGTGACCCCCCGATGCCCATCTTCTCCTATATGAGGTGTTTTGACGTGGAAAAAATCATAAGGAGGCTTTCGGGACCAGACACCGCCGTATCGAGGTGGAACCTTGGCGGAACCAATCTAGGGCTCCGGCGGAGCTGTTCTGCCGGGGATACTTCCCTCCAGGAGGGGGAAATCGTCACCGCCGTCATCACCAACAACTCTCCCTTCTCGGGGAGGGTTATCTTCATCAACATCTTCACCAGCACCATCTCCTCTCAAACCCTAGTTCATCTCTTGTATCCAATCTTTGCATCAAAACCTCAGATTGGTACTTGTAGGTTGCTAGTAGTGTTGATTACTTCTTTTAGTCGATGCTAGTTGGTTTACTTGGTGGAAGATCATATGTTCAGATCCATTATGCATATTAATACCCCTCTGATCATGAACAATATTATGTCTTGTGAGTAGTTACTTTTGTCCTGAGGACATGGGAGAAGTCTTGCTGTAAGTAGTCATGTGAATTTGGTATTCGTTTGATATTTTGATGAGATGTATGTTGTCTCTCCTCTAGTGGTGTCATGTGAACGTCGACTACATGACACTTCACCATTGTTTGGGCCTAGAGGAAGGCATTGGGAAGTAATAAGTAGATGATGTGTTGCTAGAGTGACAGAAGCTTAAACCCTAGTTTATGCATTGCTTCGTAAGGGGCTGATTTGGATTCATATGTTTCATGCTATGGTTAGGTTTACCTTAATACTTCTTTTGTAGTTGCGGATTGTCGGGGGAAACTGTCCTCCCACGAGCACCTATGGGACCGGAGCCCCTTCTACGTCGCGGTAAGGGAGCGGAGGGAGCACGAAGAGCAGATCGAGGAGAGCACGCGGGCAGTTTACCTAGGTTCGGGCCGCGCGGACGCGTAAAACCCTACTCCTGCCTTGGTTGTATTGAGCTCGGGAGCTTGAAGAGCTACAGTACTAGCTACACCGAGCAAGAGAGTTGCTTAGGATTCGAACCCCCTCTACGTTGTGCATGGGCCTCCTTTTATAGCTCAAGGGGTCACCGACAGGTGTCAACGTAGAGGACGGCAAAAATGTAACTGTGGTGGTAGTTGTAACAGTGCGGGAATAGTGCGTGAACAGTGGATGAACAGTGGCCTTCACCTAACCTTGACAGTGGGGGACAAGCGCATTAAATGCCCGTCACCGTCGACCCCAAAAGTGTCCGTCCATGCTTCTCCATTCGACACGGCGGTAGCCTCGTCACCGTGGATTGCCACCGTGTGCCCCAGGCTACACAGCCTTCCGCCACGCGTCTCTGGAAGGGCCCCAGGGCGACGCGTGGACAGATGAGCTGGAGCGCGGGCACACAGCATGAGTTTCCCCCGGCAAGCACCTTGCCGGGGCCGTGACCTTGCCGGGCCCGGAAGCTTGTCGCTCCCCGGGCCCTGCCCGGGCGCAGGATGCGCCGGGGCGTTTCTTGAGGTGCGCATTCCTTGGTCTTCCTGGCGAGCTCCTCTTGCCAGGGCCTTGTGCTAAAGTGGCAGTCTTGAGCCTGGTGCGGCCTTCCCGGCAAGCTCCTCTTGCCGGGGCCTTGATCTTCTGACTTGTATACTTTGTTTTTGAATGGTTTTATAAGGACCAGAAAGATTTCCGGCGAGCACGTGGTAAGCCCTGCCGCGGGAAGCTACTACCGCCCGTGCACAAGTTGGGGTACTAAGGTACCCCTATCTTAGTACACCGACAGGAGCCCCCGGGCCTGGGCCACACACGGTGCCGAGCGCTGTTGGGCCAGGCCCAGAACAGTGCACGGGCACGCGCGGCCCACGACAAGCCATATCCCCTTCTGCATCCGCCGCGCCCCTCCCTAACGGCATGCGTCGATTGTGGCGTCGTGGGAGAGATCGTGGCCTGTTGTTTAATGGGAAATGCGGAGCGTCCCCCACTTCCCCCTTAAAAGCAGAGGAAGCAGGGGCAGTTTCCTCCTTCGTCTTCATTGCGTCTTCATCCTCCAGAAATCCCCGCTGCTCCTTGCCTCCACCCCTCCTCCGCCGTCTTCTGCATCCGTGGCGCCGTCGAGCTCCTCGCTTCTTCCCTCGCCGCCTCCGCCATGGCTCCGAAGAGCGAGAAGGCGAAAGCGGACAAGGCCAAGAAGGAGAAATCCGAGCAGGCGGCGAAGCTTGCCGCCCTGCGGAAGAGGAACGTGGTCTTCGCGCCGAGGCTCAACGCGAAGGAGCTGCGGAACAAGTACTATCTGTTCTGGTCCGGGGAGACCAAAGCTCATCCCCGCACCAGAGCCTTCCCCGCCGTCGCCAGAGATTTGTTTCCCGGCGGGTATTTCTTCTTTGCTGTTTTCTTCCACTGTGGATTGTGTCCTCCATACTCGGAGTTTTTCTGTGACATTATGAACACATATGGCCTCCACCTCCTAGACTTTACCCCCAACGCCATCCTTACGATGGCGGTTTTCGCACATCTGTGCGAAAACTATGTTGGGATCCATCCAAACGTAGCACTGTTTCGCCATTTCTTTATGCCTAGAGTAGAGGCTGGCGCTCCCCTCTCCGGCGGCATCTCCTGGATCTTCCGGTTGAATAAGAAGGACTCATACCTTAAGGGAGAACTCCGCAGCAAGTGGGAAGAATGTCGTGCAGATTGGTGTTGGGTAGTGGAGGACAAGCCGGAGCCTTTCACTGCGCCGCGCACAACAGCCATAGTGCGCGGCAGGAACTGGAGCGAATTGGCCCCGGAGGACAACAAACTTAGCATTGCCCTTATCAGAATTATTCGTCTCCGGGCCGCCAATTTGACCATCGGAGAGGTTGGGGCAGATTTCCTCCGCCGCCGCATCGCCCCTCTACAAGAGAGGAAGAGGGCCGCATGGGAGTTTGGCAATGCGGCGGATATCATGAGGCTGCGCCCAGGATTGAATTTCAATTTCACTGCTTTGGAGCTGAAGGGGATGGTCCGAGAGCTCTTCAAGCATGACCCGGCCCATCCGGAGTGGTTCAGACCTGCCCGGGGAGTGGTGCCGCTGTGCAACAGCACCGCCTGCGATTCCTTGCGCGCGATGATGCCGGAGTGCGACTCCCACGGCCTCGTCCCCACCTGGATCGAGCCTCCGCCGGATACTGTGCTGAGTTTCTTCGACAACTTAGTTGAGACGCCCAAGAACTCCGAGGAGAACAGGGGCCTCACCCGGGCCACTACAGCGCGGGACATTGCGTACATTGCTTCCAGGATGGAGGAGGCCGCCGCAGCCGCAGCGGCGGGAGACTTTGGATGTACTGTGGACGATGCAGAAGCTGCGAACGTGTTGAGCCAAGCAGAGGAGGCTGAAATCCTCAGGTTGCTCAAGCTTCCGCCCGAGGAGTTTGCCGGGGTTCCTTCCCTGAGGCTTTCCGGGATACCCGGGGTTGTGAGCGAGGCCGCCGCAGGAGGCGAGGTTGCCGGAGGGAGCGGGGCCGCCGGAGGGAGCGGGGCCGCCGGGCGTGGCGCTGGGCCCAGCGAGCCTGCCGAGGAGGAGGAGGAGGACGTCGAGGCCGATGAAGACACCGGCGGATCTCTGGGACTTGACGACGATGCCTCCTCGTCCTCAGAGAACTCCCCGCCTCCGGCAAGTCCTACGCAAACGCCGAGGAAGCGCCTCCGCAAGGCGGCTACAGCGACGAGGACGCAGGCGCCTCGACAGCAGCCTGCTCGCCGGGCGACGCGCGCCACCAGGGCGAGCCAAGCCGCGACGGAGGCGCCCCGCGCACCAGCGCCAAGCGGAGGGGGATCCTCCCGGAGCGAAGCGGCCGCTCCGCCTGCTCCTCGGGCCTCGGCGTCAACGGAGGCTGGGTCTTCGCAGCCCCCAGCCCCGGAGACCGCCAAGCGCCCGAGGGAGCCTTCTCCTCCTGCTCCTCGCGCGGGAGCATCTCAGGTGGAGTTCAACTTCTCCGCCCTCAGCTCCGACGACGACGAGGAAGAGGAGTAAGTACTTGTAACTTGTAACTTCTTCGATTTTGTCTTGATCTTTCTTGATGATTCTGATCCTGTTCTTGCTTTGCTTTCAGGACCCTGGCCCAGCGGACGGCGAAGAGGGCCAAGATCCCCGTGGTTGAGGTCGAAGACGACTCGCCCACCGCGGCGACCGGAGATGCGCCAGCGGCAAGCTTGCCGGATCAAGCCGCTGCTCCGAGGAGCAGCCCCCAGCGCAGCCCCCAGCGTAAGTCTGGTAGTCATTCTTTTCTGTTCGACAGGCGCGCTCGAGGTTGATATCTGTATTGATATTTTGTTGTCTTGTTTATCTTGTTTGTCTTGTGCAGAAGTGGAGCCGCAGCCGCAGGAGCCCCCGGCGCGCCACTTGCTCCACCCTCCCCGCCAAGGGAGGACTCCCCGGCGAGGGAGACCGCTCCGCCAAGGACGGGCACCCCGCCAAGGGTGGGCACCCCGCCAAGGGTGAGCAGCCCGACAAGGGTGGCCACCCCGCCAAGGGAGGGCGCGGGCGGCCCTCCGCCAGCAGGGGCCACTGCTCCACCGCCAAGAGAGGACTCCCCGGCGAGGGAGCCTGTCATCGATGAAGTTCGCGAAGGTGAGTCTTGTAGCTTTCTTCTTCTTGAACTTGTCTTTTTGGATATTTGCTTGATCTTTTTTTTTCTTTTTCTCCTGCTAGATCCTCCTGCGCCGGAGCGGATGGAAACTAAGGCTGCCGCCGAGGAGGGCGCACAAGGCGACGGCGGCAACGCCACTGCCGCTGAGGGCATGGCAGGAGCCGACGAGCCTGTCGCTGAGGAGACCGCCCCGACCGCAGACGCCGCGGCTGGGGAGAGGGACGGCGACCACACTGCTGGCCCGGAGGCCACAGGAGCGTCAAGCGCTGCACCGGCCGCTGACCCCTCCGCCGCCGAGGAGCAGTCAGGCGTTTATCTTGAGGCCCCCAACGGAGTCTTCATACAAGTCCCGTGGGGGTCTTCGTCGCGAGCCCCCGTGGAGGGAGAGACCTTCGATGGAGAGGTCCTCGCCTCCGCGGGGTTGAAGGTCGTTGAAGCACTTGGCGGTGGAGACGAGCCCGAAGTGGAGAAACTCCTCCGCCGGCTCCTGGCCCTTTACCGGGCCAGGCAGGCGAAGCTGGACTCCCGGGAAGCTCTTGCCGCCAAGGCTGGAGTTGACCTGGAGAAGCGGGCCGCGGAGCTTCACGCCGCCAACCAGGCCGCCCTCCGCAACTTGGCGGAGGAGCGGGAAGAACTCGCCGGGGAGCAGCAAGCCTTCCTCCTGGAGAAGGCGGAGGCAGAAGAGCGACAGCGGCTGGCCGCCGAGGAACTGTCTCGTCGGGAGGGGGCGCTCAACCAGCGGAAGGTTGAGCTCGACGCCCACGACGACGAACTCACAGTCCGGGAGCAGGCCCTTGGCGGGGCCCTGAAGGAGGCAAAGGAAGCCGCAGCCGCCGCGGAAACCGCCAAGAGGGACCTAGAGCTCAAGGTTGATCAGCTGGAGCGGTACCTGAAGGCGAGTGAAGACAGAGTCACCGCGCTCAATGTGGAGCGGGAGAAGGACGCCCACACCAACTCTGACTTGCAGGTACGCCTCTCCAAGAAGGGCGACGAGCTTACTGCCGCCAAAGATTCAATCGCTGACTTGGAGTTGAAGGTCTCCACTCTGACCGACTCGCTTGACGCCGCCCGGGACCGCGAGATGAAACTGAAGGACGAGCTCCGCAAGGAACGAGGCCTAGTTGAGAGCGCCGCCACTTCAGCGAACAACTTCAGTCGGGCGGTGGAGCAATGGACTGGCGATCTGGTCGCCTCTGCTGCCAATATTGACAAGGAGTTGATGGCGCTGAGGGTGGAGCACCTGGTGTACTCTCCGGACGAGAATCTCCCCCACAGCGCCAAGTTAAGTCTCTTCTTCAGGGGAATCGCGCCGGCGCTTGCACGGCTGCAGGAGAAGCTCCCCGCGCAGCTGGCCGACGAGTCGCGTCAGCTCTGCGCGGGCACCTTGGAGCGCGTCTTGACGAAGATCGTCTACCGCAACCCTGGCATCAATCTCGTGAACGTCCTCCGCAGCTTGCCGGACGATGCAGATCAGGAAGCGTTGAAGGCGCAGGTCGCCCACATCGTCGCCAAGGTGAACAAGATCTCAAGGCGTGAAGGCGACCGCGTAGACTAGGTTTCTCCCTTTTTGTTTCCTTTGCCGCTGCAAAGCGTGTCATGAACATGAATCAATTAGTTATTGTGGCAAGTTATCCTTGTAACATACTATCTTATTTCTGAGCAATCAATGCGCTGCTATCTCCCTTGCTTTTGGTCCTTCACTTTGTATGCTTTTTGCCCTACGCTTTTAGGGGACTTGCCGGCAAGGGGCCCTTGCCGCGAGCGCCGAGTGCTGGACTCTTAGCAGCCTGCTGGCAAAGGCCTTACCGGCAAGTAACCTTGCCGCGGCTAGTCGCAGCGCACCTAGCTTGCTGAGCGAACTCGAAAACGAAGTAAGGGCGCGACACTTGTCGCAGCTCACTTAAGTCGTTGAGCGTACTCGAAAACAAAGTAAGGGTGCGGCTAGCCACGGGTAGGTTCCTCCGCGCACAGGTTTTCCATACAAAGTGTGGTTGTTCAAGGAAGATAGCTAGAATTTAAAATTTTGAACTGCTCAAATTCTGGTAACTTAGCTTTCATATATTGCTTGTTCCCCGACAAGGCTCCTCTTTCTTGAACAGCACTTCGTTCATACCTCCATCTCCTTCCCCCCGGCAAACTTGTGCGCGAGGAATGTTCCTTCTGCTTAAGAGGGAAAGAAAAAGAGGAGGGAAAACAAGTATATAGCCTCATGGCTTGCTAGTGCTTACCGGGGATGTGTATCGCACAAGGTGCCAAACAATGCATGCAAATAACCCAAGAAAAGCATGGTAATGGCAAATAGTACGAAGCACAAAAACTTTACTGATGCACGGGATCTGCGCCCGGCTTTGTACAAAGGTTTACATGCAACGACGGCAAGACTTGTACAAAAGGTGGTTGCCGGAGCGGATCACGGCAACCGCGCCTTATGGGTGAAACTTGCGAAGATGCTCTATGTTCCAGGAGTTGCTCACCGGTAAGCCTTCTTCGGTCTCAAGGCGGACAGCGCCGGGCCTTGTGACTTGTCTCACCCGATAAGGGCCTTCCCACTTCGGCGTCAACTTGTTGGAATTCTTGGCGGACTGAACACGCCGAAGAACAAGGTCGCCTTCCTCGAGACTCCTGGCCTTGACCCTGCGGCTATGATAGCGATGCAAGGCTTGCTGGTATCGAGCAGCTCGTACAGCAGCCTGGAGACGTTCCTCCTCAAGGAGCAATGCATCATCTTGACGCAGTTGCTCTTGCTCGAGCTCATCATAAGCGAGCACTCGAGGAGATCCGTAAACGAGTTCCGTGGGGAGAACTGCCTCTGCTCCATAGACAAGAGCAAAGGGTGTCTGTCCGGTGGCTCGACTTGGTGTCGTCCTGATTGACCAAAGAGCCGCCGGTAGCTCCTCTATCCAGTTTCTTCCGCACTTGCGCAGCCTGTCGAAGGTTCTTGTCTTGAGTCCGCGCAGCACTTTAGCATTGGCCCTCTCCGCTTGACCATTGCTCCTCGGGTTAGCAACGGAAGCGAAACAGACCTTGGCGCCAAGGTCTTGGACGTACTGCATGAAGGTGCGACTAGTAAATTGTGTACCGTTGTCGGTGATGATCCTGTTAGGGATCCCGAAACGGCAAACAATCGACCTGAAGAACCTGACTGCTGACTGTGCTGTCACCTTTCTCACCGGTTCCACTTCTGGCCACTTTGTGAACTTGTCGATTGCAACGTACAAGTACTCAAAGCCCCCGACAGCACGGGGGAAGGGGCCGAGGATATCGAGCCCCCAGACCGAGAAGGGCCAGGACAAAGGGAACGTCTGGAGAGCTTGAGCTGGCTGATGAATTTGCTTGGCATGGAACTGGCACGCTTCACACTTGGTTACTTGTGCAGTTGCATCTTGGAGGGCTTCTGGCCAGAAGAACCCTTGCCGGAACGCCTTCCCGGCAAGTGCCCTTGCGCCAATGTGGTGACCACATATGCCTCCATGTATCTCTGCCAACAGCATCTGTCCATCTTCTCTGGAAATGCACTTCAACCTGACACCATTGAGTCTCCTTCCGTACAGTTCATTGTCAACGAACTGGTACATACTTGACTGCCTGGTTATTTTCTCTATCTCTTCTGGGTCGTCGGGAAGTTCTCCAGTTTGCAGAAAACGAACGATTTGCTGTGCCCATGCTGGAGCCTGAGGCTCAACAACAAGGACTAAAGGCATGAGGGCCGCTGCGGGAACCTCAGCTTCTACGGCGAGAACCTGCGGTCCTGCCGGAGCTGACGGTCCCCCGGCAAGCCTGCCGGGGCAGGGCTTGTCGGGAACGCTTGCTTCAACTGTACAGATCCTTGGATCTGCAGGAGCAAACTGTTCCTCAGCATTTTGACTGTTGATCCTGGGGACCTTGGCGGCGGCTTCGGGAAGACCCGCCGGCAAGTAGTCGCCGGAGACCAACTTTCTCTTCTTAATTTGCCCAACTGATGGTGTAACGGATGGTTGAGTTAGCTTGAGCAGGAAGGTCCCTGGTTCCACAGGTAACTTCATCGCAGCACACTTTGAAAGGCCATCTGCAATATCATTCTGAGCTCTTGGAACGTGCTCCATTTGCAGACCTTCAAAGTGTTCTTCAACTTCCTCACTTCATCAACATAAGCTTCCATCAAAGGGCTCTGGTAACTCTTGTTAACTTGTCGGACCACCAACTGAGAATCTCCCCGCACAATCAACTTCTTGATCCCAAGTTCGGCCGCAATCCTGAGGCCGGCAAGCAAACCTTCATACTCAGCAGTATTGTTTGTCGCTTGTTCCCTGGGAAATTGCATTTGGATAACATACTTGATGTGCTCCCTGGTGGGCGCTATGAGTACCTCGCCGCCTCCGCCATGGCTCCATACAGAGCAGAGCTTTGGCAGAATTCATTGCTGAATGGACCCCAACGCCGGATGAAGAAGTTCCAGAGACAAGCGTCCCCGTACAAGAAGCAAGCAGTGAATGGGTAATGTACTTTGATGGTGCCTTCTCACTGCAAGGCGCCGGTGCCGGCGTGGTACTCATAGCGCCCTCCGGGGAGCACCTCAAGTATGTTATCCAAATGCACTTTCCCAGGGAACAAGCGACAAACAATACTGCTGAGTATGAAGGTTTGCTTGCCGGCCTCAGGATTGCGGCCGAACTTGGGATCAAGAAGTTGATTGTGCGGGGAGATTCTCAGTTGGTGGTCCGACAAGTTAACAAGAGTTACCAGAGCCCTTTGATGGAAGCTTATGTTGATGAAGTGAGGAAGCTTGAAGAACACTTTGAAGGTCTGCAAATGGAGCACGTTCCAAGAGCTCAGAATGATATTGCAGATGGCCTTTCAAAGTGTGCTGCGATGAAGTTACCTGTGGAACCAGGGACCTTCCTGCTCAAGCTAACTCAGCCATCCGTTACACCATCAGTTGGGCAAAGTAAGAAGAGAAAGTTGGTCTCCGGCGACTACTTGCCGGCGGATCTTCCCGAAGCCGCCGCCAAGGTCCCCAGGATCAACAGTCAAAATGCTGAGGAACAGTTTGCTCCTGCAGATCCAAGGATCTGTACAGTTGAAGCAAGCGTTCCCGACAAGCCCTGCCCCGGCAGGCTTGCCGGGGGACCGTCAGCTCCGGCAGGACCGCAGGTTCTCGCCGTAGAAGCTGAGGTTCCCGCAGCGGCCCTCATACCTTTAGTCCTTGCTGTTGAGCCTCAGGCTCCAGCATGGGCACAACCGATCGTTCGTTTTCTACAAACTGGAGAACTTCCCGACGACCTAGAAGAGATAAAGAAGATAACCAGGCAGTCAAGTATGTACCAGTTCGTTGACAATGAACTGTACAGAAGGAGACTCAATGGTGTCAGGTTGAAGTGCATTTCCAGAGAAGATGGACAGAAGCTGTTGACAGGGATACATGGAGGCATATGTGGTCACCACATTGGCGCAAGGGCACTTACCGGGAAGGCGTTCCGGCAAGGGTTCTTCTGGCCAGAAGCCCTCCAAGATGCAACTGCACAAGTAACCTAGTGTGAAGCGTGCCAGTTCCATGCCAAGCAAATTCATCAGCCAGCTCAAGCTCTCCAGACGATCCCTTTGTCCTGGCCCTTCTCGGTCTGGGGGCTCGATATCCTCGGCCCCTTCCCCCGTGCTGTCGGGGGCTTTGAGTACTTGTACGTTGCAATCGACAAGTTCACAAAGTGGCCAGAAGTGGAACCGGTGAGAAAGGTGACAGCACAGTCAGCAGTCAGGTTCTTCAGGTCGATTGTTTGCCGTTTCGGGATCCCTAACAGGATCATCACCGACAACGGTACACAATTTACTAGTCGCACCTTCATGCAGTACGTCCAAGACCTTGGCGCCAAGGTCTGTTTCGCTTCCGTTGCTCACCCGAGGAGCAATGGTCAAGCGGAGAGGGCCAATGCTGAAGTGCTGCGCGGACTCAAGACAAGAACCTTCGACAGGCTGCGCAAGTGCGGAAGAAACTGGATAGAGGAGCTACCGGCGGCTCTTTGGTCAATCAGGACGACACCAAGTCGAGCCACCGGACAGACACCCTTTGCTCTTGTCTATGGAGCAGAGGCAGTTCTCCCCACGGAACTCGTTTACGGATCTCCTCGAGTACTCGCTTATGATGAGCTCGAGCAAGAGCAACTGCGTCAAGATGATGCATTGCTCCTTGAGGAGGAACGTCTCCAGGCTGCTGTACGAGCTGCTCGATACCAGCAAGCCTTGCGTCGCTATCATAGCCGCAGGGTCAAGGCCAGGAGTCTCGAGGAAGGCGACCTTGTTCTTCGGCGTGTTCAGTCCGCCAAGAATTCCAACAAGTTGACACCGAAGTGGGAAGGCCCTTATCGGGTGAGACAAGTCACAAGGCCCGACGCTGTCCGCCTTGAGATCGAAGAAGGCTTACCGCAGAAGGAGCATTCCTCGCGCACAAGTTTGCCGGGGGGGAAGGCGATGGAGGTATGAACCAAGTGCTGTTCAAGAAAGAGGAGCCTTGTCGGGGAACAAGCAATATATGGAAGCCTCATGATATCCGCCGCATTGCCAAATTCCCATGCGGCCCTCTTCCTCTCTTTTAGAGGGGCGATGCGGCGGCGGAGGAAATCTGCCCCAACCTCTCCGATGGTCAAATTGGCGGCCCGGAGACGAATAATTCTGATAAGGGCAATGCTAAGTTTGTTGTCCTCCGGGGCCAATTCGCTCCAGTTCCTGCCGCGCACTATGGCTGTTGTGCGCGGCGCAGTGAAAGGCTCCGGCTTGTCCTCCACTACCCAACACCAATCTGCACGCCATTCTTCCCACTTGCCGGTATACTTTGTTTTTGAATGGTTTTATAAGGACCAGAAAGGTTTCCGGCGAGCACGCGGTAAGCCCTGCCGCGGGAAGCTACTACCGCCCGTGCACAAGTTGGGGTACTAAGGTACCCCTATCTTAGTACACCGACAGGAGCCCCCGGGCCTGGGCCACACACGGTGCCGAGCGCTGTTGGGCCAGGCCCAGAACAGTGCACGGGCACGCGCGGCCCACGGCAAGCCGTATCCCCTTCCGCATCCGCCGCGCCCCTCCCTAACGGCACGCGTCGATTGCGGCGTCGTGGGAGAGATCGTGGCCTGTTGTTTAATGGGAAATGCGGAGCGTCCCCCACTTCCCCCTTAAAAGCAGAGGAAGCAGGGGCAGTTTCCTCCTTCGTCTTCATTGCGTCTTCATCCTCCAGAAATCCCCGCTGCTCCTTGCCTCCACCCCTCCTCCGCTGTCTTCTGCATCCGCGGCGCCGTCGAGCTCCTCGCTTCTTCCCTCGCCGCCTCCGCCATGGCTCCGAAGAGCGAGAAGGCGAAAGCGGACAAGGCCAAGAAGGAGAAATCCGAGCAGGCGGCGAAGCTTGCCGCCCTGCGGAAGAGGAACGTGGTCTTCGCGCCGAGGCTCAGCGCGAAGGAGCTGCGGAACAAGTAATATCTGTTCTGGTCCGGGGAGACCAAAGCTCATCCCCGCACCAGAGCCTTCCCCGCCGTCGCCAGAGATTTGTTTCCCGGCGGGTATTTCTTCTTTGCTGTTTTCTTCCACTGTGGATTGTGCCCTCCGTACTCGGAGTTTTTCTGTGACATTATGAACACATATGGCCTCCACCTTCAAGGACAAGACGGATGACCGAGCGAATTCCAAAACCTCGGTGTCCGTAGATGCACCACGTCCCTCTCAGCAGACGACAGGCCAGCAGCGCCGTGGTACGGGAGGTACCATCCGCTTGCTGGGCCAAGGACAAACCGGAGGCTCGCGGGACGCTCAAGGCCATCGTCCAGGCACGAGCAAGGCGCGGTCGCCGGTGCGAGAGACTGCTCCTTCTAACCCTGTTAGAAGTCCGAGCATATCTCGCTCCTCGCACCGCTCGCCGCCGCTCCCCTCCTCTCCAGCAGAAGCTCTAGCAAGAGCGCAACTGCTCCTCGACTTCCCTCAAGCGGCAGACAAGGCCGAAGACTGGAGGGCGACGATCCAGAGCCTCATCGCCTTCGCCAACAAAGACACGCCGCAGCAGCCGGCGACATCGCGGCCACGGCAAGTCGACCAGGCGAAGGTCGATGGCGACAAGACCACCGGGGGTGCAACCACCGTGCACTCCCCGCCGCGGAAGCAGAAGACGCCACCCCGCCGGATTAACGTCGACGACGACTCTACGGCGTCGTCGGATCCGCGGGCTCGTCGGTACCAGCGCCAAGTCCTCGACGATCGGCGGCAAGAAGACGCTCGAATGCGCATCGAGCGCCGACGAGAAACCCGGCGACAATCGGACCAGCGCGCTGGGACCGCTGTCGACGCGTACGCGCCCGGTGAACCAGGCGACTTGCCGTACGCGGCAGGTTGCCCTGCGTTCACCCGTGAGCTGCGGCGCGTCCAGTGGCCCAGCATGAAAAACTTCAAGCCCGACGTACCCGAGAAGTACGACGGCAAGACGCACCCCTCGGAGTTCCTCAGCATCTACACCATCGCGGTGCAGGCTGCCGGGGGACGCGACGAGAAGATACTAGCCAATTACTTCCCGCTAGTGCTTAAGCCGAACGTCCGTTCTTGGCTTATGCACTTGTCGGAGGGCTCCATTTCTTCGTGGGCAGATCTATGCCACCAATTTGTTGGCGCCTTCACGGGCGGCCACAAACCCCACGGCCATGAGAGTGATCTCCACATCTTGGCCCAGAAGGAAGGAGAATCCCTGCGCAAGTACATCCAGAGGTTCAGCCGCGTGCAACACAACATTCCCGACGTCCACCCTGAGGGTGGAGCACCTGGTGTACTCTCCGGACGAGAATCTCCCCCAGGCTAGAATTTAAAATTTTGAACTGCTCAAATTCTGGTAACTTAGCTTTCATATATTGCTTGTTCCCCGACAAGGCTCCTCTTTCTTGAACAGCACTTGGTTCATACCTCCATCTCCTTCCCCCCCGGCAAACTTGTGCGCGAGGAATGTTCCTTCTGCTTAAGAGGGAAAGAAAAAGAGGAGGGAAAACAAGTATATAGCCTCATGGCTTGCTAGTGCTTACCGGGGATGTGTATCGCACAAGGTGCCAAACAATGCATGCAAATAACCAAAGAAAAGCATGGAAATGGCAAATAGTACGAAGCACAAAAACTTTACTGATGCACGGGATCTGCGCCCGGCTTTGTACAAAGGTTTACATGCAACGGCGGCAAGACTTGTACAAAAGGTGGTTGCCGGAGCGGATCACGGCAACCGCACCTTATGGGTGAAACTTGCGAAGATGCTCTATGTTCCAGGAGTTGCTCACCGGTAAGCCTTCTTCGGTCTCAAGGCGGACAGCGCCGGGCCTTGTGACTTGTCTCACCCGATAAGGGCCTTCCCACTTCGGTGTCAACTTGTTGGAATTCTTGGCGGACTGAACACGCCGAAGAACAAGGTCGCCTTCCTCGAGACTCCTGGCCTTGACCCGGCGGCTATGATAGCGATGCAAGGCTTGCTGGTATCGAGCAGCTCGTACAGCAGCCTGGAGACGTTCCTCCTCAAGGAGCAATGCATCATCTTGACGCAGTTGCTCTTGCTCGAGCTCATCATAAGCGAGTACTCGAGGAGATCCATAAACGAGTTCCGTGGGGAGAACTGCCTCTGCTCCATAGACAAGAGCAAAGGGTGTCTGTCCGGTGGCTCGACTTGGTGTCGTCCTGATTGACCAAAGAGCCGCCGGTAGCTCCTCTATCCAGTTTCTTCCGCACTTGCGCAGCCTGTCGAAGGTTCTTGTCTTGAGTCCGCGCATCACTTCAGCATTGGCCCTCTCCGCTTGACCATTGCTCCTCGGGTGAGCAACGGAAGCGAAACAGACCTTGGCGCCAAGGTCTTGGACGTACTGCATGAAGGTGCGACTAGTAAATTGTGTACCGTTGTCGGTGATGATCCTGTTAGGGATCCCGAAACGGCAAACAATCGACCTGAAGAACTTGACTGCTGACTGTGCTGTCACCTTTCTCACCGGTTCCACTTCTGGCCACTTTGTGAACTTGTCGATTGCAACGTACAAGTACTCAAAGCCCCCGACAGCACGGGGGAAGGGGCCGAGGATATCGAGCCCCCAGACCGAGAAGGGCCAGGACAAAGGGATCGTTTGGAGAGCTTGAGCTGGCTGATGAATTTGCTTGGCATGGAACTGGCACGCTTCACACTTGGTTACTTGTGCAGTTGCATCTTGGAGGGCTTCTGGCCAGAAGAACCCTTGCCGGAACGCCTTCCCGGCAAGTGCCCTTGCGCCAATGTGGTGACCACATATGCCTCCATGTATCTCTGCCAACAGCTTCTGTCCATCTTCTCTGGAAATGCACTTCAACCTGACACCATTGAGTCTCCCTCTGTACAGTTCATTGTCAACGAACTGGTACATATTTGACTGCCTGGTTATCTTCTCTATCTCTTCTAGGTCGTCGGGAAGTTCTCCAGTTTGCAGAAAACGAATGATCTGCTGTGCCCATGCTGGAGCCTGAGGCTCAACAGCAAGGACTAAAGGTATGAGGGCCGCTGCGGGAACCTCAGCTTCTACAGCGAGAACCTGCGGTCCTGCCGGAGCTGACGGTCCCCCGGCAAGCCTGCCGGGGCAGGGCTTGTCGGGAACGCTTGCTTCAACTGTACAGATCCTTGGATCTGCAGGAGCAAACTGTTCCTCAGCATTTTGACTGTTGATCCTGGGGACCTTGGCGGCGGCTTCGGGAAGATCCGCCGACAAGTAGTCGCCGGAGACCAACTTTCTCTTCTTACTTTGCCCAACTGATGGTGTAACGGATGGCTGAGTTAGCTTGAGCAGGAAGGTCCCTGGTTCCACAGGTAACTTCATCGCAGCACACTTTGAAAGGCCATCTGCAATATCATTCTGAGCTCTTGGAACGTGCTCCATTTGCAGACCTTCAAAGTGTTCTTCAAGCTTCCTCACTTCATCAACATAAGCTTCCATCAAAGGGCTCTGGTAACTCTTGTTAACTTGTCGGACCACCAACTGAGAATCTCCCCGCACAATCAACTTCTTGATCCCAAGTTCGGCCGCAATCCTGAGGCCGGCAAGCAAACCTTCATACTCAGCAGTATTGTTTGTCGCTTGTTCCCTGGGAAAGTGCATCTGGATAACATACTTGAGGTGCTCCCCGGTGGGCGCTATGAGTACCACGCCAGCACCGGCGCCTTGCAGCGAGAAAGCACCGTCAAAGTACATTACCCACTCTGTGCTTGCTTCTTGGACGGGGACGCTTGTCTCTGGAACTTCTTCATCGGGCGTTGGGGTCCATTCAGCTATAAATTTTGCCAAAGCTCTGCTCTGTATGGTTGAAGTACTCTCAAACTTGAGACCAAAGCTTGACAGCTCCAGTGCCCACTCGACGATCCTGCCTGTTGCTTCTGGATTCTGCAATATCCTCTTCAACGGAAAGCGAGTGACCACTGTTATCTCGTGTGCTTGGAAGTAATGGCGCAGCTTTCTCGAGGCCATGAGGAGGCCGAAAAGCAACTTCTGCACCCCAGAGTATCTTGATCTAGCCCCCTGCAGAAGGGAACTCACAAAATACACCGGGCGCTGCACCATCTTCCTTCGCACTTCTCCTTGTTCCAGCGCAGACTTGTCCTTGTCGGGGCCAGAGCTTGTCGGGGAAGCGCCCTGCTTGTCGCTGGATTCGCTTGCCGGTGGTGTAGACTCCTCATCCGCCTCCCTCTCCGCTACTAACGCAGCACTAACCACTTGATTGGTTGCTGCTAGGTACAGCAGCAACTTCTCTTGTGGCCTAGGTGCGACAAGTATTGGAGTGGAGGATAGGTATCCTTTCAAGTCTTGCAGCGCTGCCTCCGCTTCCGGGGTCCATTTCATGGGACCTGCCTTCTTCAAAATCTTGAAGAAAGGCAGGGCGCGTTCTGCAGACTTTGAAATGAACCTACTGAGGGCAGCCACACAACCTGCAAGTCTCCTTACGTCCTTGACGCGCTTCGGGGCTTTGATCTGCTCAATGGCTTTTATCTTGTCGGGATTGGCTTCAATCCCCCTCTGGGACACAAAGAACCCGAGAAGCTTGCCGGAGGGGACTCCAAAGACGCACTTCTCGGGGTTCAACTTAAGCTGGATCTTGCGCAGATTCTCAAAGGTTTCCTCTAAGTCTTGAATCAGGGTATCTTTGCTCTTGCTCTTGACCACTATGTCATCCATGTAAGCTTCCACATTTCTGTGGACCTGTGGCTCAAAAGCAGTGTGCACCACCCTTGCAAATGTCGAGCCTGCATTCTTCAATCCAAAGGGCATGCGTATAAAGCAATATGTGCCGCATGGAGTAATGAATGCAGTCTTCTCTTCATCTTCCTTGGCCATAAAAATCTGGTGGTAGCCTGAGTATGCATCAAGGAAGGAAAGCAGCTCACATCCAGCAGTGGAGAAGTGGAGCCGCAGCCGCAGCCGGAGAGTACACCAGGTGCTCCACCCTCAGCAGCTCACAAGGCCCGGCGCTGTCCGCCTTGAGACCGAAGAAGGCTTACCGGTGAGCAACTCCTGGAACATAGAGCATCTTCGCAAGTTTCACCCATAAGGCGCGGTTGCCGTGATCCGCTCCGGCAACCACCTTTTGTACAAGTCTTGCCGCCATTGCATGTAAACCTTTGTACAAAGCCGGGCGCAGATCCTGTGCATCAGTAAAGTTTTTGTGCTTCGTACTATTTGCCATTTCCATGCTTTTCTTTGGTTATTTGCATGCATTGTTTGGCACCTTGTGCGATACACATCCCCGGTAAGCACTAGCAAGCCATGAGGCTATATACTTGTTTTCCCTCCTCTTTTTCTTTCCCTCTTAAGCAGAAGGAACATTCCTCGCGCACAAGTTTGCCGGGGGGGAAGGAGATGGAGGTATGAACCAAGTGCTGTTCAAGAAAGAGGAGCCTTGTCGGGGAACAAGCAATATATGAAAGCTGAGTTACCAGAATTTGAGCAGTTCAAAATTTTAAATTCTAGCTATCTTCCTTGAACAACCACACTTTGTATGGAAAACCTGTGCGCGGAGGAACCTACCCGTGGCTAGCCGCACCCTTACTTTGTTTTCGAGTACGCTCAACGACTTAAGTGAGCTGCGACAAGTGTCGCGCCCTTACTTTGTTTTCGAGTTCGCTCAGCAAGCTAAGTGCGCTGCGACTAGCCGCGGCAAGGTTACTTGCCGGTAAGGCCTTTGCCAGCAGGCTGCTAAGAGTCCAGCACTCGGCGCTCGCGGCAAGGGCCCCTTGTCGGCAAGTCCCCTAAAAGCGTAGGGCAAAAAGCATACAAAGTGAAGGACCAAAAGCAAGGGAGATAGCAGCGCATTGATTGCTCAGAAATAAGATAGTATGTTACAAGGATAACTTGCCACAATAACTAATTGATTCATGTTCATGACACGCTTTGCAGCGGCAAAGGAAACAAAAAGGGAGAAACCTAGTCTACGCGGTCGCCTTCACGCCTTGAGATCTTGTTCACCTTGGCGACGATGTGGGCGACCTGCGCCTTCAACGCTTCCTGATCTGCATCGTCCGGCAAGCTACGGAGGACGTTCACAGGATTGATGCCAGGGTTGCGGTAGACGATCTTCGTCAAGACGCGCTCCAAGGTGCCCGCGCAGAGCTGACGCAACTCGTCGGCCAGCTGCGCGGGGAGCTTCTCCTGCAGCCGTGCAAGCGCCGGCGCGATTCCCCTGAAGAAGAGACTTAACTTGGCGTTGTGGGGGAGATTCTCGTCCGGAGAGTACACCAGGTGCTCCACCCTCAGCGCCATCAACTCCTTGTCAATATTAGCAGCAGAAGCGACCAGATCGCCAGTCCATTGCTCCACCACCCGACTGAAGTTGTTCGCTGAAGTGGCGGCGCTCTCCACTAGGCCTCGTTCCTTGCGGAGCTCGTCCTTTAGTTTCGTCTCGCAGTCCCGGGCGGCGTCAAGCGAGTCGGTCAGAGTGGAGACCTTCAACTCCAAGTCAGCGATTGAATCTTTGGCGGCAGTAAGCTCGTCGCCCTTCTTGGAGAGGCGTACCTGCAAGTCAGAGTTGGTGTGGGCGTCCTTCTCCCGCTCCACATTGAGCGCGGTGACTCTGTCTTCACTCGCCTTCAGGTACCGCTCCAGCTGATCAACCTTGAGCTCCAGGTCCCTCTTGGCGGTTTCCGCGGCGGCTGCGGCTTCCTTTGCCTCCTTCAGGGCCCCGCCAAGGGCCTGCTCCCGGACTGTGAGTTCGTCGTCGTGGGCGTCGAGCTCAACCTTCCGCTGGTTGAGCGCCCCCTCCCGACGAGACAGTTCCTCGGCGGCCAGCCGCTGTCGCTCTTCTGCCTCCGCCTTCTCCAGGAGGAAGGCTTGCTGCTCCCCGGCGAGTTCTTCCCGCTCCTCCGCCAAGTTGCGGAGGGCGGCCTGGTTGGCGGCGCGAAGCTCCGCGGCCCGCTTCTCCAAGTCAACTCCAGCCTTGGCGGCAAGAGCTTCCCGGGAGTCTAGCTTCGCCTGCCTGGCCCGGTAAAGGGCCAGGAGCCGGCGGAGGAGTTTCTCCTCTTCGGGCTCGTCTCCACCGCCAAGTGCTTCAATGACCTTCAACCCCGCAGAGGCGAGGACCTCTCCGTCGAAGGTCTCTCCCTCCACGGGGGCTCGCGACGAAGACCCCGACGGGACTTGTATGAAGACTCCGTTGGGGTCCTCAAGATAAACGCCTGGCTGCTCCTCGGCGGCGGAGGGGTCGGCGGCCGGTGCAGCGCTTGACGCTCCTGCTGCCTCCGGGCCAGCAGTGTGGTCGCCGTCCCTCTCCCCAGCCGCGGCGTCTGTGGTCGGGGCGGTCTCCTCAGCGACAGGCTCGTCGGCTCCTGCCATGCCCTCAGCGGCAGTGGCGTTGCCGCCGTCGCCTTGCACGCCCTCCTAGCCGGCAGCCTCAGTCTCCATCCGCTCCGGCGCAGGAGGATCTAGCAGGAGAAAAAGAAAAGAAAAGATCAAGCAAATATCCAAAAAGACAAGTTCAAGAAGAAGAAAGCTACAAGACTCACCTTCGCGAACTTCGTCGATGACAGGCTCCCTCGCCGGGGAGTCCTCCCTTGGCGGTGGAGCAGTGGCCCCTGCTGGCGGAGGGCCGCCCGCGCCCTCCCTTGGCGGGGTGGCCACCCTTGTCGGGCTGCTCACCCTTGGCGGGGTGCCCGCCCTTGGCGGGGTGCCCGTCCTTGGCGGAGCGGTCTCCCTCGCCGGGGAGTCCTCCCTTGGCGGGGAGGGTGGAGCAAGTGGCGCGTCGGGGGCAGTCTCCGGGCGCTCCTGCGGCTGCGGCTCCACTTCTGCACAAGACAAACAAGATAAACAAGAAAACAAAATATCAATACAGATATCAACCTCGAGCGCGCCTGTCGAACAGAAAAGAATGACTACCAGACTTACGCTGGGGGCTGCGCTGGGGGCTGCTCCTCGGAGCAGCGGCTTGATCCGGCAAGCTTGCCGCTGGCGCGTCTCCAGTCGCCGTGGTGGGCGAGTCGTCTTCGACCTCAACCACGGGGATCTTGGCCCTCTTCGCCGTCCGCTGGGCCAGGGTCCTGAAAGCAAAGCAAGAACAGGATCAGAATCATCAAGAAAGATCAAGACAAAATCGAAGAAGTTACAAGTTACAAGTACTTACTCCTCTTCCTCGTCGTCGTCGGAGCTGAGGGCGGAGAAGTCGAACTCCACCTGAGATGCTCCCGCGCGAGGAGCAGGAGGAGAAGGCTCCCTCGGGCGCTTGGCGGTCTCCGGGGCTGGGGGCTGCGAAGACCCAGCCTCCGTTGACGCCGAGGCCCGAGGAGCAGGCGGAGCGGCCGCTTCGCTCCGGGAGGATCCCCCTCCGCTTGGCGCTGGTGCGCGGGGCGCCTCCGTCGCGGCTTGGCTCGCCCTGGTGGCGCGCGTCACCCGGCGAGCAGGCTGCTGTCGAGGCGCCTGCGTCCTCGTCGCTGTAGCCGCCTTGCGGAGGCGCTTCCTCGGTGTTTGCGTAGGACTTGCCGGAGGCGGGGAGTTCTCTGAGGACGAGGAGGCATCGTCGTCAAGTCCCAGAGATCCGCCGGTGTCTTCATCGGCCTCGACGTCCTCCTCCTCCTCCCCGGCAGGCTCGCTGGGCCCAGCGCCACGCCCGGCGGCCCCGCTCCCTCCGGCGGCCCCGCTCCCTCCGGCAACCTCGCCTCCTGCGGCGGCCTCGCTCACAACCCCGGGTATCTCGGAAAGCCTCAGGGAAGGAACCCCGGCAAACTCCTCGGGCGGAAGCTTGAGCAACCTGAGGATTTCAGCCTCCTCTGCTTGGCTCAACACGTTCGCGGCTTCTGCATCGTCCACAGTACATCCAAAGTCTCCCGCCGCTGCGGCTGCGGCGGCCTCCTCCATCCTGGAAGCAATGTAGGCAATGTCCCGCGCTGTAGTGGCCCGGGTGAGGCCCCTGTTCTCCTCGGAGTTCTTGGGCGTCTCAACTAAGTTGTCGAAGAAACTCAGCACAGTATCCGGAGGAGGGGTGGAGGCAAGGAGCAGCGGGGATTTCTGGAGGATGATGACGCAATGAAGACGAAGGAGGAAACTGCCCCTGCTTCCTCTGCTTTTAAGGGGGAAGTGGGGGACGCTCCGCATTTCCCATTAAACAACAGGCCACGATCTCTCCCACGACGCCGCAATCGACGGGTGCCGTTAGGGAGGGGCGCGGCGGATGCGGAAGGGGATTCGGCTTGCCGTGGGCCGGGTGTGCCCGTGCACTGTTTTGGGCCTGGCCCAACAGCGCTCGGCACCGTGTGTGGCCCAGGCCCGGGGGCTCCTGTCGGTGTACTAAGATAGGGGTACCTTAGTACCCCAACTTGTGCACTGGCAGTAGCAGCTTCCCGCGGCAGGGTTTACCACGTGCTTGCCGGAAACCTTTCTGGTCCCTATAAAACCATTGAAGAACAAAGTATACAAGTCAGAAGATCAAGGCCCCGGCAAGAGGAGCTTGCCGGGAAGGCCGCACCAGGCTCAAGACTGCCACTTTAGCACAAGGCCCTGGCAAGAGGAGCTCGCCAGGAAGACCAAGGAATGCGCACCTCAAGAAACGCCCCGGCGCATCCTGCGCCCGGGCAGGGCCCGGGGAGCGACAAGCTTCCGGGCCCGGCAAGGTCACGGCCCCGGCAAGGTGCTTGCCGGGGGAAACTCATGCTGTGTGCCCGCGCTCCAGCTCATCTGTCCACGCGTCGCCCTGGGGCCCTTCCAGAGACGCGTGGCGGAAGGCTGTGCAGCCTGGGGCACACGGTGGCAATCCACGGTGACGAGGCTACCGCCGTGTCGAATGGAGAAGCATGGACGGACACTTTTGGGGTCGACGGTGATGGGCATTTAATGCCCTTGTCCCCCACTGTCAAGGTTAGGTGAAGACCACTATTCATCCACTGTTCACACACTATTCCCGCACTGTTACAACTACCACCAAAGTTACATTTTTACCCTCCTCTACGTTGACACCTGTCGATGACCCCTTGAGCTATAAAAGGAGGCCCATGCACAACGTAGAGAGGGTTCGAATCCTAAGCAACTCTCTCGCTCGGTGTAGCTAGTACTGTAGCTCTTCAAGCTCCCGAGCTCAATACAACCAAGGCAGGAGTAGGGTTTTACGCGTCCGCGCGGCCCGAACCTGGGTAAACTGCCCGCGTGCTCTCCTCGATCTGCTCTTCGTGCTCCCTCCGCTCCCTTACCGCAACGTAAAAGGGGCTCCGGTCCCATAGGTGCTCGTGGGAGGATAGTTTCCCCCGACATCTTTGTGGACATCGCCCTGGGGCCCTTCCAGAGACGCGTGGCGGAAGGCTGTGCAGCCTGGGGCACATGGTGGCAATCCACGGTGACGAGGCTACCGCCGTGTCGAATGGAGAAGCATGGACGGACACTTTTGGGGTCGACGGTGACGGGCATTTAATGCCCTTGTCCCCCACTGTCAAGGTTAGGTGAAGACCACTATTCATCCACTGTTCACGCACTATTCCCGCACTGTTACAACTACCACCAAAGTTACATTTTTACCCTCCTCTATGTTGACACCTGTCGGTGACCCCTTGAGCTATAAAAGGAGGCCCATGCACAACGTAGAGAGGGTTCGAATCCTAAGCAACTCTCTCGCTCGGTGTAGCTAGTACTGTAGCTCTTCAAGCTCCCGAGCTCAATACAACCAAGGCAGGAGTAGGGTTTTACGCGTCCGCGCGGCCCGAACCTGGGTAAACTGCCCGCGTGCTCTCCTCGATCTACTCTTCGTGCTCCCTCCGCTCCCTTACCGCAACGTAGAAGGGGCTCCGGTCCCATAGGTGCTCGTGGGAGGACAGTTTCCCCCGACATCTTTGGCGCGCCAGGTAGGGGGGCGTCGAGGTTGTGCGAACCTGATCCGGCGCTCACGCGGGCGCATTCTTCATCAACCTCTCCGGCTTCATCAACTTCATCAGCAACAACATGGCCCCGAAGAAGAAGGCTTCGGAGGTCGCAGGCCCGTCTGCGTCTGTTCCACCGCCACCAGAACCAACGGTTGGTGGGGGAGACGCCGGCGGAAGGGTGGTCGCCGGCGAGGAAACTCACGGCGCCACCAAATCCAAGGACAAGACGGATGACCGAGCGAATTCCAAAACCTCGGTGTCCGTAGACGCACCACGTCCCTCTCAGCAGACGACAGGCCAGCAGCGCCGTGGTACGGGAGGTACCATCCGCTTGCTGGGCCAAGGACAAACCGGAGGCTCGCGGGATGCTCAAGGCCATCGTCCAGGCACGAGCAAGGCGCGGTCGCCAGGGCGAGAAAATGCTCCTTCTAACCCTGTTAGAAGTCCGAGCATATCTCGCTCCTCGCACCGCTCGCCGCCGCTCCCCTCCTCTCCAGCAGAAGCTCTAGCAAGAGCGCAACTGCTCCTAGATTTCCCTCCAGCGGCGGACAAGGCCGAAGACTGGAGGGCGACGATCCAGAGCCTCATCGCCTTCGCCAACAACGACACGCCGCAGCAGCCGGCGACATCGCGGCCACGGCAAGTCGACCAGGCGAAGGCCGATGGCGACAAGACCACCGGGGGTGCAACCACCGTGCACTCCCCGCCGCGGAAGCAGAAGACGCCACCCCGCCGGATTAACGTCGACGACGACTCTACGGCGTCGTCGGATCCGCGGGCTCGTCGGGACCAGCGCCAAGTCCTCGACGATCGGCGGCAAGAAGACGCTCGAACGCGCATCGAGCGCCGACGAGAAACCAGGCGACAATCGGATCAGCGCGCTGGGACCGCTGTCGACACGTACGCGCCCGGTGAGCCAGGCGACTTGCCGTACGCAGCAGGTTGCCCTGCGTTCACCCGTGAGCTGCGGCGCGTCCAGTGGCCCAGCATGAAAAACTTCAAGCCCGACGTACCCGAGAAGTACGACGGCAAGACGCACCCCTCGGAGTTCCTCAGCATCTACACCATCGCGGTGCAGGCTGCCGGGGGGCGCGACGAGAAGATACTCGCCAACTACTTCCCGATAGTGCTTAAGCCGAACGTCCGTTCTTGGCTTATGCACTTGCCGGAAGGCTCCATTTCTTCGTGGGCAGATCTGTGCCACCAATTTGTTGGCGCCTTCACGGGCGGCCACAAACCCCACGGCCAGGAGAGTGATCTCCACATCTTGGCCCAGAAGGAAGGAGAATCCCTGCGCAAGTACATTCAACGGTTCAGCCGCGTGCAACACAACATTCCCGACGTCCACCCCGCCGCGGTTATCAGCGCGTTCCACCAGAACGTGCGTAACCGCCGCATGCGGGAGGAGATGGCCATGACCAAGATACGGGATGTCAGCGAGCTCTACGCTCTGGCTGACAAGTGCGCGCGCGCCGAAGAGGGGAGGAAACTCCCTGGAGAGGATACTGGCGCAGGAGGAAGCGACAGTGAGGACGTCGCCCCGGCAAAGAAGAGCCGGCGGCGGAACAACAGAAGAAAGAAGAGCAAGGAAGTGCTGGTCGTCGAGCAGTCCGGCAAGGAGGCTCCCGCCAAGAAGGCACAGGCTGGCGGCTCCGGCAAGGAGCCTGCCCCTGTAGCGGCAGCCGACAAGCAGGACGGCTCCGACAAGCAATATTGCAAGATCCACCGCACCAAGGGCCACGACCTTTCGAACTGCAAGCGAGTCGAGTACCTCGTAGAACAGCAGAAGGCTGAATACGAGCGTCGCGACAAGGAGAAGGCCCAAGGAGGCGGGGGAGAGCCAAGCAAGAAGTGGCCATTCAATGGCCGGGGAGGGCGCCGCGGCAAGGCCAAGCAGCGGCATGGTGATCGACCTCCCCGCCAAAGATGTCGGGGGAAACTGTCCTCCCACGAGCACCTATGGGACCGGAGCCCCTTCTACGTTGCGGTAAGGGAGCGGAGGGAGCATGAAGAGCAGATCGAGGAGAGCACGCGGGCAGTTTACCCAGGTTCGGGCCGCGCGGACGCGTAAAACCCTACTCCTGCCTTGGTTGTATTGAGCTCGGGAGCTTGAAGAGATACAGTACTAGCTACACCGAGCAAGAGAGTTGCTTAGGATTCGAACCCCCTCTACGTTGTGCATGGGCCTCCTTTTATAGCTCAAGGGGTCACCGACAGGTGTCAACGTAGAGGAGGGCAAAAATGTAACTGTGGTGGTAGTTGTAACAGTGCGGGAATAGTGCGTGAACAGTGGATGAACAGTGGCCTTCACCTAACCTTGACAGTGGGGGACAAGGGCATTAAATGCCCGTCACCGTCGACCCCAAAAGTGTCCGTCCATGCTTCTCCATTCGACACGGCGGTAGCCTCGTCACCGTGGATTGCCACCGTGTGCCCCAGGCTGCACAGCCTTCCGCCACGCGTCTCTGGAAGGGCCCCAGGGCGACGCGTGGACAGATGAGCTGGAGCGCGGGCACACAGCATGAGTTTCCCCCGGCAAGCACCTTGCCGGGGCCGTGACCTTGCCTGGCCCGGAAGCTTGTCGCTCCCCGGGCCCTGCCCGGGCGCAGGATGCGCCGGGGCGTTTCTTGAGGTGCGCATTCCTTGGTCTTCCTGGCGAGCTCCTCTTGCCAGGGCCTTGTGCTAAAGTGGCAGTCTTGAACCTGGTGCGGCCTTCCCGGCAAGCTCCTCTTGCCGGGGCCTTGATCTTCTGACTTGTATACTTTGTTTTTGAATGGTTTTATAAGGACCAGAAAGGTTTCCGGCGAGCACGTGGTAAGCCCTGCCGCGGGAAGCTACTACCGCCCGTGCACAAGTTGGGGTACTAAGGTACCCCTATCTTAGTACACCGACACGGATGCTTGCAATAGAGGTTAATCATAAGTGGGATGCTTGTCCAAGTAAGGGAAGCACCCAAGCATCGGTCCACCCACATACCAAATTATGAAAGTACCGAACACGAATCATATGATCGTGATGAAAACTAGCTTGACGATAATTCGCATGTGTCCTCGGGAGCGTTTTCCTTCATATAAGAGTTTGTCCAGGCTTGTCCTTTGCTACAAAAAGGATTGGGCCATCTTGCTGCACCTTATTTACTTTTACTATTTCTCACTTGCTACCAATTACCTTATCACAAAACTATCTGTTACCGATAATTTCAGTGCTTGCAGAAAATACATTACTGAAAACTGCCTATCATTTCCTTCTGCTCCTCGTTGGGTTCGACACTCTTACTTATCGAAAGGACTATGATAGATCCCCTACACTTGTGGGTCACCGAGACTCTTTTCTGGCACCTTTGTCGGGGAGTGAAGCGCCTTTGGTAAGTGGAATTTGGTAAGGAGAAATTTATATAGTGTGCTGAAATTTACTGTTACTTGTTACTATGGCTCATAATCCTTTCAGGGGCTTGTTCGGGGTATCTTCACCCCGACCAGAAGAGCAAAGAGTTGCTCCTCAACCTACTGAACCTACACTTGTGGGTCATCACCCACACCGTCCAAACGCCATCCTCGCCCTAGCCGAGTCAGGTGGCCACCAGTGCACCACGAGAAGGAACCGCCCCCGGCGCCATTTGGCAGTGGGGGTCCGCTGCCGCCGCGGTGCAGATACCGATGGTAGGGAATTTGACACTTTATATAACTGGGGTGACACAAGTCATAATTCATTTCACCCATCGGTTAGCGATACCCAACTTTTGCATCTTTCGCTTCAAGAATACCTAATCCACCCTGTCATATGTCTTTGAGAGGTCCAACTTATAGGCACAAAAACTCCTTGCTGGGTCATTTCCCAGTGAATGCGATGTATGGACTCAAATGGAATTAAAAAATTATCAGTTGTCATTCTTCGTGGTACAGTGGCAATCAGTTCAGCCGTTATTTCTCAAAAAAATCAGTTCACGCGATAAGATCTCATAAAAAATTGGCCTCTACCTATTAACTAAACACTTGGACACCACCTTATATATGACATTGCAAAAACTTATAGGCTGGAAATTAGCAAGTTTTACCGGGTTATCAAATTTTGGTACGGACACAATTGCAATATTGTTCACACCTTCTCGCATAATATGAGTAAAAAAACTCCTTCATCGCAACATTCAGGTGGTCCTTCCTAACATCCTAGTTCCTATGAAACACGCGTGCCGGAAAGCCATCCGGTATGGGGCTTTGAGGGGGCCAATCTGGAAGAGCGCACCCGCAATCTCCTTATACGAAAACTATGCACATGAGCTATCATTCGTGTTACACTGACACAGGAGTTAATCAAATCTACCACTTGGTCTGCACACAACGCCGGATATGTGGTAAACAAATTAGCAAAGTTGTCCGTAACCATGCTTGCCATAGTGGCGTTGTTTTGTTGCACTACTCCACTATCATCAACCAGGGATTTAGTTATGTTTTTGCGTGCACTCCAGACCGCCATCACTCATATTTTAAACCTCATTTATTCAATAATACGTTTATTTTCGAAATAGATGTTAACCAAAGTCCAAATAAGTGTTAAATAATTATATATCAAGAAACCCTGATCATTATTTTGTTTGTTGGGGAACATGCTACACAACAAATTTTTACTACGCTCAGAAACACTATGGAGGTACAAGCAGTGATCATCTCATGAATGGTCAACACATCAAACGAAAATTTTGATGTTGATGAAGCGTGAATAGGCTAATCAAGGTGATCAAAATGGCAAGGTGATATAATGGCAATTTCTTCTTCATGAGTCAACATTTTGGCATCTCAAAGTTAAGAACCGTTCAAGCCCAGATATGTTGTTAGGATCTGATCAAGATTTATGTACTAAGGGTATTTTCAAAGTTGACCCCAAATCACTCGCATACGTTCGGATATTCGGATCGAGCTATCCGGAATCACTCTGCCATTCAACACGGGCCCGTATACGTCCACGGGTCTGTTTTTACACAAATGAGAACCAAACTAGGGGGCTTTGCGGAGTCCGGACCTCCGCCACGTAGGACTCCGATGACCCCGTTCGACCCAAAATGACACCCAGAGCCTGCATTTCCAATTTTTTTAAGGAACCAGCAGAACGACTGCCTTAATATTTAAGAAGGAGAAAATAAACACACAAGTGTTGCAGTTACAAAACACAAATTGGGGTAATGAATACCCATAGCAAGGAGTACAAGAATCAATCAGGCTCAGGTTCAGGTTCATTTTCTACGTCAGAGAGCCAGCTAGCCGAGACCGAAGGAAGTGAAAGGTCTTGCTTGATGAGATGGAGGATAGCAGCTTCTTGGAGCGTATGATGCTCGAACACACGCCTATTCCGTTCCTTCCAGATGTTCCAAACCGTATAAATGGCCACTTTCTTGGACCTTCGGCCCAGGCATGAGGTCATGTCATCCCACCAATGCTCGATGGAAACCGGAGTCTGAGCGTTCGTTGCAAGGTAGGCAGGCCCAGGTTGTTTCCTACCATGGTCCAGACGCTCCTGGCGAAAGGGTACGCTAGGATGAGGTGAGTGGGCCTCTCAACAGCCTGGTCACAGAGGCAGCAGATATCATCATGAGGAATTCCTCGGATGGCAAGGTTGTTGGCCATAAGGATCCGACCTCGCAGCCAAAGCCACATGAAGAACTTGCACTTGACTTCCACCTTCACAGTCCATAGTTTGTCGAACCGAGTTGGGCAGAAAGATCCAAGGAATTGTTACTGATACTCTGACGAAGCAGAATAAGATTTGGAGCTGTTCCATACCTAGGAGATGGAGTCAGCAGCGAGAGGATCAAGGGTTACCTGCTGAAGTTGGTTCCATAGGACAGCAAACTGGCGAAGCTGCAAGATGTGAGATATCCGATGCAAGCCCAACACCCACTTGTTATTGGAGACGACATCATGGACAGAGATATTCTTACGGGGGCATATTCTGAAGATATCTGGAGCAAGGAGTTGTGGCACATGTCCGTCGAGCCACCTTTCATTCCAAAAATTGGCAGTCAGTCCATCCCAATGGCCACCGTGGTGGAGGAAGAGAATAAGGTAATGCCATCCTTGTCACAAGAAATCTCGGTGTCGGCCCAAGGGTGATATTTGTCAGTCCAGTCTAGCCATTTCTATCGGAGGCGAAGTGCTCTGCTGAAATGTTGGAGATCGAGCACCCCAAGGCCCCCCAGCCGCTTGGGGCTACAAACAGTGCTCCAGTTGACGAGAGCCATGCCTTTATTAGCATCAGGCTTGGAGCACCACACAAAGTTCCTCCGAAGCTTGTCCATCTGTTTGAGAGCCCACCCGTCAAGCTTGAACACTGAAAGAAGATGAACTGGAATGGCAGAGAGCACAGAGTTAACAAGCTAAGGCGTGCATCCCCGTAGAGCAGCTTGCCTCTCCAAATCTGCAATATGGAAGCCATTTTGTCAATGGTTGGTTGAATGTCAGCTCTTGTTATCTTGTTGTGATGGAGAGGCAGTCCAAGGTATTTGCACGGGAACTGGCAGAGGGGCACCGGTGTCGGGGAAACTGATCGCCCACGAACACCTATGGGACCGGAGCCCCTTTTTGGTATGGCAAGGGGGCGGAGGATGCACACAGAGCAGATCGAGGCAAACACGCGAGCAGTTTACCCAGGTTCGGGCCGCACGGATGCGTAAAACCCTACTCCTGCCTTGGTTTGTATTGCGCTCTTGGCTCGGGAGCGAGAAGAACTACAGTGCTGACCGCTAACAGGACCGAGCGTGAGAGTGATCGATGATCGGAACCCCTTCTACGTTGCGCATGGGCCTCCTTTTATAGGTCAAAGGGGTCACCGACAGGTGGCAACGCAGTCGAGGGTAAAAATGTAAAATGTGTGGTAGTTGGAACAGTGTTTGTATAGTGCTCTATACCTAACCCCGACGGCATGGGACAAGGGCATTAAATGCCCGTCACCGTCGCCCCAAACAGTGCAAAAAGCGTCCATCAGGGCGCCACCGTCCGCCACGACGGTGGCCTTGTCATCGCAGCTTGCCACCGTGTACCCCAGGCTGCACAGCCTTCCGCCACGTGCGTCTGGAAGGGTCCCAGAGCGACATGTGGGTGGATGCGCTGGAGCGCGGGTACCTAGTGGAAGTTTGCCGCGGCAAGCGCCTTGCCGCAGTTGCTACCTTGTCGCGCCCGAAAGCTTGTCGCTCTCCGGGCCTTGCCGGGACGCATGGCGCGTCGCGGCAAGTCTCTTGAAACGCCATGTTTGGCCTTCCCGGCAAGTTCTTCTCGCCGGGGTCTTGCGTCAAAGAAATGGTCTTGAGCCTTGAGTGTCCTTCCCGGCAAGCTCCTCTTGACGGGGCCTTGTTTCTTTAACTTAAATACTTTGTTCTTGAATGGCTCCAAAGGAACCATAGTGGACCTTGGCGGCCGCACGGCAAGCCCTGCCACGGGACGCTGCGACTGTCCGTGCACAAGTTCGGGATACTAAGGTACCCCTACCTTGGTACACCGACGGGAGCCCCGGGGCCTGGGCCATACACGGTGCCGAGCGCTGTTGGGCCAGGCCCAAAACAGTGTACGGGCACGTGCGGCCCGCGGCACGCCGTATCCCACTCCGTATCCACCGCGCCCCTTCCTAACGACACGCATCAATCGCGGCGTCGTGGGAGAGATCGTGGTCTGTTTCTTTAATGGGGAAATGCGGAACGCCCCCTCTCCCCCCTTAAAAGCAGGCGGAACAGGGGCAGTTCCTTCCATTCGCCCGTTGCTTCTTCATCCTCCAGAAACCCCCGCTGCTCCCCTCCTCCCCGAAGGTCAAAAGAGAGCAGCGCTCCGCCCCCCTCCGCCGCCGCCAGCATCACCAGCGCCGTCGACTTCCCCCATCGTCCCCGCCATGGCCCCGAAGGGCGAGAAGGCGAAGGCCGCGAAGACTGCCAAGGCGCTGCGGCTGGCAGCAATGCGGAAGAAGATGGCGGTCTTCCCACCAAGGCTTGATGCGGAGGAGCTGAAAGAGACCTTCTACCTCTTCTGGTCGAGGGAGACAAAGGCGCATCCGCGCACCAAGGGACTCCCCGCCGTGGCCTGCGAGATGTTCCCGGGTGGCTATGCCTTGTTTGCTCTATTCTACTACTGCGGGCTCTGCCCGCCCTTCTCGGAGTTCTTCTGTGACATCATGAATACCTACGGGTTTCATCTCCTCGACTTCACCCCAAACGCCGTCTTGACCATGGCCATTTTCGCGCATCTGTGCGAAAATTTCGTCGGAGTTTACCCCAATGTAGCTCTTTTCCGCCATTACTTTATACCTCGAGTCGAGTCAGGGTCACCTCTGTCTGGCGGAATCTCTTGGATTTTTAGGCTCCATAAGAAAGAGGCTTACTTGACGGGGGAGCTTCGCGGAAAGTGGGATGAGTGGAGAGCCAACTGGTGTTGGATTATAGAGGATGACCCGCAGCCGTTCACTTCCCGGCGCCAAGTCGCAATAGTACACGGCAATGACTGGAGTGACCTGGCCCCCGAGGACGACAAGCTGAAGATAGCCACCACTCGGATCCTTCGCCTCCGGCAAGCCAGGCTCACTGTAGGTGCCGTCGGGGCAGACTTTCTCCGCCGCCGCATCGCTCCCTTGCAGGAGAGGAAGAGGGCTGCCTGGGAGTTCGAGAACGCGACAGACATCATGAGGCTGCGCCCGGGCCTCAATTATAACTTCACTATCTTGGAGCTCAACGCAATGCTCCAAGCGCTATTGTAGGATCGAAAGTATGTCTAGAGGGGGGGTGATTAGACTACTTGACAATATAAAAAATCTGCCTTTTGATCATGAACAGTTTTTGGCAGTTTCACAATTATGATCAATTCAAGTATCACCCTACACATGCAATTCTAGAGTATAAGCAGCGGAAAGTAAATTGCACATGTAGTAAAGAAAGGTGGAGAAGATCAAACGCAGTTTGGAGACACGAAGATTTTTGTCGTGGTTCCGATAGGTGGTGCTATCGTACATCCACGTTGATGGAGACTTCAACCCACGGAGGGTAACGGCTGCGCGAGTCCACGGAGGGCTCCACCCACGAAGGGTCCACGAAGAAGCAACCTTGTCTATTCCATCATGGCCTACGCCCACGGAGGACTAGCCTTACTCGGGGTAGATCTTCACGAAGTAGGCGATCTCCTTGCCCTTACAAACTTCTTGGTTCAACTCCACATCTCGAAGACGGAGGCTCCCAAGCGACACCTAACCAATCTAGGAGGCACCACCCTCCAAAAGGTAATAGATGTTGTTGATGATGATGAACTCCTTGCTCTTGTGCTTCAAATGATAATCTCCCCAACACTCAACTCTCCTCACTGATATGGCTGTGGTGGAAGAAAGGATTGAGTGGAAAGCAACTTGGGAAGGCTAGAAATCAAGTTTCATATGGTAGGAATGGAATGACTTGATCTCAACACAAGGGTAGGTGGTTCTCTTCTCAGAAAGTGTAAGGTAGGAGTGGTAGTACTTTCTGATGGCTCTCTCCACGAATGAAGAGGGGGTGGAGGGGTATATATAGCCTCCACACAAAATCCAACCGTTACACACATAATTGAGCAATCTCGGTGCGACCGAAGTGAAAACTCGGTCAGACCGAAAGTTCAAATATAGTGAACGTTGGGGTTTTCGGTGGGACCGAAAATACCATCTCGGTGTGTCCGATATGAATCAAAGGTTGGAGCTTGCCATAATCGGTGGGACCGAAATCAACAACTCGGATATTCCGAAATGATGACAAACGGTTACAGAAGGTTGGCAGTCCAGTTTCGGTGAGACCGAACTCAAAATCGGATGGACCGAAATCTCTAGGGTTTTGGAAAATAACTGAGGTGGTTCATCTCGGTGGGACTGAGTTGGAAGAATCGGTTTGTCCGAGATTACTTATGAGTGTGTTAAGTAGTGAAAGTTGCTGATAGTTGAAGGAGCTAAATCACTAAGCACTTGAGCAACCAGATCATCAACACAACCTCATCCCCTTTTAATAGTATTGGCTTTTCCTATGGACTCAATGTGATCTTTGATCACTAAACCAATGGAGTCTTGAGCTTTTGCCAATGCTTGTCTTAGCATTTTGAGGGGTCCACTTCTTCAGACATTTCCATACCCATATCATCGAACTTCTCTGAAATGATTCTCAAGTAGCTATTAGTTCAATGATATATATGTTGTTATTAATTACCAAAACCACCCGGGGATTAGTTGCACTTTCAATCTCCCCCTTTTTGGTAATTGATGACAACATATAGATCAAAGCTTCGACAAAAGATATAATCAATGAATAATATCGTCGCTTTGAGAAGTATGTGATAAACAAGAGCTCCCCCTAAATTTGTGCATTATTTAAAATTTGCGTTTGAATGCAAATGCACAATCGATTAGGATTATGGGTCACTCTTCCATGTCACATACATCTTGGTGGAGCGCACAAAATGATAAGAATGAATAACATGCACCCAATCACCAAGACAAGAGTAAATGATCATACAAGAAGGAATAGCATATGATAAGCATTAAGCACACATTAAAGCATAGTATGACCAAGCACTCATTAAGGTAGCATCAAACGTAGTAGCAAGCACACTGAAAGTATCGAAAGACCAAAAGAACCAAATGTATCTCAAAGGAAACCGACAAAAGAACGAAAGAGCACTCTCTCTCTCGAAGCCCTATGATCTATATAATTTCTCCCCCTTTGGCAACAAGTTACCAAAAAGTTCGAAAAAAGCATAGAACTAAGCGTCACTGTGGGCTCTGCTGGCGGCTCATGTCTGGGTAGATGTCGGAGTAGAAATGACGGCATCGGCGAAGACTTCTGCTGATGTCTGCGCTGGAGGAGTGGATGCTGGAGCTGGAGCTGGAGCTGAAGTAACTGCTGGAGCTGTAGCTGGTGCTGAAGTGGTAGCCCTGGAGTCAGTCACTGGGATAGCTGCAGATCGGGATCCTCTGGGAACCTGAGCAGTCTGGCGATGAGAGTCCTGGACTAGATCATCCTGCATGAGCTCTGCTCTCTCCTGCCTTGCTTCCTCCATGTCTGCCTCAAGCTTGTTGACGGACACCTGAATCTCAGTCAGCTTCACGTCCAGAGCGTGGATCTTGTCCTCAACAATCCTCTCTAGGCTTTCCTGAGATTGTTCAATGCTGGCCAGGCGTTGTTCAATCCTCTGGGTAGCTTCAAGAATCTGCTCTCCGAAGCTCTTTGGTTTAGCTGCTGCTGCTGCTGCCTCTTTGTCAGCTTTGGCTTTCTTCGCAGCTTCGATTTTGGCTTGACCTTCAACTGAGGTTGGATCCTCCTCATCCATCACAACAACGTTATCCTCATGCTCTGGCTGCAGTGGCAAGTGCTTCCTATCCAACATGAATTTGCCCGTGCCAAACTTGGCATTGATGAGCATCTGAATCTGCGGGGCAAATCCACACGACCTCTTCTGGTCAGCTGCAGTCCTCTTAATGGTCTCTACCATTAAGTCCATCACCTTGAAAGGTGCCTTCTCATCAAGAATGTGCAGCATGTTGATAGAATAGCCTCGAATCATGCGGTGGTCTCCAGACTTGGGCATCAATGTATGCCTCAAAATAGTGTTTGTGGTGGTCAGACCTGCCTGGAGATAGTACACTGAGCTAAGCTTCCACCCTTCCAAATCAGCAGCGGGGATCTCCTTGTACATGTTTGTAACGCCCCGGACACACCCGCCGGTGGTCGTTACTCCTGGCGGGATCTAGACTGGCCTCACATATCAATACTAGTCTTTTTCTGCGCACTTTGTCCTCACTCGTGCGCACCCGGGAGCAACTTCCCGGTCGGTCACCCATCCTGAAACTACTCCAAGCTGAGCACGCTTAACTTTGGAGTTCTATCCGAATGGGCTCCCGGAAAAGAAGGAATTCCTTATTGATATGAGTAGTCTATCATCCCTAATAAGCCAGGCCATCACATACACCCTCACTCAGAGGAACCGACGTCCTCGTCGGGCCACAGGAACGTTCCCTCTTGGCACAACCGTCTGTGCTTCCAGGACAGCACATGTGCCATGCCGTGTGCCACGACGGGTCACAAACGTCATGCACAACATGACTGCAAACTGTCCGCAAACATCCGTGTAACCGCGAGGGTCGGCTCTGATACCAACTTGCAACGCCCCGGACACACCCGCGGTGGTCGTTACTCCTGGCGGGATCTAGACTGGCCTCACATATCAATACTAGTCTTTTCTGCGCACTTTGTCCTCACTCGTGCGCACCCGGGAGCAACTTCCCGGTCGGTCACCCATCCTGAAACTACTCCAAGCTGAGCACGCTTAACTTTGGAGTTCTATCCGAATGGGCTCCCGGAAAAGAAGGAATTCCTTATTGATATGAGTAGTCTATCATCCCTAATAAGCCAGGCCATCACATACACCCTCACTCAGAGGAACCGACATCCTCGTCGGGCCACAGGAACGTTCCCTCTTGGCACAACCGTCTGTGCTTCCAGGACAGCACATGTGCCATGCCGTGTGCCACGACGGGTCACAAACGTCATGCACAACATGACTGCAAACTGTCCGCAAACATCCGTGTAACCGCGAGGGTCGGCTCTGATACCAACTTGTAACGCCCCGGACACACCCGCCGGTGGTCGTTACTCCTGGCGGGATCTAGACTGGCCTCACATATCAATACTAGTCTTTTTCTGCGCACTTTGTCCTCACTCGTGCGCACCCGGGAGCAACTTCCCGGTCGGTCACCCATCCTGAAACTACTCCAAGCTGAGCACGCTTAACTTTGGAGTTCTATCCGAATGGGCTCCCGGAAAAGAAGGAATTCCTTATTGATATGAGTAGTCTATCATCCCTAATAAGCCAGGCCATCACAATGTTCTTCATGGAATCATGGCTCTTCTTAGGAATCCCATAGACATCAATGTCGTCCTCTCTCTGTACTGGAGCATTTAGAAGTTCTGCCCATTCTTCAACAGACGAAGAAAACCTTTGACCTTCAGTCATCCAGGTGATCTTGCCATCTGGATAGAAGTGGGCTGTGGCATAGAACTGCATGATCATCTCGTCATTCCAATCTGTCAGCTCCTGACCCACAAAATCAGCAACTCCACATGCAGTGAAGCTCTCATGCACATGGGGAAAGAAGTCTCGGTGCTCTTCACTGTCAATGTACTTCCAGTCAACATACCTGGTGTCAGCAACAATAGGCTTCTTGTCCATCAGCACGGTCTCATAGAAGTCCTGCTGCTCTCTGGTGTGGAATCTGGGGTCCACAGCAGTCCTTCTCCTCACGGCATATGGATCAGACTGTCTCCATAGCCTGAGACCTTTATCCTTCCTTGCCTTCATATCCTCGGCTTGAGGATGAGCATCGTTGTGGAGTGGCAATTTAGGACGGAGCTTAAGCAACACATGTTCTTCATCTGACTCAGACGGTGGCATCTCACCTTTGTTCTTCTCAGAAGCTGGAATGCTCCTGGTTGTCCTCTTGGGCTTGGCTGGAGCTGCCTTGGCTTGAGCAGGCTTCTTGGGCTTAGAAGTGGCTTGAGCCCTAATAGCATCACCCATGAACTTAGCCTTCTGAGGAGGAGGCTGGGGTGCATCTTCTTCTTCTTCTTCAGCAGCTGCATCAACATGAGGTTCAGCATATACTACCCTCTTCCTCTTGGAAGTTTTCTTTACCTTACTTGGAGCTGGCTCTTCCAAGTTTAGTTTCTTTGCAACACCTGACTGCTTGACCTTGCTGGTGCCTTTCTTTGACTGCTGCCCTTGGAGCTCTTTGGCAACAACATTCCTCTTGGGCTTGGAGGTAACTTCCTCAGCAACGAAGTCAGAGTCCTCATCATCAGAATTTCTCTTCTTTCTGGTTCTGGTGGCTGCAGGAGGCAAACCACTAGGGGTGCTCCTCTCACCATCATCACTGGAACTACTAGCCTCAGGACTAGTATCTGCCTCAGGGATCTCTGCAAACGGTGACTCAGACCTGTTCTGGCTGTCACTGACATCTAACATGGCTGACAACCTGTGAAAAGATAAGGTATAGGCAGAGTAGAAGAGTTATCACAACTGCAAAGGTTTTTGCAAAAAAAATGAGTTCAAATCTTAGTTTTGAGTTTTCACAGAATGCATTTCGGTCAAACCGATTTTCAGTTTCGGTGAATCCGAAGTGTATAACAGAAACCTACACACCACTTTCGGTCAGACCGAAATGGGTTTCGGTCCTACCGAAACACTAGGGTTTCACTAAGACTCTACATCGGTCACACCGATTTGCACGAATCGGTTAGACCGAACGGTGCAGTGCAATGGCCAGAGGCCAAATCGGTCATTCCGAGTTTTCAAAATCGGCTTCACCGAGATGTGTTCCGTGGAAACCTAAACCTAAGAATTTTGCTCGAAACTAAAGGATCTGATCTGATGTTTAAGGAATATCTCAAACGTGGATAGATACATGGCAAACCAATCGTGCAAGAATCAGATGGGGAGCACGAGAGGGATCGGGACTCACCCTAACTTGGTGGAGTCCCTCTACGTCGGCAACGGCGCGGAGAAGATTACCGTTGACGGCGGCGGAGACCTGCGGCGAGGGCGCACAGGCGACGACGGCGACGATCCGAAGACCAGGGCGACGGCAGCAGGGGACTTGGGGGCGAAACGGTTTGAAGAAGTAATCGCGCGCAGCCCTCAGATATATATATCCCCATACTGTCGGTGGGACCGAGTTGAAAAACTCGGTGACACCGAAATGGCTAACTGCTGTGCAGTTACACATATCGGTCACGCCGAGATTTTGAACTCGGTTTCACCGAGATGAAACCTAGATCAGTCTAAGCGTTTCGGTTGGACCGAGATGGAAAAGTTGGTCAGACCGAAATGGACTTAGAAGGTTTTGGAAGTCAGCCTTAGACGGATCGGTGGCTCCGAGTGCTCCTCACTCGGAGGGTCCGAAAATGACTTGTTCAAAGTTGTGATATGAGCATGAATAGAATTTGAGACAAGAAAGCATAGATAGCTAGGGAAGGTGCTTAGGCATTCTTGTCCATCCATTTGGCCAGAAAAATCAAAACAATCAAAACAACAAATGGATGTCCTTGAATGGATGAAATCATGCATTCAACATGCTCACACAATAAGATAGCAACTGAAATATGTGTCAAACATGCACAACCAATACTCTAGCTACTAGCACACAATTTGTCGATGACTAGGTCATCTATATATGAGTATATTGACTTAGGAGTCAAATGAGAACATTTGATCATAGGTCATACTCATCGTTTAAGCACAAGTGGGGTTACCACTTTTACATAAAGCATTTATGTGTTCACATCATTTGGAGATGCTTTAGCTCAATTTTTAGAGCAAAGCTCCCCCTAGATGTGAGAACCCCTTTTAAAGGGTCAAACTAACCTTGGGTTGTCATGGAAGACTTCATGTAGATGTTGAAGATGTGGATGCTCAATGTTGATGTAGATCATCAAGAGTTGGGAGCTATCCTTTGGATTAGGGCACTTTCAATACCTACATGGGTTAGTCCCACAAGGAACAAACAAGGATATCCATAGACATAGATTTAAGTTCACAAAAGATGATGTCCATGAAAGCAATGATTACCTTGTTCCTTGACTTACCAACAAGAGGGTTTGTGACTCCATGAACTAGTGCATGATGTGGAAGTTGATTGCACAAGTTCTTGCCAAAATGAATATGAGTGAAGTATGTTGGCGGAGTCACCCTCAAGAACCTTCTAGTTCTTCTTCTTTGGGATCCACATCATCTTGATGGGAATCCTTGGGGTTGTAGTTGAGCTTGACGAAGTAGAACTTGATGTGTCCTTGGGAACCCACTTGACCATGGCTTGAGGTGCTTCAATGAATGCATCAATCTCCTCTTGAAGCTTGTCCTTGGCCTTTAGCTTGTGGTCTTGTGGTGGAAGGTCATCTTGAGCTTGTTCCACATTGGAAGAAGTAGGATCATACTTCTCCTTTTGAGAAACAAACTGTGGAGTAGGGTATTGACCTTCTTCCCACTCAACACTTTCGGCGTTGAACTTTCGCTCAAAACCAATCCCTTGATTCTTCCGGTGCCTTCCTTGTTTGCGAACAATTTCCTCAAAGTTCTTGCTTCCGGCAAGGCTCTTGTAGACACCTTTCTCTATGATTTCCTTCAATAAGCTATTTTCTTGCTCAAGTGTAACTTGGCTTGAAACATTGTTAGTGGAATCAAGAGAACTACTAGAAGTAACAATATTGGATTTAACATTGTTATTGTTACTACTAGAGGAAGAACTTTTCTTATGCTTGTCATGCTTAGTCTTAATAGGTGGCAAGAAATTAGACAAGAGAAGTCGTTTGGCAAGATATGAAGAACTCTTCTTTCGAAGATCGTCATTGATCGCTTTTAGAAACTCATGTTCTTGCTCTAGAGTGAGCTTCTCGAAGCGTAGCTTCTCATGAGATCTTAGGAGCTCTCTATGATCTTCTTGAGTTGTTTCATGAGCTAACTTAAGAGTGTTTAGTTCTTTAGTTAGACGCTCAATCTCCTTCATAGCATTGTCATTCGACTCTTCTCGACTATAAAGACTACTAGCATTTTCATCATTACTAAGCTCACTAGATTTATCATGCAAGAGCTCATCTTCACCAAGCAAGTCATCCTCATCACTATCAAAGTCAATGAATTCAGGGTGTGTTACCTTGGGGCCTTTAGCCATGAAGCATCTTCCAATTCCCTCATTTGGTGAATCAAATAAGTCGTAGGAGTTGGAGTTGGAGGATACGAGTTCAAGTCCGGCAACACCTTCATCTTGACTGTAGTCGGAGTCGGAGTGATAGCTTCCATCGGATTGATTGTCGGAGTCGGAGCCGGAGACCCATTCACCTACATGAGCTTGATGTCTTCTTCTTGTGTAGCTCCTTGATGACTTGTCTTTCCTCTCCGAATCCTTGCTTCTCCGAGAGGGTCTTCGTTCATAACGATCATCTCTACTCCTTCTCTCTCTCCGAGGTGACTCATCTCTTGCTCTTCTTCTTGGAGATTCTTCTCTTCTTTTGTGGGGAGCCGTACACTCATTTGAGAAGTGTCCGGGTCTTCCACAATTGTAGCAGTTTCGATCACGACTAGAAGATCTCTTTTCATCATATGATCTAGACTTTGAGCTTCTTTCTTTGCCTCTATTCTTGTAGAACTTGTTGAAGTTCTTAACCATTAGGCTTATCTCTTCATTGGAAATTAACTTGTCACTTGAGGTTGTGGGAGCATCACTTGTAGCTTTGTAAGCACCACTTGACTTGTTGTGAAGCTCTTCCTTATCCTTAAGTGTCATCTCATGAGAAACAATTCTTCCAATGACTTCAGTTGGCTTGAGAGTCTTGTAGTTTGGCATCATTTGGATCAAAGTGCACACGGTGTCATATTTTCCATCCAAAGCTCTTAGAATCTTCTTGATGATGAATCGGTCGGTCATTTCTTCGCTTCCTAAGCCGGCAATCTCATTTGTGATGAGAGCAAGCCTAGAGTACATTTCAGCGACTCCTTCACCATCCTTCATCTTGAACTTGTCAAGTTGACCTTGAAGAATATCTAGCTTTGATTCCTTCACAGATTCAGTACCTTCGTGCATTTCAACCAAAGTATCCCAAATCTCTTTAGCATTCTCAAGACGGCTGATTTTGTTGAACTCCTCGGGACACAAAGCATTGAAGAGAATGTCACAAGCTTGAGCATTGTTTTGCAACATCCGCAACTCTTCCGGTGTAGCTTCGCGATCCGGAACTTTTCCTTCCTCGAAGAATTCACCTTGCATACCAACACAAATAATGCCCCATGCGACTGGGTTATGACCAAGAATATGCATTTTCATTTTATGCTTCCAACTAGCAAAATTTATACCATCAAAGTAAGGACCTCTACGATAATTACCCTCACTAGACGCCATACTCTCCTAGGTTGTGAAACCAAGCTTATGGAGTCCAATGCAATGGAAACCAAAACAATGGAGACCAAAGCTCTGATACCACTTGTAGGATCGAAAGTATGTCTAGAGGGGGGGTGATTAGACTACTTGACAATATAAAAAATCTGCCTTTTGATCATGAACAGTTTTTGGCAGTTTCACAATTATGATCAATTCAAGTATCACCCTACACATGCAATTCTAGAGTATAAGCAGCGGAAAGTAAATTGCACATGTAGTAAAGAGAGGTGGAGAAGATCAAACGCAGTTTGGAGACACGGAGATTTTTGTCGTGGTTCCGATAGGTGGTGCTATCGTACATCCACGTTGATGGAGACTTCAACCCACGGAGGGTAACGGCTGCGCGAGTTCACGGAGGGCTCCACCCACGAAGGGTCCACGAAGAAGCAACCTTGTCTATTCCATCATGGCCTACGCCCACGGAGGACTAGCCTTACTCGGGGTAGATCTTCACGAAGTAGGCGATCTCCTTGCCCTTACAAACTTCTTGGTTCAACTCCACATCTCGAAGACGGAGGCTCCCAAGCGACACCTAACCAATCTAGGAGGCACCACCCTCCAAAAGGTAATAGATGTTGTTGATGATGATGAACTCCTTGCTCTTGTGCTTCAAATGATAATCTCCCCAACACTCAACTCTCCTCACTGATTTGGCTGTGGTGGAAGAAAGGATTGAGTGGAAAGCAACTTGGGAAGGCTAGAAATCAAGTTTCATATGGTAGGAATGGAATGACTTGATCTCAACACAAGGGTAGGTGGTTCTCTTCTCAGAAAGTGTATGGTAGGAGTGGTAGACTTTCTGATGGCTCTCTCCACGAATGAAGAGGGGGTGGAGGGGTATATATAGCCTCCACACAAAATCCAACCGTTACACACATAATTGAGCAATCTCGGTGAGACCGAAGTGAAAACTCGGTCAGACCGAAAGTTCAAATATAGTGAACGTTGGGGTTTTCGGTGGGACCGAAAATACCATCTCAGTGTGTCCGATATGAGTCAAAGGTAGGAGCTTGCCATTCTCGGTGGGACCGAAATTAACAACTCGGATATTCCGATATGATGTCAATTGGTTACAGAAGGTTGGCAGTCCAGTTTCGGTGAGACCGAACTCAAAATCGGATGGACCGAAATATCTAGGGTTTGGAAGAATAGCTGAGGTGGTTCATCTCGGTGGGACTGAGTTGGAAGAATCGGTTTGTCCGAGATTACTTATGAGTGTGTTAAGTAGTGAGAATTGCTGATAGTTGAAGGAGCTAAATCACTAAGCACTTGAGCAACCAGATCATCAACACAACCTCATCCCCTTTTAATAGTATTGGCTTTTCCTATGGACTCAATGTGATCTTTGATCACTAAACCAAAAATGGAGTCTTGAGCTTTTGCCAATGCTTGTCTTAGCATTTTGAGGGGTCCACTTCTTCAGACATTTCCATACCCATATCATCAAACTTCTCTGAAATGATTCTCAAGTAAATATTAGTTCAATGATATATATGTTGTTATTAATTACCAAAACCACCCGGGGATTAGTTGCACTTTCAGCTATTCAAGTACGACTCCGCCCACCCTGAGTGGTTTGCGTTGCCGCCGGGCGTAGTTCCATTGTGCAATAGCTCTGCGCTCAGTGTTGTTCGCGTGGCGATGCCGTTGTGTGATTCCCATGGGATCGACCCCACTTGGCGGGAATCTTCCGACGAAGCTGTGCAGACGTTTTTCGACAACCTGGTGGAGTTGCCAATCGACGCCGACGAAAAGAGGGGACTCACCCGCGACACCACCGACCAGGAGATGGCATATATTGCAACCAGGTTGGAAGAGGCAGCTGCAGCCAGGGCCGCGGGTGAGTTTGGGTATACTGTGGAGGAGGCGGAAGCGGCGGAGGCGACAAGCCTCGCCGAGGAGGAAGAGCTTCGCAAAGCGGGAAAGCTTGCCGGGCGACTGATGGGCCTCGAACCCCTCGTTGGTTACCCCAAGTGGAAGGTGTAAGATGCAGTAAGTAGAAGTGTTTTACCCTAGCAAAGATGCCAAGGATCGAATCCCCAGAGACTCCTAGGTTCAACAAGTAGGTGTCAACTGCTAACGGCGCAATTAGCAATCAACGTCGACCTGCACACAGATACAAATAACTTTGCTCCCAACGAGTACAGAGAGGTTGTCAATCTCTCCGGCCTTGTAGTTCACAAAGGGTTAAAAGCAATATGATAGTAGTGATAGATAGTGTTTTGCAATAGTAAGTAAATAACGAAAAGTAAATAGTGGATGTGATCAATGATGGCAATATGGACCGGAGTCTCATGATGTTCACTAGTGATGTCTCTCTCCCAAAAGACGATAAAACAGCTATGTGAGGTAAACAAATTACAGCTGGGCAATTGACAGGACCACGAACGCAAACCAATGCTGACTACATTGCAAGAAAGGTTGAGGTTCAAAGCATGGGTGGTACGCCAAAGTAAGTAGACCGAAATACATCAATATCTACTGCTAATCATCCACCTTGAGATATCTATCCAGAACATCTCGCTGGTATTAAGTTGCGAGTCCCACCCATAGTGTAAACTCAATGCAACAGACAACTGCATTAAAAGAACTTTGCGTAAAGTAAACAATCCTTGCACCCGCGGGCACAAGCACCGTTGTTTTCCCCCTTGTGGCAACAGCACATCCCCTAGACTCATGTTTCTGTCACTCAAGCTAGTCATCGAGGGGCATGAACCCACAATCGAGCATAACGTTCCCTCTTGGAGTCACTACCTATTACTCGGTCAAAGCAATAAATAACAACGGAGAACATGCAAGAATTACTTATGAACTAAAATATAAAAGAGGTGAATCAAATATATTACTCAAGATCAATCTGAACATAATCTCATAATCCATCGGATCCCAGCAAACTCAACATAGCAACAACATAAGGATTACATAGGTGCCTCGATCATGTAGGGCAGCTCACGAGGACTAATTAGTGAAGCACAAGAACGGGAGGAGAACATCACATAGCTACTGGTCATGGACTCATGGTCCAAGGGAGACTACTCACGAGTCATCCGGGAGGCGTCCATGGTGGTGGAGAAGCTCCCGGTGGTGATCCTCCCCTCCGGCAGGGTGCCGGGAAGAGTTCTCCTGGTGCTCCCGATCTTGGAAGCGGCGGCGGCGGCGGAACAGAGATGGGATCGCGAAAAAAGTTCCTGTTCTGAGGGTTACGGAGGACCCTTTAAATATATGCCAAAGTAGGGCACCGGGGGAGCCTCGGGGGGCCCAGGCGCCCCCCCGGCGCGGCCCAGGGGGGGGGCGCCCACAGGGCGCCTGGAGCCCCTGTGGCCCCCCAGGCTGCCCTTCGGACGCAGTGTTGTTTCCGGATCGCTGATTTTTTATATAATTTTTCTGGATTTTTCTGGGCAGTTCTCGAAACGTGAAAACCTGAAATACAAAAACAGCCGAAAACAGAAACTGGCACTGGGGTGCACTGGATTAGTAAGTTAGTCCAAATATGATCAAAAGTGTATGGAAGTGTATGAATATCATAGCAATATCACCCAAAAGTGGCATGGAGCAAGCAGAAATTATAGATACGTTTTGGACGTATCAACATCCCCAAGCTTAATTCCTGCTCATCCTCGAGTAGGTAAATGATAACAAGAATAATTTCTGTGGTGACATGCTATTAACCATATAGGACTTTCTCATAGTCATATGACAAAAGCTTACTGAGACAATGATTCTAAAGTAATTAAGTTGTCTCAAGAGAAAATCACAAATGACTGAAAGTTTTACAGTATGAAACTGAAACATCAAAAAGATTTGCAATGAACATGATGTGCAAATATGATAAAGTGATATCTAGCTTGCCCCCTTTAGTGATGCAAACATAAATGCAGGGGCACTTTCAAGGTTTAAGTGATGACTAGATACAATCATTTCAGAATAAACGATATCACAATCATGCAAAAGACAATGCTACTTTGGGACAATGCACAGTACACTCAGAATGACAATCATGCTCTCAGTAGTTGGTGCTTCAACATAAAGGTAAAAGAAAGGTTAAGTGCTAAAGCTTTTTATTTTGAAAACATGGAAGCAATTGTGTCAACGGTAGTAGTACTTCATATGTGTCATGTATAAAACATCCTATAAGTTGCAAGCCTCATGCATCGAATACCAATAGTGCTCGCTCCTTGTCCTAATTAGCTTGGATCCCCATGGGTTATCATTGCATTGCATATGTTTTAACCAAGTGTCACAAAGGGGTACCTCTATGCCACCTGTACAAAGGTCCAAGGAGATAGATCGCATTTGATTTCTCGTTTTTGATAGATCTCAACTTGAGGACATCCATACCGGGACAACATAGAAAATAGATGATGGACTCCTCTTTAATGCATAAGCATATTCTCATGAGAGATTGAGGATTAAGGTCCAAGCTAAAACTTCCACCATGATGCATGGCTTTGGTTGGCGGCCCAATGTTCTTCTCTAACAATATGCATATTAATTCAACCCACGGTAAATCACCCTTACTTCAGACAAGACGAACATGCATAGCAACTCACATGATATTCAACAAAAGTGTGACAGTTGATGGCGTCCCCAGAAACATGGTTACCGCTCAGCAAGCAACTTATAAGAAATAAGATACATAGGCAACATATTCTTTACCACAATAGTTTTTAGGCTACTTTCCCATGAGCTATGTATTGCATGGTTAGTTTGCTTAGTACAGGTGGAGGCTAGCAAAAGACTGGGAGCGACCAACTAAGAGAGCAATGACGGTCATAATCATGCAGAGCGACAAAGCAATATTGAATCAGGCATGGTAGTTATATCGCTACTTAGAAACAAAAGATCATCAAGGCTTGACAGACTTTCTTTACATTCTTGAATATGCGTGAGCATACGCCAAGTCAATCAAAATAAATTCTCGAAGGAGGATATTACTAAACCATACCATATCATAGGCAAACAAACCAAGTTGGTACTCCAATAACACATTGGGAACCTCCCAGCTATTTGAGATTAACCAAAAGAAAACCTGAACTACTAAGCACCATCATGAAAGTAGCATCTTTATCATAGACACATTAACCAATGCAACGGAAGCAAACTCTCTTAATAAGGTGAGCATGGTAATTAAAGAGAGTTCAAGCAACCAACTAAATAAAAGCTCTTGAAAAGATAAGCATGAATACTAAGAGCAGAGCACGATAGTAGCTATTAAAAGACAAAGAACACACACAGCATAGATAGACATGAAAATTCTATGTAATGTTCTAGGTAGAGGTGGAGCGTGTTTCTCTCCCACATAAAGGAATGCTGGGTTCCGACTCGTTATGAAAAGCTAAAAAGAAAACTAAAAGCAAGACGCTCCAAGCATAGCACATAACACATGAAGTGATAAAAATATAGCGAAACGAAAGACGAACTGATAATGTTGATGAAGAAGGGGATGCACGGGGGCATCCCCAAGCTTAGACGCTTGAGTCTCCTTGAATATTTCTTGGGGGTGCACGGGGGCATCCCCAAGCTTGAGCGCTTGACACTCCTGAATCTTTTTATCATCTTCCCTCGCACACTTGAAAACTCCCTTCATACATAACTCATCATAATCTGATTAGCGAGGTTAGTACCCTTAATAAAATAATTATACCTTGCTGGAAATAAGGATATTCTTGAAGTTCTACTGTTTCTCAAGATTGCCAAAAGGTTTTTGCAAAGAAAAAGCAAGTTCTTAATTTGCAAAGTGAAGGTAAGGCAAAACAGGACAGAATCTGTGAAAAACAGAACAGCAGGCAGTAATTTACCTGTTCGGGATACTTCTGCAACTCAAATCAAAAAACTCAGAACTGACGCACGAAATACAATTATATAGAGAACGCTGTCGAAAAAATTCAGACCAAAAAGATGATCTGGTGATTTTATACGAATTTTTCTATCCAAGGACAGAATCTGTTTCCTGGACAGTACCTCACAACTTTTGAACTTTCTAGCAATCAGAGGCTATACTTGGCACAAATATGAAAAGCAAAGATACAATTATGATGTTACAGCAGTAAACAACATCAAGACACAACAAAAGCAAAAATTTTATTCATGTGGGCTGCCTCCCAAAAGCGCTTTCTTTTATGCCTTTAAGCTAGGCATAATGCATAGATCAAGTTTTATCAAGAGTAAAGGAATGACTAGCCCGTACAACGGACTCAAAAGGTAACTTGACCTTCTTACGAGGGAAGTGTTTCATCCCTTTCTTGAGAGGAAACTGAAATTTTATATTACCCTCTTTCATGTCAATGACAGCACCAACGGTGCGCAAAAAGGGACGTCCCAAAATAATTGGACATGAAGGATCACATTCAATATCCATAATAGTGAAATCAACGGGCACATAATTATCATTGACAACAATAAGAACATCGTCGATCCTCCCCAAAGGTTTCTTTATGGAAGAATCAACGAGACGAATACCAAAAGAACAAGAATCATAAGGTTACAATTTAAGCATATCATATATCCTTTTGGGCATAACAGAGGTACTAGCACCAACATCACATAATGCATAACAAGAGAAGTCATTCAAATAAATTTTTATCATAGGATCCCAACCATTTTCTAGCTTTCTAGGTATGGAGGCTTCTACTCTAAGTTTCTCCTCCCTAGCTTTGATGAGAGCATTAGTGATATGCTCTGTGAAGGAAAGGTTAAGCGTGCTAGTGCGGGGATCTCTAGACATCTTGTGAAGGAAATCAATAACTTCTGTAAGAGTGCAATTATCAAAATCAAGGTCACGAGCATCAAGTAAAGTGGTAGTGGTGTCCTTAAGGTTCACTTGGTTGGTAGCTTCTATAGTCATAGCATCACCATTAATAGGTCCATTGGGACCAGGAGTACATTGGGTGCTAAGAGTGTGAACATCCTCAATAACTTGGATAGTAGCAACAGTGTGGTGGGTAGGAAGGCTCTTAATTCTCTCTTCTTCCTCCCTTTCTCTAGCCCATCTTTCTTTTAGCTTAGCCATCATCCTAATATTTTCATTAATTTGTACTTGAGTAGCATTAATAGGGATGACTTCCCTCTCCTTAAGAGGAGAAGTTTCAATTTTTAGCAATTTTACCTCATTGGCTAAGTGGTCTACCTTAAAAGAAAGATCATCTAGTTTATGTAGTTTCTCTTCTACATTCTTATTAAAGGCTTTTTGGGTAGTGATGAAATCTCTAAGCATGGTCTCTAGTTCAGTATTGGAGTTCTTGGTACTAGGATAAGCATTGTTGTTCCCATAAGAGTTAGAGGGGAACGGTCTAGGATTGTTACCAAAGTTACTCCTATAAGCATTGTTGTTAAAATTGTTTCTAGAGATAAAGTTCACATCTACTTGTTCTTGAGCAATCAAAGAATTTAAAGGAACATCACGAGGATCAATAGTAGATTGCTTCGAAAGTGGAGACATGATCAAGTCAACTTTTTCATTAAGGGAGGAAATCTCCTCAACAGAGTTTACCTTCCTACCTGTTGGAGCGCGTTCGGTGTGCCATTGGGAATAGTTGGTCATCATCTCATTGAGAAGCTTTGTGGCAGCACCAAGTGTAGTTGACATAAAAGTTCCTCCCGCGGCCGAGTCTAACCAGTTCCGCGAGGTAAAGTTCAAGCCTGCATAAAAAGTTTGGATAACCATCCAAGTAGTCAAACCGTGAGTAGGGCAGTTCTTGATAAGAGATTTCATACGTTCCCAAGCTTGGGCAACGTGTTCATTATCCAATTGTTTAAAATTCATGATGTTACTTCTAAGTTGGATAATTTTAGCAGGTGGATAGTATTTTCCGATAAAAGCATCTTTGCACTTGTCCCATGAATCTATGCTATTTCTAGGCAAAGACTGAAACCAAATTTTAGCTCCTCCTCTCAAGGAGAAAGGAAAAAGCTTAAGCTTAACAATATTACCATCTATTTCTTGGTACTTTTGCATATCACAAAGTTCTACAAAGTTGTTCAAGTGTAAAGCAGCATCATCTCCAGCACCGGAGAATTGTTCTCTCATGACTAAGTTCAGTAAAGCAGGTTTAATTTCATATGAAGGTGCTGAAGTGGCAGGTGTAGTGATAGGTGTGCTGATAAAGTCATCGTTGTTGTGACTAGTAAAGTCACACAACTTGGTGTTCTCGGTGGAACCCATAGTAGCAAGCAAGCAAGATAACTATTTTGTGATTTTCGATAAAAGGAACTAAAGCAAAAATGAAAAATAAACTAACAAGACTAAAAAGCAAAGGTAAAAGATAGCATGCAACTCCCCTATCCTGAAGAGTGGAGTCCCCGGCAACGGCGCCAGAAAATACTCCTTGATGGGCCTCGAACCCCTCATTGGTTACCCCAAGTGGAAGGTGTAAGATGCAGTAAGTAGAAGTGTTTTCCCCTAGCAAAGATGCCAAGGATCGAATCCCCAGAGACTCCTAGGTTCAACAAGTAGGTGTCAACTGCTAACGGCGCAATTAGCAATCAACGTGGACCTGCACACAGATACAAATAACTTTGCTCCCAATGAGTACAGAGAGGTTGTCATTCTCTCCGGCCTTGTAGTTCACAAAGGGTTAAAAGCAATATGATAGTAGTGATAGATAGTGTTTTGCAATAGTAAGTAAATAACGAAAAGTAAATAGTGGATGTGATCAATGATGGTAATATGGACCGGAGTCTCATGATGTTCACTAGTGATGTCTCTCTCCCAAAAGACGATAAAACAGCTATGTGAGGTAAACAAATTACAGCTAGGCAATTGACAGGACCACGAACGCAAACCAATGCTGACTACATTGCAAGAAAGGTTGAGGTTCAAAGCATGGGCGGTACGCCAAAGTAAGTAGACCGAAATCCATCAATATCTACTACTAATCATCCACCTTGAGATATCTATCCAGAACATCTCGCTGGTATTAAGTTGCGAGTCCCACCCATAGTGTAAACTCAATGCAACAGACAACTACATTAAAAGAACTTTGCGTAAAGTAAACAATCCTTGCACCCGCGGGCACAAGCACCGTTGTTTTCCCCCTTGTGGCAACATCACATCCCCTAGACTCATGTTTCTGTCACTCAAGCTAGTCATCGAGGGGCATGAACCCACAATCGAGCATAACGTTCCCTCTTGGAGTCACTACCTACTACTCGGCCAAAGCAATAAATAACAACGGAGAAAATGCAAGAATTACTTATGAACTAAAATATAAAAGAGGTGAATCAAATATATTACTCAAGATCAATCTGAACATAATCTCATAATCCATCGGATCCCAGCAAACTCAACATAGCAACAGCATAAGGATTACATAGGTGCCTCGATCATGTAGGGCAGCTCACGAGGACTAATTAGTGAAGCACAAGAACGGGAGGAGAACATCACATAGCTACTGGTCATGGACTCATGGTCCAAGGGAGACTACTCACGAGTCATCCGGGAGGCGTCCATGGTGGTGGAGAAGCTCCCGGTGGTGATCCTCCCCTCCGGCAGGGTGTCGGGAAGAGTTCTCCTGGTGCTCCCAATCTTGGAAGCGGTGGCGGCGGCGGAACAGAGATGGGATCGCGAAAAGAGTTCCTGTTCTGAGGGTTTCGGAGGTCCCTCTAAATATATGCCAAAGGGGGGCACCGGACGGGCTTCGGGGGGCCCAGGCGCCCCCCCGGCGCGGCCCAGGGGGGGCGCCAACAGGGCGCCTGGAGCCCCTGTGGCCCCCCCAGGCTGCCCTTCGGACGCAGTGTTGTTTCCGGATCGCTGATTTTTTATATAATTTTTCTGGATTTTTCTGGGCAGTTCTCGAAACGTGAAAACCTGAAATACAAAAACAGCCGAAAACAGAAACTGGCACTGGGGTGCACTGGATTAGTAAGTTAGTCCAAATATGATCAAAAGTGTATGGAAGTGTATGAATATCATAGCAATATCACCCAAAAGTGGCATGGAGCAAGCAGAAATTATAGATACGTTTTGGACGTATCAGCGACTCGCCGAGACAAGCGAGCCCATCGAGCAAGGCGCCGAGTCGAGCGGCCCCGCCAAGCAGGGCGTCGGGTCAAGCGATCCTGCCGAAGACTCAGGCGGCTCGCTGAACCTCGCCTTCTCATCTTCCTCGTCGGGCAGCTCGCCACCTCCAGCAAGTCCTCCAGCTCAGACAAGGAGGCGCCTCCGCAAGACCGCCGACGTGGCGGGGCGGCAAGCGGGCCAGCAGCCGCAGCGCCGCCCGACACGCGCCACCGCGACGAGCAAGGCCGCCAAGGGAGCGCCTCGTGCTTCAACGACAACTGGAGGGGGATCTTCCCGGACCAGCTCCACTGCTCCTTCTGCCCCTCGTGCTTCGGCGACAACCGGAGCGGGGTCTTCTCAGGCCGCCGCCCCGGCTCCCGCCAAGCGGCCAAGGGAGCCCACTCCCCCAGCTCCTCGCGCCGGGACGCGCGAGCCGGACTTTGATTTCTCGGCGCTCAACTCCGACGACGAGGAGGAAGAAGAGTAAGTCTTCGCGATTCTTGTTTTTCTTTGGTTTTCTGTTGATTCTTGTCTTGTATCTCTTTTGCCTGATTCTGATCCTGTCTTTCTTTCAGGACTCTGGCCCAGAGGGCGGCAAAGAGGACCAAAGCCCCAGTGATTGTTATTGAGGACGAGCTCGCAGCTTCGGCAGGGGGTGCGCCTGCGACAAGCTTGCCGGACCCGGCAGCTGTTCTCCGGAGTAGCCCCCAGCGCAGCCCCCAGCGTAAGTCCTTTGTCCACTCTCCGCTTGTCGGGCGCGCGTGGGCCTTCTATCCTTGTTGATGTTTTGTTTGTTGACTTGTGCAGAAGCAGAGCAGCAGCATCAGGAGCGCCAGGAGACCGCCCCCGACGCACCGCACGCCTCGACCGTACCGCCAAGGGGGAGCTCCGCGGCAAGGGAGGACACCCCGCCAAGGGCGAGCACCCCGCCAAGGGATGGCGCCAGCGGCCCTCCGCCGGCGGGAACTGCCACGACGCCGCCGAGGGAGAACTCCCCGGCGAGGAACCTCACCGAGGAGCCGGCCCGCGCAGGTAAGCCCTTGGACTCTTCTTCTTTTGAACTTCTTTTTTGGATATTTGTTTACTATTTTTCTTTCTTTTTCTCTTCTTTCGTCAGACCCGTCCGCCACAGAGCCGATGGAGGCGGAGGTCGCCGCCGAGGGGGACGCGCGCGGCAATACTGGCGACGCCACCGCTACCGAAGAGGCGGCCGGTGCTGACGCGCCCGCCGCCGACGAGGCCGCCAAGGCTGCTGGCGCGGCAGCCGAGGAGGGATCCGGCAGTCGCACTGACGGCCCTGAGGCCGCAGGAGCGTCAGACGCTGCGCCGGCTGCCGATCCCTCTGCTGCCGCGGCCGAGCCCGGCGCCTATCTGGATGCCGGCAACGGCGTCTTCATTCAGCTCCCGTGGGCGTCCACATCCAGGGCGCCCGTAGAGGGAGAGGTCTTCGACGGGGAGGTTCTTGCCTCTGCCGGACTAAAGTTCGTCGACGCGCCAAGCAGCAGCAGCGAGCCCGAGGAGGAGCGGTTGCTGCGCAAGCTTCTGGCTTTGTACCGCGCACGGCAGGCCAAGCTGGAGTCCCGGGAGGCTCTGGCCGCCAAGGCGGGCGCCGACTTGGAGAAGCGCGCCGAAGAGCTCCGAGCCAACAACCAAGCAGCTCTCCGATCCTTAGCGGAGGAGCGGGAGCAGCTTGCCGAGGCGCACCAGGCCTTCATACTTGAGAAGGCTGAAGCAGAGGAGCAGCAACGGCTCGCCGCCGAGGAGTTGTCCCGGCGAGAAGGCGAACTGACATAGCGGAAGGTCGACCTCGACAGCCATGAGGACGAGCTTGCCGCGCGTGAACAGTCTCTTGGCGGAGCTCTGCAGGAAGTGAAGGATGCTGCTGCGGCTGCCGAGACCGCCAAGAGGGACTTGGAGATGAGGGTAGCGCAGCTGGAGGCCAACTTGAAGACGAGCGACGAGAAGGTTGCCGCACTTGTGCTTGACAGGGAGAAGGACGCCCACAGCCACTCCGAGCTGCAGGTCCGCCTCTCCGACAAGGGCAAAGAGCTCGCCGTCACCAAGGACTCCATCGCCGATCTGGAGTTGAAGCTGTCCACCCTCACCACAACGCTTGACGGTGCCAGAGAGCGGGAGGCGAAACTGAAGGAGGAGCTCAGGGCCGAGAAGGCGCTGTCGAACAGCGCCGCCATCTCCCAAAACAACTTCAGGCTGGCGGTGGAGCACTGGACAGAGGGTCTTGTTGCCGCCGCTGTCAACGTCGACAAGGAGCTGGCGGAGCTGGCGGAGCTGGGGGCGGAGCACCTCGGGTATTCCACCGACGAAAATCTCCCTCACAGCGACAAGTTGAGTTTGTTCTTCAGGGGGGTGGCGCCGGCCCTCCAGCAGCTCTGGGAAAGGATCCCCAAGCGGCTGGCGGACGAGTCGCTCATGCTCTGCGCGGGGGCCCTCGAGAAGGTGTTGATGAAGATAGCGCACCGCAACCCAGGCCTCAACCTCACCAACGTCCTGAGGTCCTTGCCGCCGGACGCTGACCAGGAGGCGCTCAAGGCCCTTGTCGCGCCTATTGTGAACAAGGTGGGCGGCATCAAGAGGGTCGAGGGCGACCGCGTGGATTAGTCTTGTTTACTTTCTTCTTTCCTTGTCGCTGCCAACCACGTTATGAACAATAGTCTATTAGAACCGCGACAAGTTGCTTTGTAATATAACTTTATTTTGGGTAGTTAATGTAATGTTATTTCCTTTACTTGACTTCCTTGCTTTGTATGCTTTTACCCTACGCTTTTAGGGAACTTGCCGGTGCAGGGACCCTTGCCGCGAGCGCTGAGTGCGGAACTTCAGCAGCCTGCTGGCAATGCCGTTGCCGACAAGAAACCTTGTCGCAGCTAGTCGCAGCACACTTAGATTGTTGAGCAAACTCGAAAACGAAGCAAGGGCGCGACATTAGTCGCAGCACACTTAAGTCGTTGAGCGTGCTCGAACCAAAGTAAGGGCGCGGCTAGCCACGAGTTGGTTCCTCCGCGCACAGATTTTCCATACAAAGTGCGGTCGTTCAAGGAAGATAACTCAAAAATTTAAAAATTTGATTGCTCAAACTTTGGGAACTTAGCTTTTGTGTCGTTTGCTTCCCGGCAAGGCAAGGCTCTCTTGAACGGCACTTGGTCCATACCACTGTCTCCTTCCCCCCCGGCAAACTTGTGCGCGAGGGAAACTTCTTCTGCTTGAGAGAAAAGAAAGGGGAGAAAACAGAGATATGGAGTCTTGTGGCTCGTTATTGCTTACCGGGGATAGGTGCTGCACAAAGTGTCAGATAGTACATGCAAGAAAGTAAAAAGGTCATGAATTGACAAGTTGTGCGAGGCACATAGGTTTTAATGATGCACGGGGTCTGCGCCCGGCTTTGTACAAAGGATTACATGCAACAGCGGCAAGACTTGTACAAAAGGTGGTTGCCGGAATGGATCACGGCAACCGCGCCTTATGGGTAAAACTTGCGAAGATGCTCAATGTTCCAGGAGTTGCTCACCGGTAAGCCATCTTCGGTCTCTAGGCGGACTGCGCCGGGCCTAGTGACTTGTCTCACCCGATAAGGGCATTCCCACTTCGGCGTCAACTTGTTGGAATTCTTGGCGGACTGAACGCGCCGAAGAACAAGGTCGCCTTCCTCGAGACTTCTGGCTTTAACTTTGCGGCTATGGTAGCGGCGCAAAGCTTGCTGGTATCGAGCAGCTCGTACAACAGCCTGAAGACGGTCTTCCTCAAGGAGCAGCGCGTCATCTTGTCGCAGCTGCTCTTGCTCGAGCTCATCGTAAGCAAGCACTCGAGGCGACCCGTATACGAGTTCTGTGGGGAGAACTGCCTCTGCTCCATAGACTAGAGCAAAGGGTGTCTGCCCAGTGGCTCGATTTGGCGTCGTCCTGATCGACCAAAGAACCACCGGCAGCTCCTCGATCCAGTTTCTTCCGCACTTGTGCAGCTTGTCGAAAGTTCTTGTCTTGAGTTCGCGCAGCACTTCAGCATTTGCCCTCTCCACTTGACCGTTACTTCTCGGATGAGCAACAGAAGCGAAGCAAACCTTGGCGCCAAGGTCTTGGACATATTGCATGAAGGTGCGACTTGTGAACTGCGTGCCGTTGTCGGTGATGATCCTGTTAGGGATCCCAAAACGGCAAACAATCGACCTGAAGAACTTGACTGCTGACTGTGCGGTCACCTTTCTCACTGGTTCCACTTCTGGCCACTTTGTGAACTTGTCGATGGCAACGTACAAGAACTCAAAGCCCCCGACTGCGCGGGGAAAGGGGCCGAGGATGTCGAGCCCCCAGACCGAAAATGGCCAGGATAAAGGGATCGTCTGGAGAGCTTGAGCTGGCTGATGTATCTGCTTGGAATGGAACTGGCACGCTTCACACTTGGTTACTTGTGCAGTTGCATCCTGGAGGGCTTCTGGCCAAAAGAAACCTTGCCGGAACGCCTTGCCGGCAAGTGCTCTTGCGCCAATGTGGTGACCACATATGCCTCCATGTATCTCTGCCAACAGCTTCTGTCCATCTTCCCGGGGAATACACTTTAATTTCACACCGTTGAGTCTCCTTCTATACAGTTCGTCGCCGACAAACTGGTACATACTTGACTGCCGGGCTACTTTTTCAGCTTCTTCTTGCTCTTCGGGAAGTTCTCCTGTTTGAAGGAAACGGACGATATGCTGTGCCCATGCCGGAGCCTGTGGCTCGACGACAAGGACTAAAGGCATCTGTGCTGCTGCGGGAACGTCAGCTTCCACGGCAAGAACTTGGGGCTCAGCTGGAGCTTGACGTTCCCCGGCAAGCTTGCCGGAGCAAAACTTGTCGGGAACGCCTGCTTCAACTGTACAAACCCTAGAGTTTGCAGGAGCAGACCGCTCCTCAGCAGTCTTGTCGCTGACCTTGGGGACCTTATTGGCGGCGGCTTCGGGAAGCTCTGCCGGTAAATAGTCACCAGAAACCAACTTCCTCTTCTTACTCTGTCCAGTTGATGGTGTTACGGATGGTTGAGTTAGCTTGAGCACAAAGACCCCTGGTTCCACAGATAGCTTTAGTGCAGCACACTTTGACAGGGCGTCTGCGATGTCGTTCTGAGCTCTTGGAACGTGCTCCATCTGTAAGCCTTCAAAGTGCTCTTCAAGCTTTCTCACCTCGTCGACGTAAGCTTCCATCAACGGACTCTTGTAGCTCTTGTTCACTTGGCGGACGACCAATTGCGAGTCACCCCGCATAATCAGCTTCTTGATCCCAAGCTCCGCCGCGATTCTGAGGCCGGCAAGCAAACCTTCATACTCTGCAGTATTGTTCGTCGCTTGCTCCTTGGGAAAGTACATTTGGACGACGTACTTGAGGTGCTCTCCGGTGGGCGCGACAAGCAGCACGGCGGCACCGGCGCCTTGCAGTGAGAAAGAACCATCAAAGTACATTATCCATTCTTTGCTTACTTCCTTGACGGGGATGCTCGTCTCTGGAATCTCTTCGTCTGGCGTTGGTGTCCATTCTGCTATGAACTCTACCAATGCCCTGCTCCGGATAGTTGAAGTACTTTCAAACTTAAGGCCAAAGCTTGACAGTTCTAGCGCCCACTCGACAATCCTGCCTGTTGCTTCTGGATTTAGGAGTATCCTCTTCAGGGGAAAGCGAGTGACCACTGTTATCTCATGTGCTTGGAAGTAGTGGCGCAGCTTTCTCGAGGCCATGAGAAGGCCGAAGAGCAGCTTCTGCACACCAGAGTACCTTGATCTAGCCCCCTGCAGAAGGGAGCTGACAAAGTAGACTGGGCGCTGCACCATCTTCTTCCGCACTTCCTCTTGCATCTGCGCAGTTCCATCCTTGTCGGGGCCAGAGCTTGTCGGGGAAGCCCCCTGCTTGTCGCTGGACTTGCTTGCCGGGGCTGTTGGCTCATCATCCGCCTCCTTCTCCGCTACTAACGCAGCACTAACCACTTGATTGGTTGCCGCTAGGTACAGCAGCAACTTCTCTTGTGGCTTAGGTGCGACAAGTATTGGAGTGGTGGACAGGTACTTCTTCAAGTCTTGCAGCGCTGCCTCCGCTTCCGGAGTCCATTTCAATGGACCTGCCTTTTTCAAGATTTTGAAAAACGGCAAGGCGGGTTCTGCTGACTTAGAGATGAATCTGCTGAGAGCAGCCACGCAGCCGGCAAGCCTTCGTACATCCTTGACGCGCTTCGGAGCTTCGATCTGCTCAATGGATTTAATCTTGTCGGGATTGGCTTCAATCCCCCTCTGGGACACAAAGAACCCGAGAAGCTTGCCGGAGGGGACTCCAGACACACACTTCTCGGGGTTGAGCTTGAGTTGTATCTTGCGCAGATTCGCGAAGGTTTCATCTAGATCTTGTATTAGAGTTGCCCTATCCTTGCTCTTGACCACTATGTCATCCATGTAAGCTTCTACATTCTTGTGTATCTGTGGCTCAAAAGCTGTATGGACAACCCTTGCAAATGTTAAACCCGCATTCTTCAATCCGAAAGGCATGCGTATGAAGCAATAAGTGCCACATGGGGTAATGAATGCGGTTTTCTCCTCATCTTCTTCAGCCATGAAGATTTGGTGGTATCCAGAATATGCATCAAGAAATGAAAGCAACTCACATCCAGCCGTGGAGTCAACGATCTGGTCAATGCACGGCAAGGGAAATGGATCTTTGGGACAAGCTTTATTCACATCGGTGAAGTCAATACAAAGCCTCCACTTCCCGTTTGCTTTGCGCACGACAACAGGGTTGGCCAACCACGTGGGATGGAGTACACCTCTGACAAGGCCTGCCGCTTCCAGCTTCTTGATCTCTTCTGCAATAAACTCTTGGCGCTCCACTGCTTGTTTTCTAACCTTCTGCTTGACGGGCCGCACGTGAGGACAAACGGCAAGCTTGTGCTCAATCACTTTCCTGGGAACACCGGGGATGTCAGACGGTTGCCAGGCAAACACGTCGACGTTCACCCGCAGGAAAGCAACGAGCGCGCTTTCCTATTTGGGATCGAGCGTGGCACTGATGGTGAAAGTACCACCAGTGTCGTCCTCCTTGGCGGACACCTTCTTTGTCTCCGGTGGAGCTGCCATCGCCTTCTTGCACTTGCCGGTGGAGCTCGATGGTGCGTTCTCGACGGCAGCGCAGCACTCCGAAGAGGTGCGTTTGCCGGAGTGGGCCCCAGAGATCTTGCCGGACTTGGTTTTGTTCTTCCCCCCGGGAGCTTCAGCGGCAGGTGTTTTGCTATCTGTTGCGGGTGCTGCATCCCGGTAAATCTTGTCGGCACAGATAAGGGCGTCCTTCTTGTCGCCGGGGACAGTGATGACGCTTATCGGGCCTGGCATCTTGAGCATGTTGTAAGCATAATGAGATGCTGCCATGAACTTGGCGAGAGCCGGACGGCCGAGTATTCCATTGTAGGGCAAAGGAATATCGGCAATGTCAAAGGTGATCCTCTCAGTCCTGAAGTTTAGCTCTCCGCCAAATGTCACTGGCAGTGTGATCTTCCCCTTCGGCTTGCTCCTTCCCGGGTTGATCCCTTGGAATGTGCCGGTTTCCTCGAGCTCGCTGTCGGGGATCTGGAGTTTCCGGACCACAGCAGAGGAGATCAGGTTCAGGCCGGCCCCGCCGTCAACTAGCATCTTGGTGACCTTGAGGTTGCGGATGGTTGGTGAAACCAACATCGGCAAACACCCGACCGCAGTGGTGCGATCAGGGTGGTCCTCAATGTCGAAGATGATAGGCATGCTGGACCACTTCAGAAGTTTACGCGACTCGACGGGCGGCTCTGCTGCATTAACTTCCCGCACCCATTGCTTGAGTTGGCGGTGGGAAGTATGCAGAGAAGCGCCACCGTCCATGCACAAAACCTCCGTGGCCTTCTGGAACTCCTGCTCCCTATTATCTCCGTCGTCCATGTCCTCGTCCTCGTCTTCGTCTTCGTCCTTGTCGCGGCCGCGGGGAGGTCTGTCTCTTTGCCGCTGCTTGGCCTTGCCGCGGCGTCCTCCCCGGCCGTTGAACGGCCGCTTCTTGCCGGACTCTCCACCACCTCCCTGGGCCTTCTCCTTGTCGCGTCGCTCGTACTCAGCTTTCTGCTGCTCGACGAGGTACTCGACTCTTTTGCAGTTCTGGAGGTCGTGGCCCTTGGTGCGGTGGATCTTGCAGTACTGCTTGTCGGAGCCGTCCTGCTTGTCGGTGGCAGCCACAGTCTGACAGTTGGTGCACGCGGCAGTTTCCTTCCTGGAGCCACTTGTCGGAGCTTTCTTGGCGCCAGCCTCCTTGCCGGACTGCTCAACGACCAGCACTTCTTTGTTCTTCTTTTTCCTGTTGTTCCGCCGCCGGTTCTTCTTTGCCGGGGCGGCGTCCTCACTATCTGATCCCCCTGCTCCAGTATCCTCCCCGGGGAGTTTCCTCCCCTCCTCAGCGCGTGCGCACTTGTCGGCCAGGGCATAAAGCTCACTGACGTCTCGGATCTTGCACATCGCCATCTCCTCCCTCATCCTGCGGTTACGCACGTTCCGGTGGAACGCGCTGATAACCGCGGCAGGGTGGACGTCTGGGATGTTGTGCTGAACACGGCTGAACCTCTGGATGTACTATTGCAGGGACTCTCCTTCCTTCTGGGCAAGTATGTGAAGGTCGCTCTCCTGGCCATGGGGCTTGTGGCCACCTGTGAAGGCGTCGACAAACTGATGGCACAGGTCAGTCCACGAAGAGATGGAGTTCTCCGGCAAGTGCATGAGCCAAGATCTGACATTTGGCTTGAGCACCAGCGGGAAGTAGTTGGCGAGTATCTTCTCGTCTCGTCCCTCGGCAGCCTGCACCGCAATGGTGTAGATGCAGAGGAACTCCGACGGATGTGTCTTGCCGTCGTACTTCTCGGGTACGTCGGGCTTGAAGTTCTTCATGCTGGGCCACTGGACTTGCCGCAGCTCATGAGTGAACGCAGGACAACCTGCCGCGTACGGCAGGTCGCCTGGTCCCCCTGGTGCTTGCATGTCTACAGCGGGCCCAGCGCGCTGGTCAGATTGACGTCGCGCTTCTCTCCGACGCTCGATGCGGGTTCGAGCGTCCTCTTGTTGTCGGTCTTGAAGGACTTGGCGCTGATCGCGGCGAGCTCGCAGATCCGATGACGCTGTGGAGTCGTCGTCGATGTTGATCCGGTGAGTCGGCGATTTTTGCCTTCGGGGCGGGGAGTGCACGGTGGTTGCACCCCCGGCAGTCTTGTCGCCATCAGCCCGCGCCTGGCTAACTTGCCGCGGCCGCGATGTCGTCGGCTGTTGCGGAGTATCGTTGTTGGCAAAGGCGATGAGGCTCTGGATGGTGGCCCTCCAGTCGTCGGCCTTGTCTGCCGCTGGAGGGAAGTCGAGGAGCAGTTGAGCTCGAGCTAGAGCTTCTGCTGGAGTGGCGGGGAGCGGTGGCGAGCAGTGCGAGGAGCGAGATATGCTCGGACTTCTAACTGCATTAGAAGGAGCAACGTCTCGCCCCGGCGACCGCGCCTTGCTCGTGCCAGCATGTTGGCCTTGAGCGTCCCGCGAACCGCCAGCTTGATCTTGGCCCAGCAAGCGTATGGTACCTTGTGTACCACGTCGCTGCCGGTCCCGCGCTTCCTGAGACGGGCACGGTGCATGCACGGACGCCGAGGTCTTGGAGTGCGCCCGGTCGTCCGTCTTGTCCTTGGACTTGGCGGCGCCGTGAGTTTCTTCGCCGACGTTCGTCCTTCCGCCAGCGTCTACCCCACCGGCCGTTGGCTCCGGCGGTGGCGGGATCGACGCGGACGGGCCTGCCACCTCCGAAGCCTTCTTCTTTGGTGGCATGTCGATAAAGTCGATGAAGTTGGTGGAGATTCCGCTCACGCGAACGCCGGATCAGGTTCACACAACCTCGACGCGCCCCCTACCTGGCACGCCAAAGATGTCGGGGAAACTGATCGCCCACGAACACCTATGGGACCGGAGCCCCTTTTTGGTACGGCAAGGGGGCGGAGGATGCACAAAGAGCAGATCGAGGCAAACACGCGAGCAGTTTACCCAGGTTCGGGCCGCACGGATGCGTAAAACCCTACTCCTGTCTTGGTTTGTATTGCGCTCTTGGCTCGGGAGCGAGAAGAACTACAGTGCTGACCGCTAACAGGACCGAGCGTGAGAGTGATCGATGATCGGAACCCCTTCTACGTTGCGCATGGGCCTCCTTTTATAGGTCAAAGGGGTCACCGACAGGTGGCAACGCAGTCGAGGGTAAAAATGTAAAATGTGTGGTAGTTGGAACAGTGTTTGTATAGTGCTCTATACCTAACCCTGACGGCAGGGGACAAGGGCATTAAATGCCCGTCGCCGTCGCCCCAAACAGTGCAAAAAGCGTCCGTCAGGGCACCACTGTCCGCCACGACGGTGGCCTTGTCATCGCAGCTTGCCACCGTGTACCCCAGGCTGCACAGCCTTCCACCACGTGCGTCTGGAAGGGTCCCAGAGCGACACGTGGGTGGATGCGCTGGAGCGCGGGTACCTAGTGGAAGTTTGCCGCGGCAAGCGCCTTGCCGCGGTTGCTACCTTGTCGCGCCCGGAAGCTTGTCGCTCTCTGGGCCTTGCCGGGACGCGTGGCGCGTCGCGGAAAGTCTCTTGAAACGCCATGTTTGGCCTTCCCGGCAAGTTCTTCTCGTCGGGGTCTTGCGTCAAAGAAATGGTCTTGAGCCTTGAGTGGCCTTCCCGGCAAGCTCCTCTTGCCGGGGCCTTGTTTCTTTAACTTAAATACTTTGTTCTTGAATGGCTCCAAAGGAACCATAGTGGACCTTGGCGGCCGCACGGCAAGCCCTGCCACGGGACGCTGCGACTGTCCGTGCACAAGTTCGGGATCACTACAAGAAAAGTGAGATACTGTGACGAAAATCCTCGTGACGTTGGTCAACAACATCACAGAAATACCTAATGGGTGTCGTCTTGGAGGTCGTGTCACTGATTACTGTGGATCGGTGACGATTAATGTCACTAAATCAACTAGGGCACTGAGTGCCACCTGGATGCCAATTTCTATGACATTTTGGTAATTTCCGTGATGAACCTACCAGTGTCACATATTATTACGAATTTGTGATGCTCTTTTTCACCATGTAACGACTAGCCGTAGGACCTACCATAGCCAGGGGCCCACATGTTAATGTTGATAGTAGGAGCCATCATAGTTTCTTTACGTGTTACTAAGTGATGTACCTTTTTTTGTTCAATCAAATATACTGAAAGGAAAATAAGTGATTCGAGGAGTTTGTACCTGCAACCTCCATGGTCTTTCCTAACGTCGTTGCCATTAGGCTAGAGCTCACGTGTTCATAAAAAATGTGCTTAACATATCTTTATAATTGTCAAACACCTACATGGCATACAGTAGCAAGTTTTTATTTTGGGAGGCCTGCATGAATGATCTGTTCTACGAGCTGTATGGTGTTTGGAAATATTCAAAAACAACAATGTTTTACTAGTAAACTATCTTAGAATAGAAATATACAGATGCCATGTATGCATCATACGATCTGATCTACCCAATGTTACTTTTGACTATATGTGAAAAAACTCAACATGAACTAGAATATATATTAGTGTTCACGTACCGGGTTGCACTATTTTCATGTACCAGTGTAAACATTTTCAAATCACCCTAAAGATCACGTTTTCAAATCATCCAACTGATGCCTGGGAAGAGAATTTGTGCACTCGATGTTGATCGTGGGATTGGTGAGGTGGTTGATTTGCAAGGCCGCGCCTAAAGCCGTCCTAATGTTTTTCTATAAATTCTATTTTTTTGAAAATAAATTGCTAGTTCTGTTAAATTATTCTAATTATAAGAAATTGCATACATATTTGACTCTGAAAATAAACCTTCCGTCCACTAAAAATACTTTGACCATAATTTTCCTAAATTTTTGCCCCATTCCCTCACAGTCCCCACGTGTCAACCACCCCCGCAATTATCTTTTGCTTCTTTTATTCAGCCGTGCGGAACTACCTCGTCCGATTCCTACCTTATCTCCCCACCCCTCCCCCGCAACTGCATCCAGAGGCGAGGCGAGATTGAAGGATCCCGGCGGCGTATCCTGCATGTAGTTGCCGTCGCGCTCTCGAGCGCCAGCGCCAGCGCCCCGCGCCTTCTCCCGGACGGCTGCTCGCCTGCGCTCCCTCAAGCCCTGACCACCGTGTTCACTCCCCGCAAGGACCAGGCTCCACGTCGGGCCGACCGACATAGAAGCCGCCAGCCTGTACATGCGACATTAATATCTCGTCGCATCCTTGCCGACCGTGGTCAGAGGCTCCCGCGTCGACCGGACCGTAGCACCGGCACCGCCACAATTTCCTCCAAGTCCGTCTCCCACGACCAGCCGTGCTTCTTCTGGTTGCCAATGGAATTGGGAGGCTATGACTGTACAGGCGACTGTTGTTCTGGCAGCTCGCCGTTGTCATGGAGGTGGAGCGCGAGGCTCTGGCTAAGGACGGTGGTGGTCGCAGATTCTTTCCTCTGTATAACCTTCCCTTTTTTTTGTACTAGGTATATTTTCTGAAAATTCAATCTGTTCAGGCCAAAACTGATTAGTCCAGCTTAATTTCTAGGTGTCGTTTTACTCTTTTTTCATGTTAACAGTGGAGATCCTCTTTGCAGGTTGCGAGGCATATACTCAGATTTAAACTAGAAGATATAGGTAAGCTAGATCAAAGATGTGATTCATTGCGAGTGGGGAAACCACTTACATTGCCTTTTTTTAATCCCTTTACAATGTATTAGGTGCACAATTATGCGCTGAAGTTTATTTTCAGCTACTCTCCTAGCCCCTGTCAATTATATGTGACACGACACCCTGTACAAATAATAATGTTATGAATGTAGATGTTATTCCTTCACTCTTCCCAACATTTAGTAACTGTACGGTACGAAGCAGATCGCATTGGTCGTGAAGAACTCATGCTAAAGATTTTTTTAGGAGACCTTTGCTTTTTTGTTATTCTCCTGTTATAACCTGAAATTGGATTTTGGCTGACTATTTTTTACTACTCAATATTTAGATTAGTCATATACCTATTTGTATTTTGCCAATCTAACATGATCATAATTACCGCATTCAGTTGGACAGATTATTGTATGTGCATCCTAATGCACAAGACCATAAAATATCTAATTGAGATTAAGTGTAGAAGGTCTTTTCGTAAAAGTCAAGGTTAGTCTTTGTTTTTTTGTTGATATGTTTTGAGATAGCTTACAGCTCACGCTGAGCGTTATAGTGAAGGTTAGTCTTAAAAATATATTTGATAGGCATCAAATCATACAAATTCGTGAACATTTGTGGAGATATAGAGAGTGGCCATCTCATATAGGGTTCTACAAACTATACATGGATTTTACCTTTCCTTCCAATGAATGTGTACCTTTGACTCATGAACAAATAAACTCAAATTTAATATTTTCGTTATCCATATGGTTCTTTATTTATTGAGCCATTATCTATCATCATGGTAAAAATACCGTAGTGGTTTGATAGTATATTATCCTGCAAGAACTCCAAGCAATCAATTTGTACAAGCTAAAATTCTTATTTCATGATCAAATATATATTTGCGAGATGAAGAGGAGGTTGCTCTTGATATGTCCAACACAATGGTAATATATTGTGCGAACCTACATCTGAAATAATATGTACATTACTGTGGATTCAGTGATTGTAATTCCATATTCATCATATCATGTGTATGTCATTGTGCACTGCAAGTATTTTAAATATTTGACTAATTACGTGCAGACTGATTCACAATTTCTGACCATCCACTCTTTTACTCATACTAATTAATCTAGCTGATGCTTTCTCTGGTCAGTACCTTCATATTTGAACTAGCGACAACTTGCATAAACCAATGTTGATTCAGTGCCTTCTTTCTCTCTGACTTGTTTGACACATGCTCCTGAAAGGTTTTACCATACCAAATACCCAAATCCGGGATGTCTAGGAGGTCTGCTTCATGGATTTGAGATCTAGAAGAAAGAATTGAACAAAAGGGTATAGAGGAAAGGAATGCAAATGCCATGTACTTCTATGTTTTTTTCCTTATGTTCTTGTTGTTTCTTATATTTTGCTTTTGTGTGCACAGTGCACTTGTGACAGTGAAAATGAAAACATAATTGGGTTACCGACTCATTGTCTTATTGATGAAGCTTGATGTTTTTCAAGATTCATAGATGAAATCTTGTTGTTCCTTAGCATGTTCTTTAACCACTATAACTTATTATTGCATATATTGTTTGATTGGCCCATCTGCATGTTTGCCTTTACATTTAATAAGGTACTTCTCACTTCAGATTCATAATTTAATAGATTGTAAGCTTCTTAGTGTTACTCTTGTACCATATTGTCTAGTATGTTTTCATCTAATGACCATGCAATGCTGCTTGTTTTGTTAGTTTATAGGCACCAAGATAGAGCACTTGAATAGATGGAGAGGAAGAATCAAGAATATTTAAAGTCGTGAAGAAGAGCTAGCAAGACAAGAGTAAAGCCTCGGAAAAGATGCAATAAGAAATGGATGGAGAACCTGATTGCTTTTCTCTCAATCAAGGGATGGTGCATGAAGGACGTCCTTCTATGATGGAAGATAGTTGCTGAATGATACATAACAATCATAAGGACAACACTTTTGTGGTCTTTAGTTATCTAAATACTAGTTTCAAACTTGTATATTGTCGTCATAGTCAAACCTGTGAATCAGTGTTGTTCTCTATTGGTATTTAGAGGATGATTTAGCTGAGATGATTGATTTTATAATATGATGATTGAATTTATAATATGATTAGGCTATCAAATACATTTTGTACCAGTGGGATAGTCTGGTTGGTGCTGACATGGCATCAAGTCAGTGACATTGCTTCGTCACTGAATATGGTAGATTATGCCATACTTGATCATAACATGTGACATTAATCGACCGTCACAGGAATAGCAAATTGCTGACGTTCTACAAAACGTCACCGAAGGTCTCATTTTCAGTGACATTCTTTTGCGCATACCGTCACTAGGAGTAATCTGTGACGGGGATTCTGTGACGATGCTTGTGACGCCCATTAAACATCACTCAGGGGTAATTTGTGACATTATTAGCTATTCGATGACATTTTTTGGCTCGTCACAGTAGGCCTCATCTCTTGTAAAGGTACCCCTACCTTGGTACACTGACAACCGGGAACTGCTGCAGCAAGGAAGCCATATTGATATCCTCACAGGAAATGGGGAGGAATGCACTTTTCTGCATATTGGCCTTTAGCCCAGAAGCAGAGCCAAATACCCTAAGGAATTCCTCGGTGGTGGCGATATCATGAGGCGTAGGAGCAACGAAAAGAGATGCATCATCGGCGTAGAGGCTGACACGCAACCTGGAGGGAGGCAGTCGTAGCACAGATAGTGCACCAATTGAACAAGCCTTCTCCAGCAGCCAGTGAAGGGGGGCGATAGCGAGGGTGGACAACATTGGGGAGACCAGGTTGCCCTGCTGCAACCCTTTTTGATGGAAGAAGGAAGAGCCAAGCTGCCCATTGACCATGATCCGAGAAGATGCAGAGGTCCACATAATCGCCATGATGTCGCACCATCTTGGGCCAAAACCGATGGCGGTCATGAGCTCGAACATATATCTCCATGAAACTGACTCAAACGCACCGATGATATCGAGCTTCAACAGAAGGGACGGATCTTTGGATTTGTGCTGCAGTCTAACTGTGTTTTTGACATACAGATAATTGTCTTGGATGCTGCGGTTCTTGATAAATGCACTTTGCGAGTGGGGCACAATCAGATGCAATAGAGGAGCCAACCGGTTTGCCAAAATTTTGCAAACGATCTTGCCAATAGAATGCATAAGGCTGATGGGCCCAAAGTCCTTAATCTTGCTTGCATCAGGAGACTTCGGCAGAAGGGTAATGAAGGCAGAGTTGAGCAGGTTCCAACGATTGCCTCGGAGAGAGAAAAGCTGGTTGAGAGCACTGATCAGATCACTCTTGATAATACTCCAGCAAGACTTGTAGAAGTCAGCCATAAATCCGTCCGGTCCCAGAACTTTCCCAGACGGAAATTAAAAATAGCCGCCTTGATTTCCTCCTCGGTGAAGTCCACCTCCAAAACAAAGAGATCGTGTCTCGGCATATCCAGGTATTCCCAATTGATCGAGCATGTGACGCCCCCAATTTGACAGTACACTAATCATGCACGCAAATGTGTACGACCAAGATCAAGGACTCACTGGAAGATATCACAACACAACTCTAGACACAAATTAAAATAATACAAGCTTTACATTACAAGCCAGGGGCCTTGATGGCTCGAATACACAAGAGTCAACGGAAGCAATAATATCTGAGTACATACATAAGTTAAACAAGTTTGCCTTAAGAAGGCTAGCACAAAAGCAACACGATCGAAAAGGCAAGGCCTCCTGCCTGGGACCTCCTAACTACTCCTGGTCGTCAGCTGTCTCCACGTAGTAGTAGGCTCCGTCGGGGTAGTAGCAGTCGTCAAGGGTGGCATCTGGCTCCTGGACTCCACCATCTGGTTGCATCAACCAGAAAGAAGAAGAAGGGGGAAAAGGGGGAGCAAAGCAACCGTGAGTACTCATCCAAAGTACTCGCAAGCCAGGATCTACACTACATATGCATCGGTATCAATGAAAAGGGTAGTATCTGTGGACTAAGCTGCAGAATGCCAGAATAAGAGGGGGAGAAGCTAGTACTATCAAAGACTAGCATCTTCTGGAGACCACCGTCTTGTAGCAAGAGGGGGAAGTAGAGTAGTATAACAAGTCATATTTATGTTGTTGTTTCAACGCTCCGGGATCCTTTCTCGACTCCCGAAGCATCATATGCAAAACATGCCTCAGCATCCAGTTCTAGTTGTAGCGATCGGGATACAACTCCAAGTGTTCGTTACCGTAGGACGGGCTATCGATAGATGTTTTCTTCCCTGCAGTGGGGCACCAACTTACCCACCATGCTTGCTTAACTCCGGCCGGACACACCATCGGGTCATGTCCGCCCTCGGCCAAACAATACGCCGCAACCCGACCTAGGCTTAATAGAGAGGTCATGCACGCCGGACTAAACCCTATGCCCCTAGGGGTCATGGGCCAATTGCCCCGGGAACTCCTGCACGTTGCGTACGCGGCCGGTGAGCAGACCTAGCAACCTCCTAAAGGTAGGTGCCTAACGAGTCCAACTCGGCGCGCGCCGCTCAGTCGCAAAGACGTCAGTTAAGCTTCGGCTGATGCATACGACGCAGAATGCCCATACTATGCCCACGTGATGGTTAGCGCTATCAGGCCAGATGCCCCTCAGATCAAATATCCAAACCGTTTAGTGTCTTGGGAACGCGCGGTAACGAGCAGAGACTCAGAATCATGTGACCCCATCGCCCCGTCTCGAGAACTTGCGGCAAGGGCGAGTGCCCGGCCACGCCTCGTATTTATCTCGCGGGCACCTTCCAGGTCAACCCGACTACACATCACTCACAATTAAGCTCGCGCGGGTACCCCTCAGGGTCGACCCGTCTTTAGTAACCAGGTTCAGTGTAAAGTCGTAGTAACCATAGTAACTGTGTGTCTGACACGAAAGGAAAACCTGAGGAAATCACCCTCGATGGAATTCCACCTGATGTTTATCGTCAAGGTGAACGAAAGAGGAGTCACCCTCGAGGTCCACTCTTGAGGAGTTGCATGACTGTGTCGTTGTCGGGAGTGGAGAAAGAGGAATCACCCTCGATGACCACAACCGATGAATTAACCTACAAGGTTAACATCAGAATTGCTGATGAGGTCTCACCCTCGGCACCCGATAGTAACCCAGTAGTGTCGAGCAACTAAGGGGAAAGTGATGTGCGGTGCCGGGTCCTGGTTTTCGATCCTGTTGACCGGGTCTTCTGATAATCCAGCGGGGCAGTCGGGACAAAGTGGGGGGGTCTCTGACGGATCTCTAACCAGCCTATACTAAGAAGTTTAGTATAAACATGTGAGGTATGAAAGCAGATAACAAAAACAGGCTATGCATCAGAATAGGATCATACAAAAAGCAGTAGCAGTTCTAATGCAAGCATAAGAGAGAAGAGAGTGGGCGATATCAGAATGATCAAGGGGGGTTGGCTTGCCTGGTTGCTCTAGCAAGAAGAAGTGGTCGTCAACACCGTAGTCGATCACCCGGGCATCATCGGTCTCGGGGTCTACCGAAGAGAAGAGGGGGAAGAAACAGTAAATATAAAGCACACAGATGCAACAAGAAGTACGACATGTCTAAGGCAGTGCTAGGGTGTTCTAACGCGGTGCTACACGGTACCGGCGTAGGGGGGTAACATCCGGGAAATTATTCCCGAAGTTTGGCTTTTTCGGACAGATGAAACGGAGGGGGAAAGTTGCATGTTCGCTATGTTAGGGATGTGTGGCGGATGAACGGACCGCGTATTCGGATTCGTCTCGTCATTCTGAGCGATTTTCATATATAAAACATTTTCATCCGAGTTACAGATTATTTTATATGAATTTCTAAAGTTTTAAACATTTTTAGGAATTTATTTAATTAATTTAAATCAACATTATCCAGAACAGTGAAAGGTGATGTCAGCATGACATCACCATGACGTGAGCAGGTCAATAGGTTGACTAAGTCAATCCTGGTGCGTGGGGCCCGCCTGTCAAGGACTGCTTAGATAACTAATAGTTAATTATATTAATTAATAATTAAGTTATACTAAACATAATTAATTAGGTTAATTAATTAATATTTTATTATTTATTTATTTTCGAAAATCTTTTTTTAGGGCGTGGGGCCCCTACGTCAGTGGCCCCTAGGGGCTTAACGGGCGCACGACGCACGGGTACGGGTCACGGCGTGGGTGCCCGCCCGAACACGCACGGGCGCGCGTGCATGCGCCGGGGCGCCGGCGGCGGGCACGTTGCCGGTGGCGCGGTGAGCGAGAGGGGGACGATGGTGTCCAGGGCGGCCGGAGCGGGCGCGCACGTCCGAGGGACGGCGTGGCCAGGCCAGGCGGCCGCGGCTGGCTCGGTCGGGGCCAGGCGATGGGGGCGGGGTGAGCGGCGAGCGGGGCAGACGTGGCCGCGGTCGACGGGCGTGAGCAGAGGCGGCGCAGGCGGGCGGCGGGGCAGGGCCGGGGTCGGTCGGGGCGAGCTGCGGGAGCCGGAGAGCAGGGCGGCCAGGCGATGCATCGAGCTGCGGGGGTCGGACGGAGCAGGGCAGCCAGGCGATGCGTCGCGTGCGCGGACAGTGCGGGGGCGCCGACGAGGCTAGGAGCGGGGCACGGGGGAGCGCGCGAGGCGCGCTGGCGCGGAAACGCGGTGCGGGCCGACAGCCAAGCCAGTAGGCGAGCGGCGCAGCCGCTGAGCAAGGGAAGGCGTGGTCCGGGCGCGGCTAGAGGCTCGCGGGTGCGCGGCCACGGTCACGGCGACCACGAGCTCATCGGGAGCTCGGGCGCGGTGGTGCGGCGTCCTATGGCGGGTGTCAGGGATATTATTAGCAAGTATAAACCGGCCAGGAAGATCCGGATTACACTGACATAGTTGTATTATCACAAGCCCAGTAGAATATGTATCAATGGTTATGGCCCATAGAGGCTTAGGGCCCATGTGTAAAGCCTACGGTTTATAAACCGTCATATCATGTAACTTGGGATGTAAGATAGAAAGAGTAGAGACCGAGGCGGACACGTTTATCAACCGGCCTTGGGACTCTGTAAACCGGACCGGGCGTCGCCTCCTATATAAAGGGACGACCCGGCGACGGTTCAAGGACAAGAAACAACAGCACGAGGCACAGGCAAGATATTTGCTCCCTGTTCATCGACGCACAAGCAATACCACACCAAACTAGACGTAGGCTTTTACCTTCATCGAAGGGGCCGAACTAGTATAAACCCTCTGTGTCCTTTGTGTGCTTTTAACCTCTTCAAGCTAACCCGCGCGATGGCCTCACACCTAAGTCCTCTAAACCGGACATCTGCCGTGCTAATTCCACGACAGTTGGCGCCCACCGTGGGGCTATCGCACGATGGTTTCGAGTTCTTGAAGGGCAGCTTTGAAGGACTCAAGGGTTACGCGGTTGGCCGGATGACCAAGAGTCGCCATGGCTGGATCTACATCAACGATGCAGGCTGGGGCCCCGAGGCTGATTCAATCGAATACGGGTACCGGGTCCCCTTCGGCGGCATCCACGTCTTCATCGCCAAGATTGGTGAACCGAGACCTGAGCCGGACATCTTCCCCAACACCGTCGAGCCGGCTCAGCGTGCGAGATCGGCCCGGATTCAGCCCGCCGTGAAGCGTGTCTTCGTTGGAGCAGTACATGGAGTCCAAGCCGAGGACGGATCGGATTCTGGTGGCGAGACAGTTGTCTACTCTGATGACGAATCTTCATCCGGAGAGACTGAATCTTTGTATCTGTTGCAGGACGGCCGGTCTGAGAGCGTATCTGATGGCGATAGTATTCCGGACCCCTTTGACCCGCCAAACCGGGTGGCTATTTTATGGCCGGATCACAGTCTATGCAGTAGCCCTCGACGACTGGGGTGTTCACCTCAGAGGTAGCGGGTGCTGGGGCAAGCAACCAAACCCTGTCGCCTTCTGATGCCCTATCCACCTTGGTTGGGGAATTGACGGCACTTGCAACAGCAGAAGTGGCCCCTGCCAACAAGGCGCAACATGATGCAGAGATCCTTCAGCTGAAGGGCCGGATTGAGCAGGCTAAACGGGATCTGGACGCGGAGAAAGTCAGGATTGCTATGAGGCAAGCAGAGCTAGACTCCCAAGCTTTCCGGCTCAGGGTGGATCAGACTTCTGCATAGGAGGTAATGTACAAAAGATAGCAAACTCGTCTACCGCCGGTTTATGAGGCGAGGAATCTCTTTGGCACACCAGGAGCGGGAGCCAGCAATCAACCAGATGTAAACCGGGGAGGAGCCCCGGGGACTGCGCGTCGGTTCAGCCGCCGGCCGCAGAGCGAAACCGCCAAGTCATGCCAGCGCCGCACGTCCCCACCCCTCCAGGCCATTATTCTAACCCGTTGGACAACATTGTCACCGCCGCTTCACGACTGGCCGCTTTACCCATTGAGGGGACATCCCCCATGGCGATGGAAGCACGCCGGGCTAAGGAATTGCTAGACACGGCGCTGACACAGCAGCATGCGTACTCTTACAGCAGGGAGAGGATTCATTCAACCCCCCGCCAAAGCCGGAGTTACACTAGGCATTGGGATGAACCGGCTGTGTCTAGCAGCAAGCGGAGACGTCACCGTCACAGGCAGGATAATCCGGCAGGAGCAGAAGCACACGCCCAAGAGGCGATAAACTGGGCCAGACAAAATGCCCGCGAGGACACCCGTCAAACGACGCCGGTTCACCCAACCATATCAGAAACGGGAGTCACGGCAAGTTCCTTTGGAGTACAGTGTCTTATCCCCTCTTTACGAAGCGTGAAATTACCCAAAGACTTCAAAGGCCCGCGCAAGGTACCCAACTCCTCAGCAGATCTGGCTCCAGAGGCATGGGTTGAAAGTTATGAGATGGCTATGGAGATGCTTGATGTGGATGAAGCGGCATGCGCCAAGTACTTTACCATGATGCTTGAGGGTACATCCCGGACATGGTTAAAGGGCCTACCACCTAACTCCATCGGATCATGGGGTGAGTTACGTCGCCAGTTTATCAAAAATTTCAAAGACACGTGCAAGCAACCAATGTCGGTGGTAGACTTAGCAGCATGTGTTCAAGGAGAGAAGGAGCCCACGAGTAGCTGGGTGCGGCGAGTAGCAAAAATCCTGCACTCTTCCAATAGCATCAACCCTAGTACGGCGATAGTGACATTGGAAAACAATTGCCGGTTTGAGTCTCTGAAACTGAAGTTAGGACGACTCAAGCGCGATTGTAATGACATGGGAACGCTCATGAGTGCTCTGGTGAAATATGGGGATTCTGATAACACCAAGTACCCAGACGCAGACGGAGACAAGTCCGGAAAGGCGAACAAGGCTGGTAAACCGGCGCAAGATAATCCGGTAGGAACGGGTAACAATGGTAAGCGAAAGGCAGAGGGCGTTTCCGATTTTGTGGCCAATACCAACGTTCAGGAGAACATGCAGCGCCGCAAAGGTAAACCACCTCCACGTGGCGAAGGGCAACTCTTCAATCTAGAGCAACAGTTAAACGCGCCTTGCCCTAAACACAGTACGGAGGGAAACCCGTCTAAGCATGCGTGGAAAGACTGCCGAATCATGGTAGAGGCCATGAAGCAAGCCAGATATAATCACGGACCTCCCGGCGGCGGCCCAAGTTCCGGTTTTCAGGGTCCGGGTTATCAGGGCAATGGTTCCGGATTAGGATATCACGGAGGTAGCAATAACTACAACAACAATGGTCAGCATCAACATAACCAGCAACATGGTCAGGGTGGTTACAACAACCAAGGCAACCAGCAGCATGGTCAGGGTGGTTACAACAACCAAGGCAATCAGCAGCGCCAGAAGCAGCAGCAATTCGGATATCAGAGTAATCCGAAGGAGCTAAGCAGTGGACAGTATCATGTTTTCACCACAATTTTGTGCAAACGAGATCAAAAGGTTCTGAAACGGGCAGTACACGCAGTTGAACTGGCGACGCCACATTTTCTACGTTGGTCAGAACAACCTATTGTGTGGAGCAGAGAGGATCATCCGCCACGGGTTGATAATCTGGGCCAGTTGGCCCTAGTGGTGGCACCACAGGTGGGTGGCTACAAGTTCACAAAGGTACTCATGGACGGCGGCAGCAGTATCAACATCTTATACTATGAGACTTTCCAGCGTATGGGGTTGACAGATAAGAAGTTGAGACAGTCCAACACAGTATTCCACGGAGTGGTGCTAGGTAAATCGGCTTACCCGGTTGGGAAAATTGATCTGGAAGTCACCTTTGGGGATGAGCAGGATTCTAGGTCAGAGATAGTGACCTTTGAGGTCGTAAAGATCAGGAGCCCATATCATGCTCTGTTTGGGAGACCGGTTTATGCCAAGTTCATGGCTAGACCGTGCTATGTTTATCTACAACTCAAGATGCCGGGTCACAAGGGAACCATCACGGTTCACGGAAGTCGCAAGATCGCATTGGAATGCGAGGAAGGAGACGCAGCCTATGCGGAAGCAGTGTGTGCTACGGAGGAGTTGAAGTTCTACAAAGACAACGTTGATCCGGCGGATATGTCCCCATTAAAAAAGCCGACTACAGAGCATGATCCGGCGTTGAAGTTTAAATCAGCGGAGGAAACCAAGCAGGTTGATTTTGTTCCAGGCGATTCATCAAAACAGTTCACTATCAGCGCTAACCTAGACCCCAAATAGGAAAGCGCGCTCATCGAGTTCATCCATGAGAACCGGGATATCTTTGCATGGAAACCTTCTGACATGCTAGGTATACCGAGGGAACTCGCTGAGCACAGTCTTAATATTGAACCGAAGTTTAAACCGGTCAAACAGTATTTGCGCCGCTTCAATGAGGAGAGGCGCAAGGCTATATGTCAGGACCGGTTTTCCAATAAAACACTTATTGAAAAATCGCCCCTTTTCATCAAACTAGTATAGAGGAATCCCCCATACTGGCAGACAAATCCTTGATACAGAAAATCCAGAAGCACTAAATATTATACAGGGTTGAGCTGAGGCTGCTCAACAATTTTATTACAAGCACGCCAATATTATACATAAAGGCGGGTATGACACAACTGGAAATGGTGGCATAACTAATAACTCGTGGATATAGTGGTAGTGGATATACCACAGTGATGTGGGTGGCGTGACTCCAATATCTTACACTCATCAAGCGTCGGAGTGAGGCTCGATGATTTATTTATGGTGGCGGAAGCGTATATAATACAAGTGACCAACTCCAGGATCGCAAGAGACTGACTGGGACTCCTCTAGGCGTCGAACTCGCTATCGAACTCTTCATCCATAAGATCGCCTTCGTCAACATCTGGCCAAATCAACAAGCCAGGTGAGTACTTTGAATGTACTCGCAAGACAGTTTGGACATAAGATATAACAAATGCAAACATGATGCACACGAGCAATAATGCACACGTGAGTAATCTAATTAGCACTGCAATATAAATGAACAGCTAAAGACCGATCGGGTGTCTGAAGCGACGCCTCGAAAGGTAAAATAGAATAAACATGCCGCAGTCGGGCGTCAGGGCGACACCGCAGAAAGGGCTTATATCAAAGGTAAATAACAAGAATGCCACAGTCGGACGTCTGAGCGACATCACATAAAGGGCTTATATCAAAAGTAAATAACAAGAATGCCACAGTCGGACGTCTGAGCGACATCACATAAAGGGCTTATATCAAATGTAAATAACAAGAATGCCACAGTCGGACGTCTGAGCGACATCACATAAAGGGCTTATATCA
>LR738713.1:798802570-798825563 GCA_902687465.1 Secale cereale | reverse complement strand
TGTTTGTCTTGGGGGCCGAGTTTCTTGGCTTTGGGCATTGCTTGGCATAGTGTCCTTCCTCTCCACAAGCGAAGCAAGTAACGCCTGGGTGATACGTAAAATCTTTATCCCTTGCATGAAAATTCTTGTTTGAGCGTGGAACACTGGTTGCGGATTTGTTCGCCTCATTTTTCCGAAAATCAATCTTGTTCCGGTTGTTGCGAGATTGAGAAGTCTTGTCCCGCTTGCGCTTGCGAAAATCCTCCAAGCTGCGGCGTTCATTCTCCAAGGTAATAGCTTTGTCCACAAGTGTTTTGAAATCTGGAAAGGTGTGCACGACCAGCTGGCATTTAAGTGCTGGTGCCAGACCGTCCAGAAATTTTTCCATCTTTTTATTTTCAGTCATATGTTCTTCGTTGGCATAACGAGATAGTTGAGTAAACTGACTATTGTACTCAGTCACTGACATGCTTCTTTGCTTGAGATCATCAAACTCTCTCTTCTTAATCTTCATAACACTTCTGGGAATGTGCGCCCCACGAAAATTTTCCTTAAACTCCTCCCAGGTGATGTTGTTTTCATTGGGATGCATGTGTAGGAAATTTTCCCACCACGATGCAGCTGCCCCTGTAAGGTAGTGAGGTGCATACAGTACTTTCTCATGGTCTGAGCATTGTGCAATAATTAGTTTCCTCTCAATGTCTCGAAGCCAATCATCAGCCTCAAGAGGTTTATCAGTGTGAGAGAAAGTTGGGGGACGTGTCTTTTGTAGTTCAGCCAATTTGGAATGCTGCTGATATGGTTCGCGGTGATTTCTCATGTTGATAATATGGTTCATCATTTCTTGATGATGTTGCTGGCTTTGCTCATAAAGGCGGCATACTTGAGAAAATGCTGCTTCACTGTCTTGCTGACTTGATTGCCCCTATGTGAAATTGTTACCTGTCCGGGTACCATAATTTTCTTCCGGCGGGCTTTGCATGGAACGAGTCCAGGGACGATGCATTTCCACTCTGGGGTATTTTGCAAAACTCATGAGAAAAACCGAGTAACAAAAATAAATAATTTTGCAAAGGCAGGAATTTTAAAAATTCCAAGACTTTTCAAGAAAATACTTGATTGCGCATGGAGAAGGACCGCTCGGTATCTTACAAGCAAGCTATAATTATACAATATCTCACTCAGGATGCGCGTACACACCCCTGACATGTTATTTAGGCTAGTGCACTTCTCCGAGTTCCTACATGATGCGCACACAAACTACTTCTCACCAGGCCTATATACATATAAACATATCATACAAGCAGGTACAATACACGGCTTGCTCGGCGCACTCAGTCGGAGATGGTAAATATTTCCTTTGGCCTGCCGAGGGTAAGTCCCAGTGCTGCTGGGGACTCAACTTCTTCCTCACTAATAGGCTCTAGGCGCAGAGTACTGGGTGGTGCGGCTGAAACGGGTGTGGTAGGCGGTGCAGCACGAACTGGGGTAGGAGCAATGACTTGGTCAAACTCCTCAGTGGTAGGTAGGCGGCGAGCGGTGGCTCGGATGGCAGGTGCATAGGATGCTGAGGACGAGATATATGACAGTGGTGGTGCTGTATGGAGCAGTTCCCTCCTGTTGGCAACACAGCCCTGAACTGAGTCCATACGGGCAGCCACATAGTCGTCCACGAGGTTATCAAAAGCTGCCTCAAGAGCCTTGAGATACTCAACAAGCATCTAAATAGCATCATCTCGTTCTCCCCTAGTGCAAGCAAATGCATAGTGACAAGTGTATGGCACGTGGCATGGGAGGTAGCGGTAGCGACGAGCCTTCATCGAAGGAAGAGCATCCCGGAGATGAGCTATTGCCTCACGGGCAGCCATCTGCATGGCATGCCTCTCCGTAGGCATAGCCCTCCCGACAAATCGGAGGTGGCGTGATACAGAACGTCCTCCCTTGAATTGCACCGCAACCTGGTGCATAGACACGCTGTCGCTAAGCCTGTGCTCGTAGAGCGTGTACTCCGGACGAGTCGATGGCCCGATCGCGATCTTGGTGATGAAGGCGAGGAGCTTGATAAACCCCTCAGGCACATTGGCGAACACCTGTGATTCACAGTCGCGGCCAGCCATCTACAAAAGTAGACAAAAATTCCAGATAGTCAAATCATAAATTTATGATGACTAACAGAAAAATTGCTACAATTTGCCAATTGCTAAAATAGCACTTATTACGCTAATAACCGATTAGCGAGCGCACCTAATGGCTTCCTACAGTCAGCCTGGCTCTGATACCAAGGTTGTCAGGACCGGTTTTCCAATAAAACACTTATTGAAAAATCGCCCCTTTTCATCAAACTAGTATAGAGGAATCCCCCATACTGGCAGACAAATCCTTGATACAGAAAATCCAGAAGCACTAAATATTATACAGGGTTGAGCTGAGGCTGCTCAACAATTTTATTACAAGCACGCCAATATTATACATAAAGGCGGGTATGACACAACTGGAAATGGTGGCATAACTAATAACTCGTGGATATAGTGGTAGTGGATATACCACAGTGATGTGGGTGGCGTGACTCCAATATCTTACACTCATCAAGCGTCGGAGTGAGGCTCGATGATTTATTTATGGTGGCGGAAGCGTATATAATACAAGTGACCAACTCCAGGATCGCAAGAGACTGACTGGGACTCCTCTAGGCGTCGAACTCGCTATCGAACTCTTCATCCATAAGATCGCCTTCGTCAACATCTGGCCAAATCAACAAGCCAGGTGAGTACTTTGAATGTACTCGCAAGACAGTTTGGACATAAGATATAACAAATGCAAACATGATGCACACGAGCAATAATGCACACGTGAGTAATCTAATTAGCACTGCAATATAAATGAACAGCTAAAGACCGATCGGGTGTCTGAAGCGACGCCTCGAAAGGTAAAATAGAATAAACATGCCGCAGTCGGGCGTCAGGGCGACACCGCAGAAAGGGCTTATATCAAAGGTAAATAACAAGAATGCCACAGTCGGACGTCTGAGCGACATCACATAAAGGGCTTATATCAAAAGTAAATAACAAGAATGCCACAGTCGGACGTCTGAGCGACATCACATAAAGGGCTTATATCAAATGTAAATAACAAGAATGCCACAGTCGGACGTCTGAGCGACATCACATAAAGGGCTTATATCAAAAGTAAATAACAAGAATGCCACAGTCGGACGTCTGAGCGACATCACATAAAGGGCTTATATCATACAAAGAAAAATTCGAGTAGTTCCTGGAGGTAGCACCATCCTAAGGAATACTCGGCACATATAAGTAAACAGGTTAGTCCAATCACAGAGGTAGCATTCAACCCGGTTTACCCTGACACTGGGACTGACACGGATCTGCTAACCAACGTCCTTGACCAAGGACTTGGTTATGCGAATGATTTTGACTCTGCAGAGTTTGTACTTTACCACAGCCAACGGATTTCAGTAGTCACTAAGGACTAGTTCCGTTCACGATATTTCAGAAGAAAACACATCTAACCAGTACACACCCATTCCACATTCCGTTGCCAGGAATCACCCTAGGCAACGTTCAAGAAAAACTCCTGAGGCGGGGAGGTCACTCCTCGAATAGCATGGGATCAAATTTATATCGCGCGCTCTAAGGGGTGCCCCCCTCTCGGTCCCAACCGGAAACACCCATGCCCCCTGACCGGATGACGGCTTTAATCCAGGGCCATGGAACCTTCATCACGGCCTCTCTATTTGGTGTGTACCAAGAAAGAGGTTTGCAACTTACTAAACCGTACTCTTTGCAGAAAACATGTGGCAGCACAAAAAGAGAAATGAACGGGATCGAGACTTGATCCACGTCGACACTGGAGTTAAACAGTTGTCATAGAACTGGCATGCTTCAACAATACCAGCTTGCAACCTATCATGCCCCAACATGATCAGGTTGTTTCTCCACATTATGGTCTCATCAAGTTTGTAGCTCACTTGCAACTTACCTTGCATGAAATATAACATCCAACAAATGCTTATATAAACATGCCATAAGAAAAACCACACTAGCAAACATGAAAAACACTCGTCATATCAAAGGTTCAAACATGCTTGCCTGGTTCGGAGTAGTCGGAGTCTAGCTCGGCGAAGTTTGCGGCTCCGTCACCTTCTTCGGTATCTACGGTATAAAAGAAATCGAATACTACGTAAATACGTGCGTGCGCAAAAAGTGTTCCAAATATTTTTCAAATAAATATGATAAAAAACTAGGCAGAGTTATGAAGATGACAGAAAAGGAATCAACTAAAAATCCTTTTTAGTTTAAAAGTTATAAAGAAAACAAACCCAGGGACTAGTCTGTAATGAAACAGAAACTATCCAGGGGGTAGTTTGAATAGACAGAAAACGCTTCGGATGAAAATACGCCGAACCGAATGGAAAGCGTACTTTGCCCGAAGGCGCTTTCAGAAAACGATTCGAATAAAAAGGAAAGGCTGACAGGGGGGTCCCGCATGTCAGGTTTGAAAGGGGAAAACAGAGCTCGCCGGCGCCAGAGACCTGCGATGGTCGCCGGCGACGAACCACTGCGAGGCAGAGAGAGAGGGAAGTACCGGCGTGTTTAGGAGGTTCTTCCGCGTCGGTGGGTGGTGGAAGAGACCGACGGGAGGCACCACAACGACGGCGACTTCTTCTACGGCGGACGGCGGCGTCGGGCGATGATGGATCTCACCGGACGGGGCTTCTGACTACAAATTGATGCTTGGGTTAGACGAGGTGGTGGGCTAGGAGGTTGCTGACCGAGTTTGGGAAGCGGGGGTGCTCTCACCAGAGCGGACCTTGCCGGAGCCCGAAGCGGATCGGGGCGGCCGGAGTCGGGGAAGAAGGCCCTTCGGCGGCCCTTCTGAGGGTTTTGGCGAGGCTGTGGTGAGGTGTGGTGGACGCGGTGGCTTCACAACGCCTCTGGAGCCCTATTTATAGGCGGGCGAGGGAGGTGCCGCGGGCGAAATATCTCCGGCGAGGGATTACGGCGAGGCAGGGGTCGGACTGGTGATTTAGGTGGCTGGGCATCTTCGGATTGGTCCACTGGCTCCATTCCAAGTCTAAGCTCGATCGCATTTGGCCTGCTCCGCGGTTTCGACGGAACGGGGCTCACGGGCTCGTCGGCTGCAGAGAGCGCGCTCTGCGCTACTCAGGCCACGGCGACGGTTCTGCAGCGTGCCCGGAGGGGGAAGATGAACACGCGGAGGCCACCGGTGGCTTGGGCGGTGCGGAGCGGCGCCGTACTGCAGGGCTTATTCCCTGATGGCCGCCACGGGCGGTACTGTCATCGCCGCACTCGCCGGAGACGACGGGACGGCTCAGCACCGACACCCACGTCCAGCCAACCGACCATGCGGCGCAAGGATAAGGAGAGGGAGCAGTGAGCAAGAGGCCAAGCGAGGCACTGGCGAGATTGGCGACGGCGACTGAAGAAAACGACACCGACGACTGAAGCTTAACACTGAACCCTGAAACTTAACAGGAACAGTGCATGTAAGCTGTTTGATGAAATGTTTGACGCACGTGGAGAAGTTTTCTTGAGCTGGGACTTGGTGAGGGGGTCTCTTGATGCATCTGGAGGCTGCATGAATTACCTCAGAATTTTTGGAAAGAAGAAAGAATGAATTTCACCAAAAATGGCAAATCTGCTCCAAACTTGCAGCAGGCATATTTTGAAAATTTTGAACTGGTGACCAGTAGGTCTTGATGGATATGAGTTGAGGGTACTAAAGACTAGCCCTAGGAAATTATTTGGAGCCAAGATTCAAAAGAGATCTAGTAGTTCCTTTGTAAACCACTAGGGTCCAAATAAATGACAGAAAAATATTTTGTGGTTTAAATAAATAGAAATAAAATCTAGAGGAAGTTGAAACTTGCTGGAATTGATGCTTGACTTGACCCAAGGTAGGGAAGAAGGTTTTGAAAGGAAGTTATCCACATAGGTCATGGCAAGAGAGTATTTTTGAATAGGGAGAGATAAATCCAAGGATTTAAAGGAATTCTTTTTAACAAAAGAAATAGTAAAATAAACCAAAAGTAATTGTGTTGAACCAACACAGGTTGAAAGACCCTCAAGACCAGAATCAAGATTGAGAAGGACTCATAAAAGATTTTGTCATAAACAAAATTTGAGAAGGAGAGTCCCTCTTTAAAAAAAATTAAATAACCTCCTTTAAATCAAATAAAGAATTTGGTAAAAACCAAACCAAAAATTTTGAGGTGTTACACTATAGGAGAAGAAGTGGCCAGGCTTTTGGCCGCAGTATTCATAGTTGAGGTGTTCCATCCGGAGTGGTTGGCTAATCCGGTACTGGTGTTAAAGAAAAATGGAACGTGGAGGATGTGTGTGGATTACACAGACCTAAACAAGGCTTGTTCAACTGATCCTTTTGCTCTCCCCCGTATTGATCAGATTATTGATGCTACGGCAGGATGTGAGCGGCTAAGTTTTTTGGATGCATATTCAGGGTATCATTAAATCAAGATGGCAGTTAAGGACCAGGAGAAGACAGCATTCATAACTCCCTTTGGAGCCTTCTGCTATGTATCTATGCCCTTTGGGCTCAAGAGTGCCCAAGCAACTTACCAGCATTGCGTGCAGAACTGTCTCAAAGGGCAGATCGGAAAAAATGTCCATGCCTATGTTGATGACATTGTGGTGAAGTCGAGGAAGGAGGAGACGCTGATAGAAGACCTAAAGGAAACCTTTGATAGCCTCCGGGTTTATAAGATGATGCTTAATCCGGAGAAGTGCGTTTTTGGTGTTCCGGCAGGCAAGCTCCTTGGATTCTTAGTATCAAACAGAGGAATAGAGGCTAATCCGGAGAAGATCAAGGCGATCACATCCTTGACTAAACCGGCTTGTATCAATGATGTCCAGCGCATAGCAGGCCGGATTACAGCATTGAGCCGATTCATCAGCCGTTTGGGAGAGAAGGCAATTCCGCTTTATCAGATGCTGAAAATGACAGATCGGTTTATATGGAGCGATGCTGCAAACGCTGCGTTCGAGGATTTGATGCGGCAGTTAGCAGAACCGCCAGTTCTTGCTGCCCCTGTTGACAACGAGCCACTGGTGTTATACGTGGCCGCCAATGCCCCTGCAGTTAGCGTGGCAATTGTGGTGGAACGCAAGGAAGCAGGCAAGGAATATCCGGTTCAGCGCCCGGTTTACTACGTCAGTGAGGTTCTCATTGAGTCAAAGCAAAGGTATCCGCACTGGCAGAAGCTGGTATACGGTGTGTTCATGGCAAACCGGAAGCTAAAGCACTATTTCCAGGGCCACCCAATCACTGTCGTCAGCTCAACTCCATTGGGGGATATAATCCAGAACAGAGAAGCTACTGGCAGAGTAGCAAAGTGGGCCATTGAGCTTAGCCCACACGGATTGAAGTATGTACCCCGTACTGCTACTAAATCCCAAGCATTGGTAGATTTCATCAATGATTTGACAGAATTGCAAGCACCAGAGGAGAAGCCGGATAATACATACTGGACTATTCACTTTGACGGTTCAAGGCAATTAGAGGGCTCGGGGGCTGGAGTCGTGTTAACTTCCCCACGAGGTGACAAGTTTTGTTATGTCCTCCGACTAATGTTCCCTTGCACTAACAATGCGGCTGAGTATGAAGCTCTCCTCCACGGCCTACGGATAGCTAAGGAGATGAACTTGAGCCGGGTCAAGTGCTTTGGTGATTCAGATCTAGTGGCGCAACAAGTGTCTGGCAAGTGGGACTCTAAAGATCCGCTCATGGCAGCTTACAGGCGGGAAGTTGAAGTGGTTGCACGATGTTTCAAAGGATATCAGGTGGATCACATAGACCAGCGTAAAAATGAAGTGGCCGATGCCCTAAGCCGGCTGGGCTCTCAGCGTAAACCGGTTCCACAAAATACTTTCTTGGATGAATTACACAGTCCATCGGTTCAGGTACCATCGGAGGAGGATTTGGCTATTCCTGATCCGGAAGCACAACTAGTTGCAGCACTTCATGTTGTTCCGGATTGGACACTCCCTTACTTAGCATACCTGATCTGAGGAGAATTGCCAGATGATGAGGTTGAGGCTAGGCAGATAATCCGGCGATCCAATTCTATGACCATTGTCAACGGAGAACTTCATCACCGCAACATTTCTGGGGCGTTTCAGCACTGTGTATCATCGGAAGAAGGCTGTGATATTCTTCGAGAGATACACGAAGGGGATTGTGGTCATCATGCCGGTTCAAAATCATTGGTAGCCAAGGCTTTTCGTCATGGGTTCTACTGGTTAACGGCCCATGCTGATGCGGAGGATTTAGTCCGGAGATGCGATGCTTGTCAGAAATTTTCACGGCGTGCTCATGTTCCGGCATAGGAGCTACGGATGATTCCAATCACTTGGTCGTTTGCAACTTGGGGGCTTGATATGGCTAGACCCTTTAAACGATCCCAAGATCAGAAAACCCATCTGTTGGTAGCAGTGGACAAGCTTACAAAGTGGATCGAGGCAGAGCCTGTCAGTAAGTGTGATGCGGCAACAGCGGTTAAATTCATCAAAAAGGTAGTTTTCCGGCTTGGCTTTCCACACAGCATCATTACTGATAATGGCACCAACCTATCTAAAGGAGAGATGGAGGAGTTTTGCCAAAGGGAACATATTCGTCTGGATGTGTCTTTAGTAGCTCACCCTCAGTCCAATGGCCAAGCTGAGAGGGCCAACCAAGAGATCTTGAGAGGCATCAAGCTCCGGCTTATGGTTCCTTTGCAAAGAACACCAGGTTGTTGGGTTGAGGAGTTACCTTCTGTCCTCTGGAGCATCAACACTACACCTAACAGGTCTACAGGTTATACGCCTTTCTTCATGGTATATGGTGCTGAATCAGTTCTCCCTAGTGACATCCGGCACGAGTCACCACGGGTGGCAGCCTATGTTGAAGCGGCCAATGAGCAAGCAAGACAAGACAGCTTAGACCGACTGGATGAGGAACGGGACACAGCAGCAGCACGATCAGCAATTTATCAACAAGACCTGCGCCGATATCACAGCCGCCGGGTTCAGACCAGGACGTTCCAGGAGGGGGACCTGGTGCTCCGGCTCATCCAAGACCAGACAGATATGCACAAGTTATCCCCACCTTGGGAAGGACCCTTTATGGTCAGCAAGAACCTACACAACGGTTCATATTACCTGGTGGATGCTCGAGAACATAAAGACTCACGTACAGCAGAGGAAGAGACGAAGAAGTCGTGGAACATTGCTCTTCTGTGACCTTACTACACTTGAGCCATTGGCTCCGCTTCATGTATCATGTACATACTATGATTAATAAATAAACCGGCGCCCCCGGTAAATCGGGGGATCAGCCATCTTCTTCAAATAGACGTGTCATATGGAAATTCACTCAGGTGATATCCATCTAAAGTTTATTTCTCTTGATACATATCATTTTCATCAAGGAAACAAGATGCTTTGATCTGTCTATTTTGGTATGCAGGACAATTATTTATTAAGGGACCAAAGAGGGTCTGCCGCAAAGCACAAACTCCCAGATAGGTACCCTGCCTCTATGGTCACTTGGGGGCTTCCTGTTCAAACATAGGTCGTATTCGAACCAAAGAGAACATAGCTGTCGGTACCCTCTTGATCGGCGACACGCCAAAGCCACTGGGGGCTACATGATCGTATTCGAATCCTAGCTTAACCCCTTTGGTCCGGTTTACTGATCGTATTCGAATCAGAAGCCTCCTAAACCGGCGCCCTTGATGCGTCAAATAAAGAGCCTGGCAGCTCGTAAAAAGCTAAGGATCCTGGCAGCTCGTAAAAAGCCAATGAGCCTGGCAGCTCGTAAAAAGCCAAGGAGCCTGACAGCTCGTAAAAAGCCAAGGAGCCTGGCAGCTCGTAAAAAGCCAAGGAGCCTGGCAGCTCGTAAAAAGCCTAGGAGCCTGGCAGCTCGTAAAAAGCCTCGAATTTGGAGCCTGGCAGCTCGTAAAAAGCCTCGACTACATGGTCTTATTTGCCAAAAAGCTTTGTTTCTGTGATTTTACAAGTGTTTGTTGTTAACCAAGTCTATTGATCCGGGATTGGGCAACTTCAAAGTTGACCATATATTTGCAAAATTAAAAGTCTGGGTCATGAACACAAGCATGAGTTAAACCGGCGTTCATTATCACCCGGATCATCCATCAGACAAACACTAAGAGAGCCAAGAGCCTCATTAGCATCCATGCTTTCAATTCTGCCTACCGGATTAAGGACGTCAGGCACGCTTAATCAAAGGTATGAGGTCTCTTTGGTATAAAGCAGACATTCCTTTGATATATATAAATATATATCTATTGGAACAGTATAATAGGTCCGGTGGTAAACCGCCAGGACATCTTTTTTAGCCTCATTTATGCAGGCACAGATAACATAAACGGATCAACCATGGCAAAACAAAGGATTAAATTGGCAGACGCCAAGTTAAGCTGTGACATCCAAATTGAGACAAAGACAATGTTTCAGCTGTCCTATTGCAAGGCACCTGCAGGCCCGAATAGATTAAAGTTTTTGGCAAAGTGATCATCAGCTACAAATTAGACCGGACGGTTTATGACTCCTCTTCATGCTGCGAAGGCTGAGGGTCGATGTGTTCCGGGTCTTCATCTTCAGGTAGTGGCTGGAAATCAGGAACGCGCCAATCAATTTTGGAGAGTGCGCGGAAGTACATCTCCTTAGTAATAAGATCTGACGGATCAACATCTGGAGCGAAAGTATGGTCATGCACTGGGGGGATCAGATTCTCGGTGTCGTAAACCGGCTGTTCTACCCGCTCATTCTCTAAGTCATATGCCGGATGATACCTTGTCAGATCCGCTTCATCGGCAAGTTTGCTGGCGAGTGGGTGCATCTCCTTAGTTAAGGCACGAAGGTCTTCGGCAGAGAAGGTGGATCCATCCTCTTTATTGCTAGGATATCCATTCATAGCCTCAGTCGGATCAAAGTCTGGAACCCATGCTTTGGCTCGGGTCAGCGCCATAAGAGAGCCGGCCCGAGCGGCAGACTTCTTCACCTCCACCAGACACACAGGCAGGACAGATAGCTTCTCTAAAGTGCCTTGGATGGTAGTTGGTACCGGTTTATTATGGGACATTGCACTAATCACCCTTTGAGCGCCAGAATAAAGCTGCTCCACCAGGGTGTAAGAGGCCTTGAGCTTCTTCCGTACATCATCTCCAAGATGAGTTATGCGCCACCCTATATATGTTTGTCAAGTTAAACCAGAGCGGAACAAAGATTGCAAAGATGAAAAACATATGCAGTTGAGTGCTCACCAAAAATAGCAGAAGTCATAAGTTCTATTTGCTGCCTTAAGCCGTTCAACTCCTGCGTAACCGGATTAAGGGCAGCTTCAGCATCCTTTGCTCTTTTTTCAAGAGCATTCCTCTGCACTTCCCATGTGGACCGCTCCGCTTCAAAGTCCTTTTTCAATTTTTCCATGTTGGTTAAAGTAAGCACAAGCTCTTCCTTGGCTTTGGCGGAAGCAGTTTCAGTAACAGCCAAGGTATTCCGGAGCTTAGTTACCTATGAAGCCCTCCGGGTCAAATCAGCCTATAAGGAAATCGAACGGATTAAGAAGACAGATCAATCAAGTCTCAAGCATATAACAAGTTATACACTTGACACTTGGGGGCTAATGTACGATTGAAGTACCAAAAGAGAATTTCAGACAAGTCCCAAGCGCATAAAACAAGTTATACCCCTGGGACTTGGGGGCTAATGTAAGTTCATGTTCAGATACGCTGGAAGTCCCGGTTCACCTACAATGAAGCTAAACCGGCACTTGGGGGCTACTATGGCCTGAAGACAGGATTACAAGATTACAAAGCAGAGACAAGTAAAAGGAAAGAAAGTTACCTCATATTTACCCTTCATCATGTTAACCAAACCGGCTTCATACTCGCGGCTGGTAAAGAGCCAGTTCAGATACCCGGAATGAAGTTCCTGGGCACTCAACTGGGCGTAGCTGGATAAGTCCGTGCTCCACTTGCCTTTTTCTTGTTGAAGTTTTTCCTCCTTGGCAGTATGCTTGGCCAAGATGACAGGCTCAGTGGGAGCAGTAAAGCCTAACCCGGTTATCTCAACGTCCGGGGATGAAGCGGCAGTTGGCTGGAGAGGGACAGCGGTAGGCGCCGGGCTGTCAGGAGCTGGGCTAGCCCGAGGAGGGATAACCCGGACTAGGCTCGCCGGATCAGCCGCACTCTCCATATTTTCACCTCCTGGAGCAGCAACATCATCATGATCCATAGGAAGAGGATCATCAAACTGAGCTTCAGGGATGTCTTCTGGAAGGATGGCCGCTTCAGGGTCATCAGCCGGTTTAGCGGTAGTGGTTTCGGCAGCCGCTTTGGAAGCTTTCGCCTTCTTGCTAGGCTTCGGCTTTCTGGTAAAAGTCAAAGGAATAATGAGAATCATGAAGTTAAAAACATGAAGGTAAACCGGATGTTTGAAAAGAACTTACCCAGGCACAGTCTTCAACATAGGGACCTGTGTAGCAGTCGACTCACCGGAAGAGGACAAAGGAGCCTCCTGATAGTTAGGATCAGACGGTTTAAGCGGTTTACATATGAGCCCGGCTTTTGGATGAAGGAGAGTTGGAGAAAGTAAAACCTCGGAGCGGCGCCTGCGAGCCGGTGTAAGAGGCATTCCGGATGACTCCACCACATGACCACTATGGCGCGTGGTCCGGCGTGCTTCATGCTGCTGCTTCTTCAAAAGAAAGTTGGGGTCCAATTTTCCGTAAGGATGAGAAAAAGGGTATTTCCGGGACACCCGACGGATTTTGGGGGGCTGCGGTTCTGAGTCAGAAGAGAGAGAAATTACCTCAACTTCCGCCGCTTTACTTCCTTCCGCCAGATCTTGTGGAAAGGCACTGTTAAACATAAATTTAGACAAAGGGAGGATAAAGCATACAAGGTTTAATTCATAGCTCTGAATCCGGATCATCTTCCTTGGGGTGTGAACCGGAGGCGGCAGCAGCCTTCTTTTTCTTAACAGCATAAGTTTTCCGGCTTGGTTGCTTGGCCGCTTTATCTTGAGATTTCCTTTTCCAAAAGGGATCGGTGGCCTATGCAGAAGATAGGAAAAAAATGGAAGACAATTGATATGGCCGGATTAAAACAAACAGGAAAAAATCGGGAAGAACTTACCGCTGGCGGTTTATTGGTTTCGCAGAACGGAGCTAAACCGGTCCGACTGCACTCCTCCAAAGTGATATTCAACATCTTCTTCGCGGACTCAGTAACTTCTTTTTCAGGAAGTATTATATCAATGTGGCGCAGAGGATCGTCCGGTTTACCAGTATACTCGCACATCAGGCCTGAGCGCCGGCTCAGTGGAAGAATGCTCCAGGCGAGCCAACAGCGAACAAAGTATACTCCGGTTAAGCCGTTGGCTACAAAGGCCCTGAGTTTAGAAAGCTGAGGGGCAAACCGGGCACGATCTGGAGCGCTGAGGCGTTGCGGCAAGGGGTGATCCGTGGGCAGGCGATAGGCACGGTAACCCGGCAGTGGGTTTTCTCCTTCAGGCGAAGTATCCTTACAATAGAACCACGTTTGGTTCCATTCCTTGGGGTGGCTGTGAAGGGTAGCGTGAGGGAAGCTCACATCTTTTCTCTTTTGGATACTGACGCCACCCAACTCTTGATGCGGCCCGTCAGTAAACTCTGTTCGCCGGTTTAAACGGAAAAAGTCTCGGAATAGATCCACTGATGGTTGTTCTTGAAGATATGCTTCCGAGAAGACTTGAAAATTGCAGATATTTGACATAGAATTTGGGCCTATGTCCTGAGGATGGAGCTGAAAAGCGGCTAGCACATCCCGGAAGAATTTTGAACCGGGAGGGCTGAAACCCCGGGCAAGGTGATCAAAGAAAACAATAACCTCTCCTTCCTTAGGAGTAGGTGGACATTCATCTCCTGGGGCCCGCCAATGCAGAACCTCCTTAGGGCCCAGAATACCGATTGAAGCAGCATTTGTTAAGTCATCCTCAGTGATGCGGGAAGAGACCCAGTTGCAAGCGACGAACTACTTGGCTGTCATCTTGACTGAGGAAGTGCTGAAAATTACAGTGCAAAATCCGGTTCACCAATAGCTAAAGCATAAGCCGGAGCAGTGTATAAAGTTATGGATCTAAATTGCCGGTTTACACAAAGGACTAATGGCGTTACTAATCCGGAAGCATATAAGAGTAAGGCAGCTACCGGTTCATATTGACAAAGAGGGCATGAGTTAAACCGTCAATTACGAATACATGCTTACATCTAAACCGTCAGTGAAACATATGACGTGCGAGCATGGCTGAACCGGCGAGACGAGCTACAGGTCTAAAGTATGAAGAAACAGTTTCCACAAAGAGTTGAGGTAAATATGGATCTAGGGCACAAAGAAAAGATGGAATAAATACAAGTCATATACGGGAAAGGTCGCGGAGGTTCCCTGCAGATCAAAATCTAAACTGATAAATTAGAAGAACTAAAGACGTGAGCGCGGAGCAGGAGCGTATTCAGGACGAATCTAAATAAAGTTCGAATCTACCGCAAGGCTAACCTGCAGGGATGAACAAGTAAAAGCTTTAAGGTTTCATGGCGGAGCTATGGAAGGAACCCTAGATCGAAATCTACAGGGAGGAAGAAGGAGTAGCTGACGAAGTAGCGGGCGGCGGTGAAGTGCTCTGGTCACGTTCAGGGTGATGCAGCGGCCTGGCTCGAGGATGACGACGAGCTCAAAGAGCGGCGGCGGAGCTTCGAGCGATGGAGATGGAGAAGACGAAGGCAGAAGGGGAAAAAGAGGCATGCCTCAGCGGTATTTATAAGCCGAAGAGGTGAAACGGTAAGCATGGGAATCGAGGAGGTCAGAGATTGGATAAAGATCACGTTGTCGCCTCGATTTTCGGTATGACATTTAAGAAAGGTAACAGACAGGTATGAGCCTTAAATGCGGAGATGACGTCACGACGGATTAAGGCGATTCCAGGAGATGACGTCATAGCCGGTTTATGAAGCAGATAAATTACAGAGAAGAAATTTATGCAAGACTTAGAAGACTGACATGAACAAGTTCAAATCAATCTGGGGCCTAATGTCAGGGATATTATTAGCAGGTATAAACCGGCCAGGAAGATCCGGATTACACTGACATAGTTGTATTATCACAAGCCCAGTAGAATATGTATCAGAGGTTACGACCCATAGAGGCTTAGGGCCCATGTGTAAAGCCTACGGTTTATAAATCGTCATATCATGTAACTTGGGATGTAAGATAGAAAGAGTAGAGACCGAGGCGGACACATTTATGAACCGGCCTCGGGACTCTATAAACTGGACCGGGCGTCGCCTCCTATATAAAGGGACGACCCGGCGACGGTTCAAGGACAAGAAACAACAGCGCGAGGCACAGGCAAGCGATTTGCTCCCTGTTCATCGACGCACAAGCAATACCACACCAAACTAGACATAGGCTTTTACCTTCATCGAAGGGGCCGAACTAGTATAAACCCTCTGTGTCCTTTGTGTGCTTTCAACCTCTTCAAGCTAACCCGCGCGATGGCCTCACACCTAAGTCCTCTAAACCGGACATCTGTCGTGCTAATTCCACGACAGCGGGAAAAAGGGGAAGGAGGGGAGGCGGAGGCCGAGGCCTCACCGGCGTGTGCAGGGACGAGGGCGGTGAGGCTTGGTGAAGCCCGCGTGGAGGAAGACGAGGACGAGGCCGGTCATCGGGGTAGGGGGATGAGGACGAGGTGCGACGGGGCGGAGGCGAGCACAGCGACGGGCTTCCACGGGATCGGGGCGCCGCTGCGTCCACATCCAGTGCAGGAGCGGAGGGAGGAGAGATTGGGCGAGGGTTAGGGTTAGCGGGAATGGCTCCGGGGTCTTGTAGGGGGCGGGTCGACGACGGATGGCCGCCACGGCGCCGTCGGTGCCGTGGCAAATATCGACGATGCCCACGATCTCCCCCCCCCCCCCGTGAACAAGGAGGGGGGAGGCAGTGCGCAGGCTGGGCCGGCCTGTCAGGTGGATGGGCCGATGAGGTGGGTTTGGCCCAGTGGGGCAGGGGGGTTGTCTTATTTTTTATTTATTTACTTTTTTAACAACATCTCCTTCAAATAGTTTAGGACACTTTAAATATTTTGCAAAAATGTTGGACCACCACCAATATTAGTTATGGATTATTTGGCACATGATGAACATTTTACATTTCATGTTTGAGAAAATGTTGAATTTCACTTAACATTAGAGTTTGAATTTGACTGAAATTGCAAAGAGATAATGACCAAAGTGATTAAGCACCATTTTAGCAAAATGATTATCTTAACCCGAAGGGTTACTGTAGCATCATTACACCGGGGTGTTACAACTCTCCTCCTCAAAAAGAAATTCTCGTCCTGACAATTAAGAGGTAGACGGAAAAAGGTCGGGATACTCTGCCCGAAGATTATCCTCGCGTTCCCAAGTGGCTTCACCTTCAGAATGATTTGACCAGTGCACCTTGAGGAACTTGGTAACCTTCGGGCGGGTTCGACGTTCAGCTTCTTCAACAATACGGATCGGATGCTCTTTGTATGTGAGATCATCTTGCACTTCAATAAGTTCCGGATCCACTTCACATTCCGGATCCTTGAAGCAATGACGAAGTTGCGACACATGGAAGACGTCATGGACGTGAGAGAACTGAGGTGGCAGGTCCAGTTGATAAGCCACCAATCCACGACGGGCGAGAATGTGGAAGGGGCCGATGTAGCGCGGAGCTAGCTTGCCCTTGACACCGAATCGATGGGTGCCTCTCAAAGGAGTGACACGCAGATAAGCTTGTTCACCAGGTTGATAAGTTGAACCCCAGTGTTTCCGGTCAAAGTTGCTCTTCTTGCGGGACTGGGCCGCCTTGAGATTACCCCGGACAATGCGAACATGTTCTTCAGCCTGTTGAATAATGTCTGGACGAATGAGCATCCATTCCCCAGTTTCTGACCAATTCAGAGGGGTTCGACACTTACGTCCATAAAGCACTTCGAAGGGCGCCATCTTCAAGCTGGCTTGATAACTGTTATTATAAGAGAACTCCGCATAAGGGAGAGATTCTTCCCACTTCTTGTCGAAAGAAATAACACAAGCCTGAAGCATGTCTTCAACAATTTGATTGACTTGCTCGACTTGGCCTTGGGATTGGGGATGATAAGCAGTGCTCCAGGTTATATGAGTTCCCATTGCCACCTGGAAACTATCCCAGAACTTTGAAGTGAAAATAATACCACGGTCTGAACTGATCTCTTCCGGAATGCCGTGGAGTGACACAATTCTGGAGATATACAAGTTTGCTAATTGACTAGCAGTGATTCTCTCCTTGACTGCCAGAAAGTGAGAAACCTTCGAGAATTGGTCGATGACGACAAAGATTGCACCATTACCTTTCTATGACTTCAGAAGACCAGTGACAAAGTCCATCTGAATCTTATCCCACTTCCATTCAGGAATCGGAAGCGGTTGTAGAAGTCCAACCGGTTTCTGATGTTCCGCTTTGACGCGATGACAAATGTCACATTCTTCGATATACCGAGCAATGTCTTGCTTCATGTTAGACCACCAGTACTTCTAACGGATGTCTAGATACATCTTAGTACTTCCCGGGTGAATAGAGAGAGGGGTGTCATGTGCTTCTTTCATCACCTTCTCAGTCATAAGCTCGAAGCGGGGTACCACTATGCGATCTTTGAAGTACAAGGTCCCATCTTCAGCAAGTGAGAAATCTCTAGATTTCTCTAAGGCAAGATCCTTTTTCATTAGATCAACGTGAGCATCTTTGGCTTGAGCAGACTTAATTGCTTTCAATAGAGTTGGTTCCAAGACAATGTTTTTCAGAGCACCCTGCGGAACTAATTGAAGGTTTAGCTTGCAAAGTTCTTCATAAAGGCGGGGTTGAGCTTTATGAACCATGTGGTTATTGCAGTAAGACTTGCGGCTCAGGGCATCAACCATGACATTAGCCTTGCTTGGGGTATAGGAAATACCCACGTTATAATCTGCTATAGCATCCATCCACCTTTGCTGGCGGAGGTTTAGATCTAGCTGAGTAAACATATACTTTAGACTCTGATGATCAGTGAAGATCTCGCAACGATTACCGAGAAGCTAATGTCGCCATAGCTTCAATGAATAAATAACCGCTGCAAGCTCGAGGTCATGAACTGGGTAGTTTTCTTCGTGAGAACGCACTTGACGAGAGGCATAAGCAATCACCCTGCGCTCTTGCATTAGGACACAGCCTAATCCTTGACGTGAAGCATCGCAATATATGACAAAATCCTTCTAAGAATCCGGAGGAGCAAGCACTGGGGCAGAAGTCAGCTTGTCCTTGAGAGTCTGGAAACTTTCCTAACACTTACCAGTCCAATCAAACTTAACGCCTTTGTGAAACAGGTTAGTCAGTGGCTTGGCGATCTTGGAGAAGTTCTCAACAAAATGACGGCAGTAGCTGGCGAGTCCGAGAAAGCTTCTGACTTGCTTGACATTCTTGGGAGGGGTCTAGTCTAGAATAGCCTGAACTCGCTCTAGGTTGACGGCAATACCATCCTTGGAGATCACATGATCAAGGTAGGTTACTTCGGGTTGCCAGAACTCACACTTAGAATACTTGGCATATAGTTGATGCTCTCGTAGCTTTTCCAGAATAAGGCGAAGATGTTCAGCATGTTCTTCTTTATTCTTCGAATATACCAGGATATCATCCAGATAGACCACGACGATCTTGTCGAGGTAATCCATGAATATATAGTTCATCAGACGAGAGAATGTCGCTGGAGCATTGGTCAAACCGAAGGACATGACGGTCTACTCGTAAGAACCATAACGAGTGACGAATGCGGTCTTTGGAATATCCTCTTCACGAACACGGATCTAGTGGTAACCCAACCTCAAGTCGAGTTTAGAGAAAACTGATGAACCAGCCAGTTGATCATACAAATCGTTGATCCAAGGAAGCGGATATTTGTTCTGAATAGTAGCTTGGTTGATAGGACGGTAGTCTTGGACCAAACGGTTCGTGCCATCCTTCTTCTTCACAAAGAGAGAAGGTGCTCCCCAAGCAGAGGAACTTGGACGAATGAATCCACTGCGAAGAGACTTGTCGATTTCCTCCTTAAGTTCAAGGAGCTCATGAGGTGGCATCTTGTAGGGCCGTTTGGCAATAGGAACGGTGCCTGGTTTCAAGTCGATGACAAATTCAACAGCCCGTGTAGGATGTATGCCTGGGAGTTCTTCTGGAAAGACATCTTGGAAATCGCAAACGACTGGAATCTTCTCAATGCCCTCAAGAGGTGTTGTGTTCAATGCATTCAAGGCATAAAGTCATGCCTCGGCATTTTGAACAACTTGAGCATGGTAGCTTACTATCTCATTCGATGGATGTAGGAGATGAACGACTTTGGTGGCGCAAACGATAGAGGCAGTATGTGCTTTCAACCATTCCATTCCCAGAATGAGATCAATATTGGAAGACTCCAATATAATGGGGGAAACATGGAATTCCAACCCTTCAATTTCAACAGGGACGTCGCGACCAATCATGGTAGTTTGACATTGGCCCGCAGGGGTGCGTACCACTATCGGAGTGTTCATGGGCTCGCATGGAATGTCGTGTGCGTAAGCAAATTTTTCTGACATGAATGAATATGATGCTCCTGAATCGAATAACACAGAAGCCGGTACTGAGTTCACGAGAAGAGTACCCATCACAGTAGCAGGCTGATCTTGAGCTTCATTTAGATCAACATGATTAGCCTGACCACGACCATAAGATATGGTATCGTTGTTGTGGGGCTGATTGTTACGGCCAGCTGGTTCTTGCTCTGACTGCAATCCCTAGCACGGTGACCTGGATGGCCACATCTGAAGCACAAACCAGCATTGGGCTTGGGAGCAGAAGCTCGGGGTGGTGCAGTCCGAAGAGGCTGACTCGATGGTGGAGGGGGCAGACGCGGAGCAGCATAGGACGGTCTTGGAGCAGGAGCAGTTGGACGATACATGCTGTGGGGATCCAAATCCGACGCTTCTGTGCGGACGGGCCCGAAGATGAGCCAGCGTCACGGCTGCGCCTGAGGGATCCCTGGTGTTCCTGAAGACTAGTCTCAACCTAAATAGCCTTGTTCACCAAGGTGGCGAAGTCGGCAAAGTCATGAGCGAGAAGTTCTAGCTTGATATCAGGGTGAAGTCCATCACGAAACTTTTCTTGCGTGCGAGCATCAGTAGCAATGTCTTTTCAGCATAGCGGGACAAGTCCAAGAATTCCCGCTGATAAGCATCTACAGACTTGTCGCCTTGGATGAGGTTGCGGAACTCTCGCTTCTTCCTATCCATGATTCCCTGAGGAATGAAGCGGGCACGGAAGGCAGCTTGGAAATCCGGCCAAGTGATGACCGTTCCAGCAGGTAGGGTACGCCTGTGGCTGTCCCACCATTGAGCAGCGGGGCCCTTCAGATAGTATGCCGCAAAGGTGACATAGTTGGCAGGGGCTACATCAGCAGACTCTAGCTCGAAAGCGATGTCTCGGAGCCAGTCCTCAGCATCCAGTGGTTGAGTTGAGCTGCGGTAGACGACAGGGTTGAGTTGCGCAAAGTCTTGCAGAGTTACTGGAGCTGGCTGCTGATTCATATTTGGGCGAGGAAACTGAGCCATCACTCCTTCCATGAACTGGCGATTCAGCTCAAACTGTTGCATCATTCCGGCAAAGAACTCGGGCGCTGGTGGATCATTGGCACCACGGCCACGAACACCTGGTCTAACCATCCTGCTAACATGTAACAGTGGGTAGTTCAGCATTGAGCATTTGCAAGGACAAGAATTATTCATTATCTAACATGTAGAATGAACGAGGTTCAACGGGTACCACATAGTAGTCGGCAAGACAGAGTGGGGTACTTATTCAAAATACTAACCTAAGGAATAACTATGGCTTATCCAACTTTGGGGTGAATGTGGTCACGGGATCCTAATGTTAGAGTTAGAAAATTCGTTTAACCCAAATAGAAGAGAGTTCAGAGTCCCAGAGTATAGACGAGGAGTAAAAGATCCTAATACCACCCAATGGCGACGTGGGCCCGTAAGCCACACAGCCATGTTAGTAAAAGTTTTTCAATGACTAGACTCAACTTCGGCCAAGGAGTTGGAAAGGTGGTTCCTACAGGCAGTCGGCTCTGATACCAACTTGTGACGCCCCCGATTTGACCATACACTAATCATGCACGCAAATGTGTACGACCAAGATCAAGGACTCACTAGAAGGTATCACAACACAACTCTAGACACAAATTAAAATAATACAAGCTTTATATTACAAGCCAGGGGCCCCGAGGGCTCGAATACATAAGCTCGAATACACAAGAGTCAGCGGAAGCAATAATATCTGAGTACAGACATAAGTTAAACAAGTTTTCCTTAAGAAGGATAGCACAAAAGCAACACGATCGAAAAGGCAAGGCCTCCTGCCTGGGACCTCCTAACTACTCCTGGTCGTCAGCTGTCTCCACGTAGTAGTAGGCTCCGTCGGGGTAGTACCAGTCGTCAAGGGTGGCATCTAGCTCCTGGACACCACCATTTGAAGAAGGGGGAAAAGGGGGAGCAAAGCAACCGTGAGTACTCATTCAAAGTACTCGCAAGCCAGGATCTACACTACATATGCATCGGTATCAATGAAAAGGGTAGTATCTGTGGACTAAGCTGCAGAATGCCAGAAGAAGAGGGGGAGAAGCTAGTCCTATCAAAGACTAGCATCTTCTGGAAACCACCGTCTTGTAGCAAGAGGGGGAAGTAGATTAGTATAACAAGTCATATTTATGTTGTTGTTTCAACGCTCCGGGATCCTTTCTCGACTCCCGAAGCAACATATCCAAAACAAGCCTCAGCGTCCAGTTCTAGTTGTAGCGATCGGGATACAACTCCAAGTGTCCGTTACCGTAGGACAGGCTATCGATAGATGTTTTCTTCCCTGCAGGGGTGCACCAACTTACCCACCACGCTTGCTTAACTCCGGCCGGATACACCATCGGGTCATGTGCGCCCTCGGCCAAACAATATGCTGCAACCCGGCCTAGGCTTAATAGAGAGGTCATGCACGCCGGACTAAACCCTATGCCCCCAGGGGTCATTGGCCAATCGCCCGGGAACTCCTGCACGTTGCGTACGTGGCAATGGCAGGCCTAGCAACCTCCTTTAAAAAGGTAGGTTCCTAACCAGTCCAACTCGGCGCGCGCCGCTCAATCGCAAAGACGCCAGTTAAGCTTCGGCTGATGCATACGACGCAGAACGCCCATACTATGCCCACGTGATGGTTAGCGCTATCAGGCTTGAGGCCCCTCGGGTCAAATATCCAAACCGTTTAGTGTCTTGGGAACGTGTCGTAACGAGCAGAGACTCATGATCATGTGACCCCATCACCCCGTCTCGAGAACTTGCGGCAAGGGCGAGTGCCCGGCCATGCCTCATATTTATCTCGCGGGCACCTTCCAGGTCAACCCGACTACACATCACTCGCAATTAAGCTCGCGCGGGTACCCCTCAGGGTCGACCCGTCTTTAGTAACCAGGTTCAGTGTAAAGTTGTAGTAACCATAGTAACTGTGTGTCTGACACCAAAGGAAAACCTGAGGAAATCACCCTCGATGGAATTCCACCTGATGTTTATCGTCAAGGTGAACGAAAGAGGAGTCACCCTCGAGGTCCACTCTTGAGGAGTTGCATGACAGTGTCGTTATCGGGAGTGGAGAAAGAGGAATCACCCTCGATGACCACAACCGATGAACTAACCTACAAGGTTAACATCACAAGTGCTGATGAGGTCTCACCCTCGGCACTCGATAGTAACCCAGTAGTGTCGAGCAACTAAGGGGAAAGTGATGTGCGGTGCCGGGTCCTGGTCTTTGATCCCGTTGATCAGGTCTTCTGATAATCCAGCGGGGCAGTCGGGACAAAGTGGGGGG
>LR738713.1:798783045-798802449 GCA_902687465.1 Secale cereale | reverse complement strand
CTGACGGATCTCTAACCAGCCTATACTAAGCAGTTTAGTATAAACATGTAAGGTATGAAAGCAGGTAACAACAACAGGCTATGCATCAGAATAGGATCATACAAAAAGCAGTAGCAGTTCTAACGCAAGCATAAGAGAGAAGAGACTGGGCGATATCGGAATGATCAAGGGGGCTTGGCTTGCCTGGTTGCTCTGGCAAGAAGAAGGGGTCGTCAACACCGTAGTCGATCACCGAGGCATCATCGGTCTCGGGGTCTACCTGAGAGAAGAGGGGGAAGAAACAGTAAATATAAAGCACACAGATGCAACAAGAAGTACGACAAGTCAACACGCAGTGCTAGGGTGTTCTAACGCGGCGCTACACGGTACCGACTAGGGCTGGAAAAAAAGCTCGAAGCTCGCGAGCTAAACAAGTAGCTCGTGACTCGGCTTGAATCGACTCGAACTCGAAGAATAACGAGTCGAGCCGAGCTTTAGTTTAAGATCGTTTACAGACCAAGTTAAACGAGCCAATCTGACGAGTACTCGTATAACTCGTTAGGCTCGGTACAAAAGATCTGCCACTCCCAATACAAAAGAAGATCAGCCACTCAGCACCCTGCATCCTAGGCACACAATACAAGGCCTAGCTGTTGAAGGCCCAGCCGCCGAGAAGACTCATGCGTTACAAGAAAATTACAATTGTTTAATGATGTGTGTGTTTAATATATACATAATCATTTTTATCATGTTTGAGGGTTTTATTACATATCTTTAACGAGCTTAACAAGCTAAACGAGCCAGCTCGCGAGTTAAACGAGTCGAGCCAATCTTGGGTTTGAGCTCGTTATAGTAACGAGTCGAGTCAAGCTAGCTCGTTAGCGAAACGAGCTCTAGCGAGTCGAGCCGAGCTGGCTCGACTCGGCTCAAATTCCAGCCCTAGTACCGACGTAGGGAGGTAACATCCGGGAAAGTATTCCCGAAGTTTGGCTTTTTCGGACAGATGAAACGGAGGGGGAAAGTTGCATGTTCGCTATGTTAGGGACGTGTGGCCGATGAATGGACCACGTATTCAGATTCGTCTCGTCGTTCTGAGTGATTTTCATATATAAAACATTTTCATCTGAGTTACAGATTATTTTATATGAATTTCTAAACTTTTAAACATTTTTAGGAATTTATTTAATTAATTTACATCAACATTATCCAGAACAGTGAAAGGTGATGTCAGCATGACATCACCATGACGTCAGCAGGTCAACAGGTTCACTAAGTCAATTCTGGCGTGTGGGGCCCGCCTGTCAAGGACTCCTTAGATAACTAATAGTTAATTATATTAATTAATGATTAGGTTATACTAAACATAATTAATTAGGTTAATTAATTAATTAATTAATATTTTATTATTTATTTATTTTCGAAAATCTTTTTAGGGCGTGGGGCCCCTACGTTAGTGGCCCCTAGGGGCTTAACGGGCGCACGGCGCACGGGTACGGGTCATGGCGTGGGTGCCCGCCCGAACACGCACGGGCGCGCTTGCGTGCGTCGGGGCGCCGGCGGCGGGCGCGCTACCGGCGGCGCGGCGAGCGAGAGAGGGACGACGACGTCCAAGGCGGCCGAAGCGGGCGTGCGCGTCCGCGGGACGGTGTGGCCAGGCCAGGCGGCCGCGGCTGGCCCGGTCGGGGCCAGGCGATGGCGGCGGGGTGAGCGGCGAGCGGGGCGAACGCGGCCGTGGTCGATGGGCGCGAGCAGAGGCATCGCAAGCGGGTGGCGGGGCAGGGCCGGGGTCGGTCGGGGCGAGCTGTGGGAGCCGGAGAGCAGGGCGGCCAGGCGATGCGTCGAGCTGCGGGGGCCGGACGTAGCAGGGCGGCCAGGCGATGCGTCGCGCGCGCGGACAGTGCGGGGGCGCCGACGAGGCTAGGAGCGGGGCACGGGGGAGCGCGCGAGGCGCGCTGGTGCGGAAGCGCGGCGCAGGCCGGCTGCCAAGGCAGTAGGCGAGCGGCGCAGCCGCAGAGCAAGGCAGGGCATGGTCCGGGCGCGACTAGAGGCTCACGAGTGCGCGGCCACGGTCTCGGCGACCACGAGCTCATCGGGAGCTCGAGCGCGGTGGTGCGGTGTCCTATGGCGGGGAAAAAGGGGAAGGAGGGGAGGCCGAGGCCGAGGCCTCACCGGCGTGTGCAGGGACGAGGGCGGTGAGGCTCGGTGAAGCCCGCGTGGAGGAAGACGAGGACGAGGCCGTCCGTCGGGGAAGGGGGATGAGGACGAGGTGCGACGGGGCGGAGGCGAGCACAGCGACGGGCTTCCACGGGATCGGGGCGCCGCTGCGTCCAGATCCAGTGCAGGAGCGGAGGAAGGAGAGATTGGGCGAGGGTTAGGGTTAGCGGGAAGGGCTCCAGGGTCTTGTAGGGGGCGGACCGATGGCGGATGGCCGCCACGGCGCCGGTCGGTGCCGTGGCAAACATCGACGATGCCCACGATCCCCCCGGTGAACATGGAGGGGGTGCGCAGGCTGGGCCGGCCTATCAGGTGGATGGGCCGAGGAGGTGGGTTTGGCCCAGTGGGGCAGGGGGGTTTGTCTTCTTTTTTACTTATTCCTTTTTTTTAACAACATCTCCTTAAATAGTTTAGGACACTTTAAATATTTTGCAAAAATATTGGACCACCACCAATATTAGTTATGGATTATTTGGCACATGTTGAACATTTTAGATCTCATGTTTGAGCAAATTTTGAATTTTACTTAACATTAGAGTTTGAATTTGACTGAAATTGCAAAGAGATAATGACCAAAGTGATTAAGCACCATTTTAGCAAAATGATTATCTTAACCCGAAGAGTTACTGTAGCATCATTACACCGGGGTGTTACAGAGCACTCCCTGCGGGTTGGGTTGCCGATCGTGCTTCTAAAGTGGTCAAGAAGCGCCTTTTGCTTGTTAGCCTATAGGGTCAGCTGAGCCTCTCCGTTGTCCAGAACCGAGATGAAATTCCATCTTCTTTGTCCATTTGCCTTGATGTGGAAGACCTTGGAATCAGCCTCATTGGCACGCTGGTAAAGGATGCGAGACCGTTGGCGGATCCGCACCCACTGGATGGTAGCCAGACCAAGGAGCTTGTGCCTGAGGTGCAGCCAGAGACCCATCTCCGCGATGGACAAGTCACGGCTATCCTGAGCAGAGTCGAGACCCAGTATAACCAGATCAGCGATCGCGGACAGCAGGGTAATGTTGCCCCACGCACCGGCGGCTCCAAAGCTGGAGGGATTGGCAAGGCGGGATAGCTTGTTGTGCAATCTGCACATGGAGTCGCCGTGTGCGACAGGCGCTTGCCACGATTCACATACAACGGCTCTGAATCCTCAAATTTTAAGCCAGTAATTCTCAAAACGGAACCCGAAGAACTTCCGGTGGTTAACTTGACCAGTGAGGAGCATAGCACAGTGGTCTGGTATGGAGGAAGAGGTGGCACGCAGGTGGCATTGGGGAAAGAGGAGGTTCCAATCAGTAGAACAGAAGACATGGTCGATCTTGGTTTTAGTCTGCTGTGGGTAGGTGCTAGCTGAGGTGTATCGGCGACTGTGAAGTCTCAGCTCATCAAGCTCAAGGAAATTCAGTGCCGAGCAGAAACTATTAATAAGACGCCTGTTTATGGCACCATTGCTTTTGTCGTCAGCGCGGCAGAGAAGATTAAAGTCTCCCAGGAGAACCCAAGAGGGCAGCATGGTTTCTTTCAGAGAGCATAGCTCGGAGATGAAATTAAACTTATCATTGTCAGTTTGAGGGCCATAAACCACAGAGATGCTCCAGGAGGCAGCCGAAGCACGCATGGAGACGGAAGCAGAGATAGTATGGGTTCTGGCATTAGAGCTCGTGCTGACGAAAAGGTCAGAGGAGAAAGCCAAGAGGATCCCTCCTCTGGTGCCATCAGCCGAGAGGAAGCAGAATGAGTCAGCAAAAATCATTCCCAAGGAGCTCGAGCACAATCAAACGGTCGATGTGAGCGAGCTTTGTTTCTTGTAGGCACACAACAGTGGAGCGAGTTTGAGCAACAAGATTACAGACAACTTGGCGACGAGCAGGTTTGTTGAGGCCCGGACGTTCCAATTGAGGATGGTACATGTGTGCTCACTCATTGATACACAATGACACACGGGGAGCCCGAAATAAGATGGAGCACATGGGAGAGGCTGACAAAGAGCAAGGGGAGACTAGCAGCTAGAGTGTTGTAACGGACGAGAAACAAGGGAAAACTAATACACAAAAGGAAACATATACAACTACAGAGACCCGATGGTGGTTCTGCGAGCATGGAGACGGGGCATGCATGAAGGTGTTGTCGACGACGCGTATCAGAAGCCCCCTAGGCAGCACCGCGGCGGTCGCGTAACCGGCGAACAGTCGCACGGCGCCCCTTGGAGCTTGGCCATCCTTTGGTTAGCTGGACCGAGGAGAAGAGGGCCTTCACCGCCTCGATGTCCTCGGTGCTGAGAGGATCCTTGAACATGTCGAGGAAGCTCTGTATAATGGCCTCCTTCGTGGCCTTGTCGTCGAGCCCACCTCTTACGGAGCACGCTGCGTGCCCGCTCGATGGTGGTCAGGCCGGCGCCCGGCCAGCCTACGGCTGGTGCGTCGCACTGGGGGGCCGCCTGCAGCGCCGGCGGCCGATGCATGGTGATGTGTACTACACAACTTTATTCTTGTAGACACGTGTTGGGCCTCCAAGCGCAGAGTTTTGTAGGACAGTAGCAATTTTCTCTTAAGTTGATGACCTAAGGTTTATCAATCTGTAGGAGGTGTAGGATGAAGATGGTCTCTCTCAAACAACCCTGCAACCAAATAATAAAAAGTCTCTTGTGTCCCCAACACACCAAATACAATAGGAAATTGTATATGTGCACTAGTACAACGAAGAGACGGTGATACAAGTGTAATATTGAATAGATATTGATTTTTGTAGTGCGGACAATAAAAAAAAGCAAGGTAGCAAGTAACAAAAATGAGCACAAAATGTATTGCAATGATGGAAAACAAGGCCTAGGGTCCGTACTTTCGCTAGTGCAAGCTCTCAACAGTGCTAATATAATTGGATCATATAACCACCCCTCAAACAAACCACCTCAAAGTTATTATTTCCGTTCAATCTATCAAGAGTTCGTACTAAGACAACATAAAGTTATCCTTTCCGATCTATCTATCAAGAGTTCGTACTAGAATAACACAAGGTCATCTTTTCCGATCGATCTTTCAAGAGTTCGTACAAAGATAACACAAAGTTATCCTTCCCGATCGATCTATCAAGAGTTCGTACTAAGATAACACCAGAACCGGAGAAACAAAGACAAGAACGTGCATCAACCCCTATGCATAGATTACCCCAATGTCACTTCGGAAATCCGCAAGTTGAGTGCCAAAACATATATCGTGGATCAATACGATGCCCCATTGTCACCACGAGTATTCAATTGCAAGACATATATCAAGTGTTCTCAAAGCCATAAAAGTATTCAATCGAAAGAAATCTCAAAGGGGAAACTCAATTCATCACAAGATAGAGAGGGGAAAACACCATATGATCCAACTATATTAACAAAGCTCCCGATACATCAAGATCGTGCCATCAAGACACGAGAGAGAGAGAGAGAGAGAGAGAGAGAGAGAGAGAGAGATTAACACATAGCTACTCGTACAAACCCTCAGCCCCGAGGGTGGACTACTCCCTCCTCATCATGGTGGCCGCCGGGATAATGAAGATGGCCACCGGTGATGATTTCCCCCTCCAGCGGAGTGCCGGAAAGGGCTCTAGATTCGATCTCGTGGAGTACAGAGCCTTGTGGCGGCGGAACTTCTGATCTAGGTCTACCCCGGAGGGTTTTGGAATATTTGTGAATTTATAGGGTAAAGAGGCGGTGCGGGAGGCCACCGAGATGGGCACAACCCACCTGGGTGCGCCAGGGGGGCCTGACTCGCCCTGGTGGGTTGTGCCCCCCTCGGGGCACCCCTAGGTGCAGCTTCAGCCCATTGGGTGTCTTCTGGCCCATAAAAAATCACCAAAAAGTTTCGCAGTGTTTGGGCTTCGTTTGATATTGATTTTCTGCGATGTAAAAAACATGCAAAAAACAACAACTCGCACTTGGCACTATGTTAATGGGTTAGTCCCAAAAAATGTTATATAAAATGACTGTAAAACATCCAAGAATGATAATATAACATCATGGAACAATAAAAAATTATAGATACGTTGGAGACGTATCAGCATCCCAAGCTTAATTCATGCTCGTCCTCGAGTAGGTAAATGATAAAAACAGAATTTTTGATGTGGAATGCTGCCTATCATGTCATATCATATTCTTTTCTTTATAGCATGGACATTTGGACTTTTATATGGTTGAAAGCAATAGTCTTGTTTCGACATGAAATTTAAATACTCAAACATATCAACAAGCAACCATGACTTTCAGAATATCAAATGCTAAAGAACGTTATCCCTACAAAATCATATAGTCTTGTCATGCTCTGTCTTCCTAGCTCAAATTATAAATCATGTACTACCCCGGTGTCAGCCAAGCAATTGGTTCATACTTTTTAACGCACTTCATCATTTTCAACTCTCACGCAATACATGAGCGCAAGCCATGGATATAGCAATATAGGTGGAATAGAATGCGGTGGTAGTAGACAAAAGAAGGGAAGAAAGTCTCAGATCAACTCGACAAACTAATGGAATGGAGATGTCCATCAATCGATATCAATGTGAGGAGTAGGGATCTGTAGAGGTGCGAGAGCTCAAAGCTTAAATTGAGAGATAAAATTACTTTGGGAGGTATACTTTTCCCACCAACGAAAACGACTCAAGGTTCCCAACACTTTCCATGCTAGATATATCATTGGTTGTTTCCAAACATAAAATAAAGTTTATTCCTTTTTCACCAAACTTTCACAAGCCATGGCTAGCCGAATCCACGGTTGCCTTCCATACCAACACTTTCCAAGGAATTTATTATTTGACAACATAAAGTAAATTTGTTTTTCATTTCGAGACTGGGCATCCCTTATACCTTTGCCTTACTCTCGTGCAATGGCAAGTGAATAAACACTCATCGTGAGAATAACACTCTAGCAAGGAAAATATTGGCCACCCCTCACCGCCTCGCGACCGGTACGGGCACACAAAAGGGAAATTTATTTTGAAAATTAGAGATGGCACATACAAATTTGCTTAGAGCGGCAAGGGAATACCGCATATAGGTAGGTATGGTGACTGTTTTGAGGAAGGCATAATAAAGTTTATGCACCGGTGAAAATTACGCGGTACAAGAGAGGCTAGCAATTATGAAAGGGTGAGAGTGCGTATAATCCATGGACTCACATTAGTCATAAAAGAACTCATATACTTATTGCAAAACTTCATTAGCCCTCGAAGCAAAGTAATACTACACATGCTCCTAGGGGGCAGGTTGGTAGGAGTTAACCATCGCGCGCCCCCGACCTTCACACAAAGATAGGACAATCAAGGATAAATTATGCTCCAACTTCCCGGCATAATGAGGGACTATACGTGCATGCTTCGGGAATCACACACCTTAACACCAATATCTTACTAAAGCACAATTACTCATCAACATGACTCACATTTCACATCATCATGTCTCGAAACTATTACAAGGAATAAAGTTTATTTTGTCCAATGATCTTCATGAAAGTTTTTATTATATCCTTCTTGGATATCTATCACTTTGGGACTAATTTTTATGTGTTGCTTTTGATAAGATCAAACAAATATAAGTGAAGAACATGAGCATAATACTTTCTTCTCTCAAATTAATCTAAGTGAAGCAAGAGAGAATTTCTTCAAAAATACTAAAGCACACCGTGCTCAAAAAGATATAAGTGAAACACTAGAGCAACGGTGCTAGAAAAGAGCTTCGTTGACGGGATGTGAATGCCGCTTACTTAGCTTCCCAGGCAACTATTTGGGGGCTCTATTTTATTTAAAAACTTTTAGATCTAAGTATTTTATTAAAACAACAAGCAAACAAAATAAAATGACATGTGTTACTAAAAGGGAAAAAAGTTATGCTCAAATTTCAGTTTTTTTTTATTTTAGTTAAATATTGTCAAGCTATGGTCAAACTACTTATTCAAGAAGTATTAGTGTTACTAAATAATTATTCAAGAATATTAGTGTTACTAAATAATTATTTTAGTTTTTTGAATTTTGGTCAAATATGGTCAAACGGTGGTCAAATTATGGTCAAACTACTTATTCAAGAAATATTAGTGTTAGTAAATAATTATTGTTTTTTAGAATAATAGTTTCAAACTCAATCAGTGAAATGTGTGACTTCATGTTCAAGCGAAACTCCTGAGGGTTAATAGGATTGACATCTTACTATTGTGAGGAAAACAACAAGTGCAGACTTGGAAATGAGGGGGAATAGAACCCGAAAGTAAAGCGTGCTCAGGCTGGAGTTGTGAGAGGATGGGTGACCGGCCGGGAAATTAGATCATTTGGAATGATGAGGGGTGATTAGAGATTAGATGTTAAATTGAGCAGTGGTGAGGGGTGGTTGATTAGAGATTAAATTGTAAAATAATTCAGAAATCTGATAATCGAGATTTAAAAAAAATCAAAAAAAATTACCGTTAGTCTCGGTTGGTGTTACCAACCGGGGCTAAAGGTGGAGCTCTAGCCAGCAGCCACGTGGAGGGCCTTTAGTCCCGGTTCGTATAAGAACCGGGACTAAAGGGGGGGAGGGGCTTTAGTACCGACCCGGGACTAAAGGCCCTCTTCAACCGGGACAAATGACCCATTTTCTACTAGTGTTGGAGGCATTGTTTGGATATGTCGAGACCGTTCTTCAGGGTGAAAACCTAATATCTCACCTTTGGTGGTTGGATCCGGTGACAATGACGCTTGATCGTCACTCCCTTTAATCCTTTATGAAGGTGTTACTGTTGAAGAACCTTGTCGTCCTGATGGTGTCATCAGATAGTTGGTGTGGATAAGATCATTGTCGTAGTTTGTCGACTGCGGATTTGAACGCTTCGTTTTATTTCCACATATAGGCATAGCTTTGGTCTCATATGACTGCTATTAATCGAGTGTTTTTATGTGTATGTGCGAGCGTTGGTATTGATTATGTGCATCCTAACTATAGAGAGGACATGGGTGTGCATTCATTGTGTTTGGAGGTCGGCGTCGGAGATGCTAAACCTCTGCTCTCTGGTTTTGCAGGTCTTTGTTGACTAATTTCGATGGTAATTGACTCTTTTTTGTATCTGTGCGCGCGCTGTTCTAAACTGATGAACATTTTCAATTGTCACTGGGGTGACAAGACCGTGTACATCCCATGACCGGCAAACACCAGGCCGGAGAGCAAGAAAAAGTAGTCCACCGCGCGCGCCCACATGCTCGCCGTCGGCCCCACGACGCGGAGGTGGAAGAGCGCCGGCAGCACGAAGGAGAGCAGCGCGCACACCGTGCTCCCCACGAACGCCGCGAACTCCCCGAACGCCGGCACGAAGCACGCTATCGCGGCCAGCGCCGCCACCACCGCCACGCGGCTCAGGTGCAGCGCCGTCCGCTCCACGAAGCCGCCGCGCCTCCGCACCCACCCGCCCGGCGCCAGCAGCCGCGACTCCACGATCTCGTGGATCGGGTGCATCATCACCGCGAACGTGAGCGCCAGCGCGACGCACAGCACCACCTTGACGGCGGCGGTGGACCAGTTGCTCGGGAGGTTGAGGGTCACGATGTCCCGGGTGGCGTCGCCGTAGGCGAGGTAGCCGCAGACGCCGAAGCCGACGTACACGACCGTGACCCCGGCGATGGCCTGGAGGAGCACCGGCCGGAACTTGGCCTGGTTCGACATGGACGCCTCCAGCGCCAGCGTGAGGCAGAACCCCTCGAAGCAGAACACGGCGACGCCGCAGGCGAACGGGACGCCCCAGAGCCCGGCGAACGCGCTCCGGCCGGCGAATGGCTGCCCGCGCTCGACCAGGAGCTGGACGTCCTCCTTGACCACGGCGGCGACGGCCAGCACAGTGCAGGCGTCAGCCAGTATGCTGAAGGGCGCGAGCGCGGAGAGGGAGCGGACGAAGGAGAGCGCGACCTCGACCGGCAGCAGGAGCGCCAGGACGACGGTGGCCGACGACAGCGCGGGGAGCACGGAGCTGATGTTCTGGCCGATGAAGACGAGGTAAGCCACGGTGCCGCCGGTCTGGCAGAGGACGATGATGGCCTCCGTGAAGTGCCTGCCGACGGAGCCGAAGCATCGCTCGCCCAGGTCCCCGTAGGTGTAGTTGCCGCCATCGCCATGGCGGTGCTGCTCATCTCCGAGTCCGTCTTCCTCTGTTTCTTGCTCCCGCAGCTTGTCCCTGGAATCCAGCTTCAGAACGAACAGCAGCTAAAGTCAACATCAATTGTGTGGCTAATCTTGATGAGTGAGACTAATCGACTGAGCAGATCAAGCTGAATAAACAACGAGTATACTAAGGTGGAGTGAAGCAGCTATACATGGGGATGTAGCCGGTATGTACTGACCAGGAGGAGCATGCAGTAGAAGGTGGCGGCTCCGGCGCCAGCGACGCCGAGGGCGCCGGCGAGCCAGCCGGCGGTGCGGAAGGCGTAGGGCAGGCCGAGCACGCCGGTGCCGACGATGGACACGACGATGTTCCCCAGCGTCTGCGCGGGCGTCGCGCCCCTCCCCTCCAGCAGCGGCACCTTCACTTCCGGCGCCATGGCTGGATTAACTAGCACCTGCCCAATCCCCGAGCGCTGCAGCTTTAAGACCAATCAAAATGACGCCACGGATTAGACATGGTGCTCTCGCGATGATTCTGCCGGGTTCTTGGAGGAGGATGAGGACGGATGACTGGTGATGATGATGATGGCGTGAGGGTAGGTGGCGGCGACTGGCGCGTGTGGGGGGCTCGCGCTGGACGCTGTCGGGTTGCGTCGGCAAAATGGTAGAAAAATGGCGCACGCGGCTCAGGATTTCCAAGTGTTTCTGGTTTAGATTGGTCTGATTGGGTGCGAGGATCATATCGTATCAGATCGTCAACGATTTTTCCGGTGCAAAATTAATTATTAGTAAGCCAGGAAATTTTCTTTGAAAAATAGTACTCCCTCCGTCCCAAAATAAGTGACGCAAAAGTGACTCCACTTTATACTTAGTATAAAGTGACTCATACTTAGTATAAAGTGGAGTCACTTTTGCGTCACTTATTTTGGGACGGAGGGAGTACTCCAGTAGGCTAGGGAATCTTGCACGGCACACTCCCCTATGTCATCCAGAACCGCACCCATCCTAACATACTCCCCTGATTTAAGTTTTAGATTTGGTATTGATGCTCGTATTAATCTGAATCTGTTTTTAGAATTTGAGTGCTATTTGTTTATACAGTTTTGCTAGAACTCATGGTCTCATTCATTTTTTATAGCCATTGGATGTGATGCTATAAGATGTGTGTGTGCTGACGTGAGTTATATCTGTTCTTGCATTCTAGGTGAATGAGATCAAATTATATCTCATGTAGATGAGTTCACTCTCTTGTTTATATGTACTAGATGACATCTATATGAAGATGATGTCTACTCGGAGATGCTTATAGGGGTAGGTTGAACGAGTGTGTTCATAGAGATGGTTGTATGCGGGCATCTACGTCTTTATGTGTTTAAAAGTTTAAGATCGCTAGAAGTTTTTTCCGGTAATTGACATAACTTCATTAAGCGCCCCTTTGATTCAAAGGAATTTTACTAGAATTTTGGACAATTTTAATCTTCAGATTCTTTTCTATATGTGTAACATCCCAAATTTTCAATTTGGAATGTTATACATAGATCATATTGCATTTGCATATTTTTGCATATTTGTTCGTGGAGTTCCTCGAAATTCTAGGCAACTCAAGGACCTACGGAGAGAGTTGAGAATTTTACCGTTTTCGTATTTGAGTTCGCTCGAATACCGGTACGAGGACCGTGTGATTCTAATTATTTTTCTCTCCTAAAAATATTTCTAAATACAAAATATGAGCGGAGATAATATGACTTCTCCAAAATAACAGAAATATTGGAGGAAAATGTTAAAATCACTTTTGGTATTTTTCTGGATTTATTTGCATAGGAAAAATACGCGTTTTTCAAAATTGCATTTAGATCCGGGAAAAATGTTCACTTTGTCCTAAATATTATTAGAGGATGGTGAAAATTTATTTCAGGAATTTTGGAGTCCGTTTGATATTTCTTTCGTTAGTTTTTCTGCGCCGGGACTCTTTTTAGAAAAAAAAAAAGAAAACCGACTAGGAGTCTTACTAGCCCAGGACTCCTGGGCTTTATAAGCGCCCGATCCGGCCCGTCGCCTTCCCAGCCCGCAGCCGCCCCTGCCCCAAACCCTAGCGCCCCGCCGCCGCCGCCGCCGCTGCTGTCGCCACCCCGCGCCGCTGCCACCACCGCCCCGCGCCGCTGCCACCGCCGCCCGCCGGAGCCGCCGCCGCCCCGCGCCGCCACCACTGCCGCCCGCCGGAGCCGCCGCCGTCCGCCGGAGCCGCCGGATCCCGCCGCCGTCGCCGAGGTATACGCCGCCGCCGCCATCGTTTTTTTTAAAAGAATCGATTGTTTTTTTTAGGAAAACCCTAGATCTGTTTTTTTAGAATAGATCGGTTTGGTTTTCGTCGGTTTAGTTATTTAGCGGACGTTCGCCCATACGTTCGTTTTAACGAACGGTTTTCGTTAGTTAACCGCAAACAGCGAACGTTCCTTCGTTAGCATATTCGTCGTTTTTCTTTTTCGGGGTATTTATCCGTGGTTATTCCGATCGCGATTTCTGCCCTAATCTTGTTTTGCGTTTTTCTTTTCGCTCGAGAGTCGGAATCAGGTGATTCAAAATCCCAGATTTTCGTCTCGATGCCCTCTTTACGTTAAATCAACTGGAACAAGATTTTGGCTACTGTAAAATTTGACTTTAGGCCAACTAGTAATTCGGAGCTCGTTTCTTTCGCAGTTTGAGTTTCGTTGCTTCTTCGAGTTGATTCTTTTTGCAAACCGGAGTTCTTAAGTTGAACTTTCTGGTTAGATCTCTTATTTTAGTTTTACCCGTGCATTAGTTAAGTACTTATTGTATGCTTGTTTGATTGCGATAGAGTACCCGGAGTGGGCCGCTTGCTACTTTGAGTCTCTAGGTTTTTCGGATCATCAGCAAGGCAAGTAACACTTTGATCATACTTTCCAATTACCCAGTTTTTATTGCATTAGTCCAACCCTCACACATTGCATGAGTAGGATTAATTAACTTGTGGGATTGGGAAGTAGTTTGAGGTAGTACCTATTACCTGCATTGCATTCAAACCTTTGGGAGTTACTTCTACGTTTGCTGTTAGGACATGCTATGCTCGTAGACATGGTTTGGGTTTGAGTGAAATCCATGACAGATGTGAGTTGTTAATTAATGGTTCAACTTAAGGTGGCAACTTTAACACACATCTGGGTGGATTGAGGCATCTGGTTATTCCAGTGATTGCCTGTTTTTCTTTTGGACCGACACCCAGGCTCAAAGGGATCATGAGATTTTTCATACTAGAAACTTCCGTGTGCAGCCACATGCCAATATGGGCTCTGGCATAGTTGAGTAAGTTGTGGGAAACCTTTCCATGATGGGCTAGCAGATGTAGTGGGTTTTGTAGGTGTACCGGCCTATCTATCTGGTTAAGGGGACCTCTTCGGAAAGACTGTGTCTCGGTCATCCGTTTCTCAAACACCATGTAGTGCGAGAAAACAAACGGAGGCGATCGAGTCTTGTGGGGAAAAGTGCACAAACCTCTGCAGAGTGTACAAACTGATCATGATTAGCCGTGTCCCCGGTTATGGACGTCTTGAGTATCTAGTACTTGGATTATCATGTGAATCTCATCATGTTACTTTAATTAATTGTGTTGGGTTTTAATGATGAACTTTAATTGGGGTTGAGAGGATGTCTATCTTCTCAATGATGTTTCAACTACCATGATAGTTAATTAAAATCTATTCGTTTGAAGTAGGTAAAAATTGGCTTTACGCAAAAACTTAACCATAGAGCTTTCCACCAGCCATATTGCATATAGTATAGCTTTACTTCCATTGCATTCTCTTGTGTTACCTTGCCAGCATATTCCATGTGCTGACCCGTTTTCGGGCTGCAATGTTTCATGTTGCAGACTTTTCAGACGACGAGTAAGATGCCCTTTTAGGTCGTGGTTCTATACTCAGTGATGTCGCTGGAGTTGATGGACTCACTTATCTTCCAAGCCTTCCGCTGTTATCGTGTTAGATGGCCTTCAGCCATATTATTTGTAATAAATACATCGTCAGTCTATCGATGTAATAAGTGTGTGATTGCTACTCTGTTATAAATCCTTCAAGTAATGTGCGTGTCAGCATTACTGATCCAGGGATGACACTGATGCACAGAGATCAGACTGTTTGAGGTCCGGTCGCTACAAGATGGTATCAGAGCACACGTTGACTGTAGGACACGACCACTAAGACAAGCCCTAGAGCACTATTCACTCTTCTCTTTTCTGACTCCTCATCTTTTCTACTCTTTAGGATGGTGGAAGTAAAGCACAAGTTCATGCAACCGGATGATGACACGCCATTTGGACGACACCTGAAGGAAGTCACAAGATATCTCAACATTGGATTACCAAGTTTCACCGGAACCTGCAATGCCACTCTACCTGAGGAGGAGCGTTGGTTGATTCAAGCCCAAGTTCCAGGAAGGACGTTCGCACCCGTCCCCTCACTCATAGCACACTACAAGAAGAACCCCCATATAGCAACACATGGTTTGCAACGCTCTAAACATGTGATGCAAGAATTGTCTTTAGCTATGCATATATGCGTTGGAACGTTGTACGTTGCTAGGGATGGTGAACGGCAACATTTGTATTGTGATGCAATTTATGCGTTGGCACACTAGTACCCAAGTGACGTGTGCATGAATAACATTTTGAGGTATCGTCCATACGATTCAAATTGGTAAAACATCGTTGAAAAAAGAAAGGGCTACCTTGCACTCGAACCGGCCACCTCACACTAAATAGAAAACAGGCAAACCAACCAACACAGGCGCACGTACTGGCAAATTCTCAGATTCAGCGCTATATATATAAATCGCCCCGTTGTCAGCAATAAGTTTCCCTGAGCTGGGCCTTATCTTTTTCTTTGAGGGGGAGCTAGGCCTTAGCTAGTCAGGGTCTAGCAAATCGGGCCGGCGCTGTCGACCAGTAAAAAAGGTCCTACTTGTACAAATTCTCAACAACAACATAACTTGCTACTTGTACGTTACACTTAAAAAGGGATATCTACTTGTGCGTGTATGTTCATTTGAAATCCAACATTGTAGAAAATTAAGAAACTATTTGTAAAAGCATTTCTATTTTAATAATTTTGTATAACTAGGTAAAAATAATAAGCAGAATTTTGGTCATGTAATTTAAAAGTGTTTGAATTTTAGAAAAGAGTGTTTGTGCTTCTTGAAAATAAATGAATTTGAAAAAGTGTTGACGGATATAAAAAAGAAAATAATTTGTTCAGAAAAATAATCATCTTTTATTTCAGTGATGTTCATCGTATTTAAAAAAACTTTATCGTGTACTTTCAAAAATGTTCCTTGTTTATTTCAAAAACATTTTTGTGTAGTTACCAATAATTCATTGTGTATTAAAAATGTTGTTGGCTATTTTCAAGACACTCATATTGCATTTAACTGATTTTTCAAAAAAAAACAATGTATTAAATTTATTGTGTATTTCAAAATTGATCATCGTGCATTTAAAAAAGTGTTCACATATTATAGGGAAAAAAATGCTATCATAACTTTAAGATGCTATCATGACTTTAAAAGTGTTCACATATTATCGGAATAATTTGTCATCATATATTTAGACATGTTGATTGTGTATATCAAAATATTATCATGACTTTTAAAATGTTCATTATATAAATATTTACTGTGTATTTAAAAATGTATATTGTCTTAGTGCAATGTATAATTGAATAGTGCTCATATATGTTAGCAATGTCCAGTTTTCTCCGACCCTCTAGTTTGATGGTGACGATTGCAAGCCCATGTTACATGGGATTATGTGAGGTCTTCTCTCTATTTCACCATGAATTTGAATTCGAGCTACAAGATGGAATACCATGGAGGAGGAACGAGAGATGGGTGACGCCTCACTACTAGGAAAAGGCCTATTAATGGCGCACCTAATTTGGCCATTAATGGCGCATTAGTGGTGCGCCATTACTAGCACGCCATTAGTAAATGCGCACCTCTGGTGCGCCATTAGTATCTGGTATACTAATGGCGCACCGCAGATGCGCCATTAGTATGCACAGAAGTGCGCCATTAGTATGCCTCCCAGGGGCCATGTGTAGCCAGGTGCTTTGGCATACTAATGGTGCACTCCAGCAGGATGCGCCATTAGTAATGTCCGCATAGTAATGGCGCACTGGCTGGCAATGCGCCATTAGTATCCTTTGGCATACTAATGGCGCACTCTGCTGTGATGCGCCATTAGTATGAATATTAGGTTTTTTTAATATTATTTTTCTGTTTTTTTGCACAGATTACAAAATGTATAATTGCACAGAATATAGACAGCACACATCAACAACAAATTCATCGAATACAATAGAAGATTAGTCTCTGAATACAATTCATCATATTAGTCTCCGAATACAATTCATCATATTAGTCTCCGAATTGAAAAGACCGAACAAAGATAGAACAATATATTACAAGTCTCGAGACCGCGAGTAGCGAGTTTGTCTTCACATTACAAGTCGATATCGATCATCTAAACTACCATCACATAGAAGAGAGCTGCGGTCATCACGATGAGCATCATCATGATGAAACTCGTCTTCATCCGGTTCCTCCAACGCTCCCTCCCCTCTCCCGCTAGATAGCGGGCGTATCTAGATTCGGCCTCGGCCCTAGTGGTGTACCCTTTGTAACTGTTACCGCTGAATAGGTGAACCTGTCTCCGACACTCCTCCCAGTCGTCGTAGACTCCGGGAACCTTACCCTTGTACACGACATACGACGGCATCGCTATGCACTAGCCAAACGAAACGTTAGTACCAATTCACAGACAATTCATAAGCAATATATAAGTATGCAACAGAACGATCGAAAGAGAAAAGCAAGACATTAATAGCATTGATTACATCTAAGTTGAACGACTCTCGAAACCAAAGAGACATACTACAAGTTCATTAAAGTTTAATTACAACATGAGCCAATCGATGTTTCAGAACTAGACACAGCATGACTGCTTTCGACTCGACTCAATGCACCGGAGCGTGGATGAAGCCGCCGTCTATCGTGGGGGTCATGAAATCACGGGCGTTGTCAGCCTGCATTTGTAGCATTGTGTCGATGTCACTGTTCGACGGTTGATTTCTGAGGTAGAACTGCCCCGAGGTACGAAGGACATCTTGATGGATGATTTCCGCAAACTCCGACTGGATGCGAAAGAAATCTTGTCTGATGTCCGCGTCCTGGATTGCCGACACGCGCGCGGCCCAATCTTTGAGCTTACTCGGTAGCAGAAGTTGATGATGGTCCCGTACGATCGCCCGCATGTGATGGATGGCGTAGTAGGCACCCTTCTGACCGCCAGGCGGCTGCTTGACGCAACAGAACGTCGTGTTGTGGGAGAACACGTGCTTGCCGTACTTACGAGCTGTCCTGGTGAAGGTGCCTCCAGATTTGGCGTAGCCGGGGAGAACATCATCAAGAACCTTCTTGACATTTGTGTAGTCTACAGCCGACTGACGGTCCGGGTCGAAATACGTGGCCATGGAATTTTTGGGGCTTAGTAGGATGAGCGTGCACTGTGTGTCACTGCAGAAAACACGGAATGTTAAAAGAAGAACGATCGGAATCTAAGAATTCATATGTTACGGGGCGGTTGAGGCGGAGGACTTACTTGGGAAAGTAAGGCACGAGGAAGTTATCCTTATCTCGGTTTGCCAGAATGACGCCTTCGAGGTAAGAACTCGCGACTTGCCGGTCCCCAGCGCTGCCCAAGAACTTGGCACGCATGTAGAAGGGGTCGACTATCACGATGTCCGGGGTCTTGTCGCGAATGATCCGCATCTCCATACTCAGCGAAAATAGCCGAACGAAGGTGTAGTGCAGCGGAAGAAGGTTCAACATAGCGTGGATGTCATTAAACCGTAGGACGATCGTACCCCCGATGGAGTTATCCACAAAGCCCTTGCCCTCCGGCACCTTGGCCGCGAAAACCGGGTATGCCACATCCTTCTCTCTGAGACGCCGCTTCTCCAAAGAAAGAACATTGTCATGCAGACTCCGCATAACACTGGTTGCAGCATCGAGCATATTTGTCGGTAGCATCGGCCTACCCGCCACATGCACCCTCCTCATTACATCCTCAGGTGAAGGTGGCCCGTCCTGAGCACGGATCATACTCGATGCCGGCTGGCTCGCACCCTTGTTAGTTTTTCTTTTGTGTGCCTTCTTCTTGATCTCCTGAATTGGGACCGAGTTCTGCTCAGAGACCGCCTTCTTTAGTGTGTTGGGGCTGATAATATTTCGCACCTCGCCTATCTGAGGCTCGGTGAAGTCGACAGCTGGAGGCGTCTCCTGAGAGCTGAACGACAGACGACGCCTGTTGCAACTTGGCTTCTCCGTGGTACCGGCTTGATCGCGCACGTCTTTTGTTGGGTTGGGTTCTTGAGAAGGAGCCCCCATGAAGTCGTCACCGTACCCATGATCGGCAAAGTACTGATCGACGTTGGCAAATGTATCGTCGTCGTCATCGTTCTGATCCTGTGCCATATGCATGTTTGGATCCAGTGGCATAGGGATTTCCGGCACCGTTGCGGCGGACTTGCTATGGGGACGACTTGGCGCCGGCACGACTGGCGGTGTTGTCTTTGGGGTGGTTTCCCCCGCCCCAAACGAATCTGGCTCTTTGGCCAAAGCAGGGGCCAACTCAGGCAGGCGCTGAGGGTCATGACGTCATCATCGTCGGCCCCGACGGGTCGAATCGGAGGTAACACCTCGTCGCAGCCTGGCAGCACCCGAACCAGTTGAACCCTAAACAAGTTGGGTGGCATCTGGGTACCGTGGAACAAGGGCTGGCCCGGTTGAACGATTTTGCCCTTGGCGACATCGACCAACTCGTTGTTCATGAAGTGCAGGAGAGTGCACGGAACGTCGGCAGCGCCCTGCGAAAACATGTAGGGCGTCAGGGATGCCCAGTCAAAGGCAAGGAGATGAAGTCCTCGGCCGAGAGAGGCTTAATTAGTTACCGTGATGATGGCGTCGAGCTCGGCTAATGTCGAGGCACCGCCAACGGCGGGCGTGCAGTTGACGGAGGGGCCGCTTGCTGCAGAGGTGCCGGCCGGCGTACAC
>LR738713.1:798692503-798779131 GCA_902687465.1 Secale cereale | reverse complement strand
TGGTGGAAATGAGGTGAAAAAGAGGAGGGACCCGAGAGGAGAGGAGGTGGAGAGAATGAAGAAGTGGGGGGGGGGGAAGTGAGTGTGGTAGGAGAGGCTGTCCAAAATATCTTGTTGCTGCCCGCTTACTAATGGCGCACCAACTATAAATGCGCCATTAGTAATCAAGGTTACTAATGGCGCATTTATAGCAGGTGCGCCATTACTAGTTTTGCAAAAAAAAAAACATACTAATGGCGCACTGTCGCACAGTGCGCCATTACTAGTTTAAACTAGTAATGGCGCACTCTGGGACAGTGCGCCATTAGTAGTTTTGTAAAAAAAAAGAATAAAAAATATCATAAAAAAAGCATTAATGGCGCACTTTACTGCTGGTGCGCCATTACTAGTTACAACTAGTAATGGCACACTTTGTCTGGATGCGCCATTAGTATGTTTGGACAGGCGCACTAGTTCAAAAAAAAACTTCTTGATACTAATGGCGCACTTTGGACCTGGTGCGTCATTAGTAGTTCGAACTCTAATGACGTATCTGTTGCTAGTGCGCCATTACTATATACTAATGGCGCACTGCTTGTCCGGTGCGCCATTAGTATCAATTCCATCTATAGCCCTTTTCCTAGTAGTGCCTGAGGGATCCTATCCACTAGTCATTTTCCGTGCCTGCCTATCCTGGTGACAACTACAGTGGGTATCTAAACTCTTACAAGGCCCAAGGCCCATCCTGGGCCTGCAAGCCGAGCGGGCAGTCGAGTGGGTCATCCCTTTGAACATGCTTCACTTCCTTCCCGCGCTTGAGGCTTGTTGTTACTGCTAACAGATTACGCGATAGTCAATGTTCCTTTAGTGGTTTATATATCTTGTTGCTAGCGACGAGTGGTTACTATGGTCTTCAAAGCCTTGTATGACGAGCGTGCCTTTTCTTTGTTGTTGGTTTAGTTCATCTACACAGCTACCCCCAAAAGCGTACATAGTATCCATTCGCGGACAGTGGTACGAGAGCCGACCATCTAACCCTAACCATTAAACGCCCGAATACATTTCTAACAAACTTTAAAAAATCGAACAAATTCAAATCGGACTATTTTCATTGAAGCCGGACCAGGTTCATGACATTTCTTTTACATATTTGATTAAACAAAAGCGGACTTGATATTTCTTTACATATCAAAATCTTCGTCGGCGTGAACCACGGGAAGTGAAGTTGCGGGTCGCCAACGGAGGGGAATGGACGTGCCCACATGGGACACGGACGTCTGTCTCCCATATCCTACTCTTCCCCACCAGAGCGCGTCGCCTGGCCATGGACGTCACGGTCGAGTTGAGGTCGATGATGGATGTGGATGAGCCAGCACCGTGTTCGTCGCGGCTTGGGGCGAACGACCCGGAGCCGTTGACGTAGGAAGTAGCTTTCCCGTCCGCGATTGCCTGCTCCGCCTCTACGTCTGCCTTTGTGTAGATCTCCGTGATTAGGGTGTGACGCTCCTTTGCCATGATGCGTCTCCACGCCATCGCTCGTGGCGTATGTTGTGGGTGCTGCGCATGGACTCTGAAACGCCCATTGTACACCCAGGAAGGCTGGGTTCTTCGTGGCCATGGCCGCGATGACCGCATTGTTTGCATGCTTGTCGTGGATCTAACCTTTGCGAGCCGGTGCTGCTTGAGGAGCCGCGGATTGTAATGTTGCTCCTCCTATAGCATCCGGAATGTGGATATTGGCGCGCAAGCTGTGATGTATGCGAATGGACGGGCATCAAATTTCAATGTCTATTTCCCATCCATTTCAACTTCCCTCCATAAATTTTCATTCCTCTCCGGTCCTTCATGCGTGATTGATTACCCCTTGATTTATCTCTATGCATACATTGAGTGAGTACATCGTGTATTTTTGAGTGATTCAGTATTTAAAATGTAGATTTTGCATAACACTTTTGTTTGTCACTAGGACAATGCCCGTGCATCACAATGGGATATAAATTTTCTAGTACGTTAGCTTGTGATTTATTCGCTAATATTAAATATATTTTTTAGCAAATCCTGCTCGTGATTTATTTTGTATGTTGATGAGAAGTTTGATAAGTAAGTTAAAGTCATCTTGAGAGTGTTTGGGCCGTTTTCTAAAGTCTGTAGCAGAAAAAGTTGTCTGGACGATTGCCCGGATTGTCCGGCCTTTATCCGGATCATCCGACTTCAACTTTTCGCTTCTGTTGTTTTGGTCAAATTTTCGGCCCCCGGCCGGATGATCTGGATCCCCGGTCCGGATGATCCGGCCATGCAGTGCTGCAACATACATGTTTGCGGTATCTTTTGCATATGACCTCGGATGGGGACGATTTTTACATCAAAATCATCTGTTTCGACGAGACGAAGAACTTTGCAGTTGAAGACTTTTTCATCCGAGGCCATCTTAATTAGGTTTCATGTCATTTTATAATCTGATGTCAACACGGGTATCTCCGAAATTGTCATATCTTTTGCACTTGAACTCCGTTTTGGTTCATTTTCATATTTATTTTGATCATCTTGACGAGGGCCATCAAATGGTGACATCAATTCATAATTTTAATCTCATTCTATTATAGACTCAAGCCACTCTTTGTGATCATGCCATTTTTAAGCGTCAACACAATGTATCGTGGGACTCATGACATGGGTTTCACTAGCAGCTATACAACAGAGAAAGGCATCAAGCAATACACGTGGCGGAATCAGCGGTTTTTTTGCACCAACAAAGAAAGAGCGCTCGGGCCTGGAATTTTTTGGACACGCGTGGCGGGATCAGCGAAAATTCCAGCCACCAGCCCCCCATATTAATCAAGATCTAAAATCCCCTCAAACCCACGACCGCAACGCCGGTTCTCTCCCGCAGGCCGCAGCCGCACCCTAGCACCGCCGCTCCGATCTGACCCGCACCCTCTACGGCCCGTCTCCCTGTCGGATCTAGCCTCTCAGGTGCTTTTCCTCCCCTGCGGAGTACCGACTACCCCCTCCCCGTTGTTTTCTCGCTGCTCTCTACCCGCCGCCGCCGAAGACGAAGAGGAGCACGGTAGGGAAGCCGGTCGCCACCTTTTCCCTCACTGCCTTTGTCGTTTCCATCCACCTCCCTCCGTTTTCCTCGATCTTGCGGCAACGACAAAGTCAATGGCGGTGGGCCACCTCCGATGTGGGATGGTGTCAGATTTGGCCTCCCTCTGCACCGCCTCCTCAATGCTACTCGGCAAGCAGCCCCGCTCGTTGCAGGTCCGTTTGCCTCAGGTATCTCCCGTATCTGATTCCTCGTCTACACAGCCTCCTCAGATTTCTGCTAGCTTTATGATCTACTTAATTGCCAACTCAATTGCTACAAACAAGAATCCCCTGCGACCCTGTTGTCTTCTACTCATATGCCAGCCCATTAGAACCAATTCTAATCAAGAAAAGCTTTTTAATTCACACATCGTTAGCAATACAGCTGGGTACATAGATTTTTTTTGAGACAAAGCTGGGTACATAGATGTAAGACAGAACTGGGGACTCCCACGCACACGAACATGGCCTGCGCGTGCCATGCCGTGTCACGGTGTTGCTCGTTTCATCAGCCGTGGGAGGGACTTTTACCATACTGACGCCTGGGTACGAACGATGGTGCGTGTTAGAGGTAGATGGTACTAATAAAAATTAGCTCCAGCCGTATAGGACGCAGTAGTAGTCTTTGGTTTTTGGATAGTTGTTGGTGCGATTGCAATTAGCACAAACACAACAATTAATCGTCTAAACACAATGATTGTGTGTGTACATTAACCATTGTTGGTGCGATTGCAATTCGGACAAATATAAAATATCCATTTAGTTTCTTTATTGGCCGTCCAAAATTACCAGTAAACCAACTTTCAATCAAATTTTCTAACATGGCAACTTGCTAATTAGTGTCAGTTTTGTTTAGCATTTATCGTCGGACCGTTTATGTGCACCATACATGGTAGATGAGGCACACACTCAATTAGATCAGTACATAATGGTTTAATTTGAAAGCTTTTGCCAGCCTGGAGCGGTGTTAGCTGAGCTTTTAACACAACAAAGAGCTGGAGTAGAGCTTTGGGCATAAATGTCAGCTATTGGTTGCCAAAGTCCCTTGGTGGGCTCGGCCCTGCACCGTGTGCGCACCTGGTGGTCACAAAATTCTTTCTCTGCCCTACCTGTTAAATACTACTGACATGCAGGTTATACGGCGTGGACAAATGTTTTTGCCATTTCGATACGGAGAGTGTTGTTGTCTCTAACCCGAATCTTGGTGACAGCCCGTTCGTGATTGCAAGGACTTGCTGTCAACGTGTGCAGCGTGACATTTCTCTTCAACTTCATCCATGTTATGCTACCTAATCTGCTGTGTTATCCTTTGCAGGCTATAGGAGGTGGGAGATCCATAAATCATAATGCCATTTCGATCTAAGATCCTCCAAGTTTGGCCGAAGTAACCACTCGGGTTATTTTATGAATTACTGTCCAAGCAGCCCCCCTCCAGTGAGATGGCTGAATTTGTAGGTGCACCACCTGTTCTCCTTAAATACCCACTAATTATGTTCAGACTAGGTTCGTAAGTATGCTCCACAAGTTTATGTTGTAGTCCCCAGCTAGTATGTCTCATTGACTTCTATGTGTCAAATCGTAGCTAGCTACAGGGGGCAAGTATATTTGATTTATTTCTCTATAGTAGATGTAATATGTCAAAATAGGTACGATTCTCCCAACTATGCTAGCAGTACTAGCCATGAGGGAATCCCAGCCTAGTCTGATTGATTCCTAAATGTATTCCAATCCAGTTTAGCATATTTTTAAGTAGTAGCTTTGTATCATCATTCAGAGCTGACGGGTTATAAAAATACCTAGTTTACTATAGTAATAGCACTGCATTATACATGACAAACACACCATTGATACACGTGCAGGTTAATGGAGCATGCGCTATCATCTCCATAGACAACAAAGAAAGCTTATGATAAGATAGCATAATAAATCACCAAATGTGGAGTATAGTGCAAAAGCCAAGAGAAGAGTCCATTACAGTGAACATGCCAATGATGACTTCATTGTAAAACTCAATCACCAATGATCTCAGATGTGTAACTGAGCTTTAATTTCAGCCCACTTGCAACAACAATGAATCTGTTGTCCTGACTATATATGTGTGTGCTAGAGTTCAGACACAAAACAGACAATACCTCTTATGATGACCATACTCTTTCCATATACAACTTGATAAATCTCTTGGTTGGCCTTTAGGGGCCCAAGTTATGGTTATCGAGGCAGAGTGATGCTTCCTTTGAAGAAAATGGATCGTTCACAAATTGGGGTCCTATTTGACTAGCAGATCTTTGATGGTAATGATCTTGTTGGTCGTTTGTGTGAGAAAGATAATGACTTCTTTTGTTCTGGTTAGATATCTTGAGCCACAAAATTTATTTGTTATTTTCATTTTGATATAGTTCTCTTATCAGTATAGATAAAATGTCATGATGGATATTACGAAAAGTAGTGTCTTGTAAAATGTAGAATTTTAGGTAATATTTACATAAGCTACAGTCAGGACAACATGGTTAGTACTGAACTGTGGAATTTTATTGCAGTGACAGATTGTTTTTGTAACTCTTGCTTACCGATTTGTTTATGTCTTTGTTGCAAATTCTAGCCTTATTCTTGTGATGGGATGATATGCAAATCATCTTTCAAAAAGTTGGATGGCAAGTAAGGACCAGAGCAACTCTAGCCACCTACAAGAAGTCCGGAGAAAAAGCATTCATCAAATGTGCCTTTGATGAAGAGGAGAGCTGTACAATTATGTTTGAGAGTCAAGATTACTCATTTGTTAATCTATTTCTTAGTGTGTATTGATGCTACATGTTGTATGAGGTGGTGATGTAGCTTGTGTTATTTTATTTGCTTATGGGGAATGTGAACTATGAACCCTGATGTGGAAGTGTGGCATGGATGTTTATAGACTAATTAATTGTGATCTGATATGAAAATACCTTGTTGGATAGTTGACTTGGTCAATAAAAAAATAGCCTCCATGGAATCGGGCCAAATAATAATTGTAGAGAAAAATAATTTCAAAAAATAGCAAAAATGGTCATGGCCTCATAGAAATTTGGGCTGGATCAACCAGTATTGGGCTGGATCAACCAATAATGGGCGGCGTCATATAAATTTGGGCTGGATCAACCAATATTGGGCGGCCTCATAGAAATTTGGGCTGGACCAACCAATATTGGGCTGAATGGCAATACTCTTGTGCAGGGTACCAACAACGGATAGCATGTGTTGTTATGCTATAACTCTATTTGTTGCTATCCAGCAACGCTTCTTGACATTGTTTACCAACGGATGTATATATGTTGTTGTAGACCCTTGCAACGCCACCAACGGCAACGCATATTAATTCGTTGGTGTAGACTTTTCCAACACTTATATCGACATACAACAACGCATCCATGCGTTGCAAAAGGGGGGTTCCTGTTGTAGTGGCATTTTCCTTTAATGCACCCACATGGAGCCTAGGAAGGAGCATGGCAGCCCACATTGCTATGGGAAGGATTGGAGAAGTCTACCAGCAGGAGCTAAAGGACACTATCTACCAGATTTGTGGACGCCGAGATGAGAATTGGGATATGATCAGCATCCGGAAGGGTATATCCATTGCAGCATTCATCCAGGAGTTGAACCACCACATTCGTCGCCAGGAGCACCAGATGTGTGCTGGGATGATAGATTTGAAAAAGGCCCTAAATAGGAATTTGGAGCTAGAAGAAGAACTCAAGTCTACACGCGACGGATATGAGGAGGAGATGAAGATACTTGTGGAGAAGAATGATGATTTGACCCGGAAATTAGGGATACTCATGGGAGAAGAAGACGAGGAAGAAGAACCCAAGGAGATTCCACCCGAAGATTATATCATCATAGATGACACGGATTTGGAAGCTGAGGATTGCAAAGACGAAGACTATGAAGATGAAGCTAGAGCATATATTATGGAATCCTCTGTCGATCAATATTCTTAGATGACCACCCTGTGACTAGTAGTTACTACCATATATTAGTTTAGAGCACCTTTGTAACGATCATTAGATTTGTAAGACCCTGTTTGAAATTGATTGGTGTGATATGATTGTGTGTTTGTCTCATGTGCATATGGGTAGTGATTTTCCCTTAGACCTCTTTTCTATTCTAATCTCTTCCCTCTACACCCATCAGATGCCTCCAAGACGTGAATTCGAGTTTCCCCCTGAGCTCACCCAGTTGATCCAGCAGCAGAACACCCTGATGCAACTTCTTGTCCAGAACACTCGGAACAACCAGAACAACAACAACAACAACAACAACAACCCTCCACCACCACCACCCGTGGACAACCTGACACGTTTCTTAAGGTTGCAACCACCCGTGTTTGCTAGCAGCATCGAACCAATTGTGGCTGATGACTGGCTACGCAAGATTGGAAGGGATTTGACCACCGCCAATTGCTCGGATGATGAGAAGGTGCGATTTGCCGCACACCAGTTGTCTGGACCAGCCGCAACATAGTGGGAGAATTACACAGCCACTTACCCCGTAGCCAATGTGACTTGGGATCAGTTTCAGCAAGCTTTTCGTACCGCCCATGTCTCAACTGGAGCCATGAGTATGAAGAAGCAGGAGTTTCGCAATTTACGCCAAGGGAATTGTATTGTGGCTCAGTACGTGGATGAGTTTAGTAACCTATCTCGTTATGCCCCAGATGATGTGGCCACAGACATCAAGAAGCAGGAGAGATTCATGGAAGGGCTGAACGATGAGATGAGTGTACAGTTGATGGTGGCAACTTTCAATAACTACCAGGAGTTGGTTGACCACGCCCTAATGATTGAAAGGAAGCACCAGCAGATTGAGAGTCGCAAGAGGAAGTATGGGCAAGGAAAGTATAATTCTGGAGCTCAGCAGAAGCCCCGCTTTACCCCTAAAGCGGTAGGACAGTTTCAGCATACCCATGGAGGAAGTAGCTCACACAACCACAATGGCACCAAGAATGGCAATGGTAATGGGAATGTGAATGGAGCCAACGGAAACCAGAACCGCCCTACACCGTCCACACCCACCAAGAGGGATTTTAGCCATGTCACTTGTTACAAGTGCGGGATGAATGGACATTATGCCAATGAATGCCCAGAAGTTAAGAATGGGAACGGCAATGGAAGCGCCGGGAAGAATCCCAACCCGTTCAATAAAGGACAAGTGAACCACGTGACCGTGGAGGAGGTAGAAGAGCAACCAGATGCTGTTGTCGGTAAGTTTTTGGTTAAGACATTTACCGCAATAGTTCTTTTCGATACTGGTGCATCACATTCATACATTTCAAGGGGATTCGTAAATAGACATAGGATGTCCACCCGAGTTCTTAAGACCCCCATGTTAGTAAGTTCACCTGGAGCAGATTATATGGCACACCAAGGATGTTTTCAGACGCCATTGATCATAGGACGCCACACTTTCCCCTCTGACCTAATAGTTCTGGAGTCACAAGGATTGGATGTGATATTAGGTATGGATTGGCTATCGAAGTATGGAGGTAACATTGATTGTGCCAGCAAGTCTATTTTGCTCACCACCCCGGAGGGAAAAAGGATTAAGTATGTATCTAGGCATTCGCCTACAAGGACTCAAGTACATTCTCTCACGGGAGTTGTTCAGGAGGAAGTGCCAGTAGTGAAGGATTATCCGGATATGTTTCCAGAGGAATTGCCAGGAATGCCACCGGATAGAGATATAGAGTTTTTGATTGAAGTTTTGCCAGGCACCGGGCCAATTTCTAAGAGACCATATAGGATGCCCGCAAAGTATTTGGAGGAAATTAAGAAACAGATTAAGGAGTTACTGGATAAAGGATTCATACGCCCAAGTTCTTCGCCTTGGGTTTCGCCAGTACTTTTAGTGGAGAAGAAGGATGGATCGTTAAGAATGGTTGTTGATTACCGAGGATTGAATGAAGTAACGATCAAGAACAAGTACCCACTGCCAATGATCAATGATCTGTTCGATAGATTGCAAGGAGCTAAGGTATTTTCCAAGATCGATCTACGATCAGGGTACCATCAATTGAAGATCCGAGAGCAAGATATACCTAAGACGGCCTTTACCACTAGGTATGGGTTATATGAGTATACCGTTATGTCGTTTGGTCTGACAAACGCACCGGCATACTTTATGAACCTGATGAACAAAGTGTTTATGGAGTATTTGGATAAGTTCGTCGTAGTGTTCATAGATGATATATTGATCTTCTCGAATGATGAAGAGGAGCATGCAGAACATTTGAGTTTGGTATTGGAGAAGCTCAGAGAACATTAGTTATATGCAAAGTTTAGCAAATGCGAGTTTTGGTTGAAGGAAGTCGAATTCCTCGGACATGTTATATCCGGAGAAGGAATAGCAGTAGATCCCGCTAAGGTGGACACTGTGACCCATTGGGAAGCACCAACGACAGTTGGAGAGGTCCGGAGTTTTCTTGGACTCGTAGGATACTACCGGAGATTCATCGAGAATTTCTCAAAGATTGCAAAGCCAATGACGGAGTTGTTAAAGAAGGACACCAAGTTCAGTTGGACAGAAGAATGTGAGGCCAGTTTTCAGGAATTAAAGAAAAGTTTGGTCTCATCCCCTGTGTTGATTCTGCCAGACCAACATAAGGATTATGAGGTGTACTGCGACGCTTCACGTCGAGGACTTGGAGCTGTTCTTATGCAGGAAGGAAGAGTTGTTTCGTACGCTTCACGACAACTGAAACCTCATGAGATGAACTATGCCACCCACGATTTGGATTTAGCAGCCGTAGTGCATGCACTGAAGACATGGAGTCATTTTCTCATTGGAAACCATTGTGAAGTTGATGGGCCTCGAACCCCTCGTTGGTTACCCCAAGTGGAAGGTGTAAGATGCAGTATGTAGAAGTGTTTTCCCTTAGCAAAGATGCCAAGGATCGAATCCCCAGAGACTCCTAGGTTCAACAAGTAGGTGTCAACTGCTAACGGCGCGTATTAGCAATCAACATGGACCTGCACACAGATACAAATAACTTTGCTCCCAACGAGTACAGAGAGGTTGTCAATCCCTCCGGCCTTGTAGTTCACAAAGGATTAAAAGCAAATGATAGTAGTGATAGATAATGTTTTGCAATAGTAAGTAAAAGCGAAAAAGTAAATAGCGGATGTGATCAATGATGGTAATATGGACCGGAGTCTCATGATGTTCACTAGTGATGTCTCTCTCCCAAAAGACGATAAAATAGCTATGTGAGGTAAACAAATTACAGCTGGGCAATTGACAGGACCACGAACGCAAACCAATGCTGATTACATTGCAAGAAAGGTTGAGGTTCAAAGCATGGGCGGTACGCCAAAGTAAGTAGACCGAAATCCATCAATATCTACTACTAATCATCCACCTTGAGATATCTATCCAGAACATCTCACTGGTATTAAGTTGCGAGTCCCACCCATAGTGTAAACTCAATGCAACAGACAACTGCATTAAAAGAACTTTGCGTAAAGTAAACAATCCTTGCACCCGCGGGCACAAGCACCGTTGTTTTCCCCCTTGTGGCAACAACACATCCCCTAGACTCATGTTTCTGTCACTCAAGCTAGTCATCGAGGGGCATGAACCCACAATCGAGCATAACGTTCCCTCTTGGAGTCACTACGTATTACTTGGCCAAAGCAATAAATAACAACGGAGAACATGCAAGAATTACTTATGAACATAAATATAAAAGAGGTAGATCAAATATATTACTCAAGATCAATCTGAACATAATCTCACAATCCATCGGATCCCAGCAAACTCAACATAGCAACAGCATAAGGATTACATATGTGCCTCGATCATGTAGGGCAGCTCACGAGGACTAATTAGTGAAGCACAAGAACGGGAGGAGAACATCACATAGCTACTGGTCATGGACTCATGGTCCAAGGGAGACTACTCATGAGTCATCCGGGAGGCGTCCATGGTGGTGGAGAAGCTCCCGGTGGTGATCCTCCCCTCCGGCAGGGTGCCGGGAAGAGTTCTCCTGGTGCTCCCGATCTTGGAAGCGGCGGCGGCGGCGGAACAGAGATGGGATCGCGAAAAGAGTTCATGTTTTGAGGGTTTCGGAGGATGCTTTAAATATATGCCAAAGGGGAGCATCGGGGAAGCTTCGGGGGGCCCAGGCGCCCCCCCGGCGCGGCCCAGGGGGGGCGCGCCGCCAGGGCGCCTGGAGCCCTGGTGCCCCCCCCGGCTGCCCTTCGGACGCATGGTAGTTTCCGGAACGCTGATTTTTTATATAATTTTTCTGGATTTTTCCTGGCAGTTCTCGTAACGTGAAAACCTGAAATACAAAAACAGACGAAAACAGAAACTGGCACTGGGGTGCACTGGATTAGTAAGTTAGTCCAAATATGATCAAAAGTGTATGGAAGTGTATGAATATAATAGCAATATCACCCAAAAGTGGCATGGAGCAAGCAGAATTTATAGATACGTTTTGGGCGTATCAACATCCCCAAGCTTAATTCCTGCTCGTCCTCGAGTAGGTAAATGATAACAAGAATAATTTCAGTGGTGACATGCTATTAACCATATAGGACTTTTTATAGTCATATGACAAAAGCTTAATGAGGCAATGATTCTATAGTAATTAAGTTGCCTCATGAGAAAATCACAAATGACTGAAAGTTTTACAACATGACATTGAAGCATCAAAAAGATTTGCAATGAATATGATGTGCAAATATGATAAAGTGATATCTAGCTTGCACCCTTTAGTGAAGCAAAACATAAATGCAGGGGCACCTTCAAGGTTTAAGTGATGACTAGATACAATGATTTCAAAATAAACGATATCACAATCATGCAAAAGACAATGCTACTTTGGGACAATGCACATTACACTCAGAATGACAATCATGCTCTCAGTAGTTGGTGCTTTCAAAAGAAAGTGGAGACTCATAAAGGTAAAAGAATGGTTAAGTGCTAGAGCTTTTTATTTCGAAAACATGGAAGCAATTTTTTCAACGGTAGTAGTACTTCATATGTGTCATGTATAAAACATCTTATAAGCTGCAAGCCTCATGCATCGAATACCAATAGTGCTCGCACCTTGTCCTAATTAGCTCGGATTTCCATGGGTTATCATTGCATTACATATGTTTCAACCAAGTGTCACAAAGGGGTACCTCTATGCCACCTGTACAAAGGTCCAAGGAGATAAATCGCATTTGATTTCTCGTTTTTGATAGATCTCAACTTGAGGACATCCATACCGGGACAACATAGAAAATAGATGATGGACTCCTCTTAAATGCATAAGCATATTCTCATAAGAGATTGAGGATTAACGTCCAAGCTAAAACTTCCACCATGATGCATGGCTTTGGTTGGCGGCCCAATGTTCTTCTCTAACAATATGCATACTCATTCAACCCATGGCAAATCACCCTTACTTCAGACAAGACGAACATGCATAGCAACTCACATGATATTCAACAAAAGTGTGACAGTTGATGGCGTCCCCAGAAACATGGTTACCGCTCAGCAAGCAACTTATAAGAAATAAGATACATAGGCAACATATTCTTTACCACAATAGTTTTTAAGCTACTTTCCCATGAGCTATGTATTGCAAGGTTAGTCTTAGTACAGGTGGAGGTTAGCAAAAGACTGGGAGCAACCAACTAAGAGAGCAATAACGGTCATAATCATGCAGAGCGACAAAGCAATATTGAATCAGGCATGGTAGTTATATCGCTACTCAGAAATAAAAGATCATCAAGGCTTGACAGACTTTCTTTACAGTCTTAAATATGCGTGAGCATATGCCAAGTCAATCAAAATAAATTCTCGAAGGAAGATATTACTAAACCATACCACATCATTGGCAAACAAATCAAGTTGGTACTCCAATAACACATTGGGAATCCCCCAGCTACTTGAGACTAACCATAAGAAAACCTGAACTACTAAGCACCATTATGCACGTAGCATCTTTATCATAGACATATTAACCAATGCAACGGAAGCAAACTCTCTTAATAAGGTGAGCATGATAATTAAAGAGAGTTCAAGCAACCAACTAAACAAAAGCTCTTTGAAAAGATAAGCATGAATACTAAGAGCAGAGCATGATAGTAGCTATTAAAAGACAAAGAACACACACAGCAAAGATAGACATGAAAATTCTATGTTATGTTCTTGGTAGAAGTGGAGCGTGTTTCTCTCCCACATAAAGAATGCTGAGTTCCGACTCGTTATGAAAAACTAAAAAGAAAACTAAAAGCAAGACGCTCCAAGCATAGCACTTAACACATGCAGTGATAAAAATATAGCGGAACGAAAGACGAACTGATAATGTTGATGGAGAAGGGGATGCGCGGGGGCATCCCCAAGCTTAGACGCTTGAGTCTCCTTGAATATTTCTTGGGGGTGCACGGGGGCATCGCCAAGCTTGAGCGCTTGACACTCCTGAATCTTTTTATCATCTTCCCTCGCACACATTAAAACTCCCTTCATACATAACTCATCATAATCTGATTAGCGAGGTTAGTACCCTTAATAAAACAATTATACCTTGCTGGAAATAAAGATATTCTTGAAGTTCTACTGTTTCTCAAGATTGCCAAAAGGTTTTTGCAAAGAAAAAGAAAGCTCTTGATTTGCAAAGTGAAGGAAAGGCAAAACAGGACAGAATCTGTGAAAAACAGAACAGCAGGTAGTAATTGATCTGTTCGGGATACTTCTGCAACTCAAATCAAAAAACTCAGAAAAGACACACGAAAGACAATTATATAGAGAACGCTGTCGAAACAATTCAGACGAAAAAGATGATCTGGAGATTTTATACGAATTTTTCTATCCAAGGACAGAATCTGTTTCCTGGACAGCACCTCACAACTTTTGAACTTTCTAGCAATCAGAGGCCAACATCAAGACACAACAAAAGCAAAAAATTTATTCATGTGGGCTGCCTCCCAAAAGCGCTTTCTTTTATGCTTTTAAGCTAGGCATAATGCATATAGATCAAGTTTTATCAAGAGTAAAATAATAGCTAGCCCGTACAACGGACTCAAAAGGTAACTTGATCTTCTTTCGAGGGAAGTATTCCATCCCTTTCTTGAGAGGAAACTGAAATTTTATATTACCCTCTTTCATGTCAATGATAGCACCAACGGTGCGCAAAAAGGGACGTCCCAAAATAATTGGACAAGAAGGATCACATTCAATATCCATAATAGTAAAATCAACGGGAACATAATTATCATTAACAACGATAAGAACATCGTCGATCCTCCCCAAAGGTTTCTTTATGGAAGATCAACGAGACGAACACCAAAAGAACAAGAATCATAAGGTTTCAATTTAAGCATATCATATATTCTTTTGGGCATAACAGAGGTACTAGTTCCAACATCACATAATGCATAGCAAGAGAAGTCATTCAATTTAATTTTTATCATAGGATCCCAACCATCCTCTAGCTTCCTAGGTATGGAGGCTTCTACTCTAAGTTTCTCCTCCCTAGCTTTGATGAGAGCATTAGTGATATGCTCTGTGAAGGCAAGGTTAAGCGTGCTAGTGCGGGGGTCTCTAGACATCTTGTGAAGGAAATCAATAACTTCGGTAAGAGCGCAATTATCAAAATCAAGGTCACGAGAATCAAGTAAAGTGGTAGTAGTGTCCTTTAGGTTCACATGTTTGGTAGTTTCTATAGTCATAGCATCACCATTAATAGGTCCATTGGGACCAGGAGTACATTGGGTGCTAAGAGTTTGGATATCCTCAACAACTTTGATAGTAGCAACAGTGTGGTGGGTAGGAAGGCTCTTAATTCTATCTTCTTCCTCCCTTTCTCTAGCCCATCTTTCTTTAAGTTTGGCCATCATCCTAATATTTTCATTAATTTGCACTTGAGTAGCATTAATAGGAATGACCTTCCTCTCCTCAAGAGGAGAAGTTTCAATTTTTAGCAATTTTACCTCATTGGCTAAATGGTCTACCTTAAAAGAAAGATCATCTAGTTTATGTAGTTTTTCTTCTACGCTCTTATTAAAGGCTTTTTGGGTAGTGATGAAATCTTTAAGCATAATCTCTAGTTCAGTAGTGGAGTTCTTGGTACTAGGATAAGCATTGTTGTTCCCATAAGAATTAGAGGGGAACGGTCTAGGATTGTTACCAAAGTTACTCCTATAAGCATTGTTGTTAAAATTGTTTCTAGAGATAAAGTTCACATCTACTTGTTCTTGAGCAATCAAAGAATTTAAAGGAACATCACGAGGATCAACAGTAGATTGCTTCGAAAATAGAGACATGATCAAGTCAACTTTTTCATTTAAGGAGGAAATCTCCTCGACAGAGTTTACCTTCCTACCTGTTGGAGCGCGTTCGGTGTGCCATTGGGAATAGTTGGTCATCATCTCATCGAGAAGCTTTGTGGCAGCACCAAGTGTAGTTGACATAAAAGTTCCTCCCGCGGCTGAATCTAACAAGTTCCGCGAGGTAAAGTTCAAGCCTGCATAAAAAGTTTGGATAACCATCCAAGTAGTCAAACCATGAGTAGGGCAGTTCTTGATAAGAGATTTCATACGTTCCCAAGCTTGGGCAACGTGTTCATTATCCAATTGTTTAAAATTCATTATGTTACTTCTAAGTTGGATAATTTTAGCAGGTGGATAGTATTTTCCAATAAAAGCATCTTTGCACTTGTCCCATGAATCTATGCTATTTATAGGCAAAGACTAAAACCAAATTTTAGCTCCTCCTCTCAAGGAGAAAGGAAAAAGCTTAAGCTTGATAATATTACCATCTATTTCTTGGTACTTTTGCATATCACAAAGTTCAACAAAGTTGGTTAAGTGTAAAGCAGCATCATCTCCAGCACCGGAGAATTGATCTTTCATGACTAAGTTCAGTAAAGCAGGTTTAATTTCATATGAAGGTGCTGAAGTGGCAGGTGTAGTGATAGGTGTGCTGATAAAGTCATCGTTGTTGTGACTAGTGAAGTCACACAACTTGGTGTTCTCGGTGGAACCCATAGTAGCAAGCAAGCAAGATAACTATTTTTGTGATTTTCGATAAAAGGGTACTAAAGCAAAAACTGAAAGGTAAACTAACAAGACTAAAAAGCAAAGGTAAAAGATAGCGTGCAACTCCCCTATCCTGAAGAGTGGAGTCCCCGGCAACGGCGCCAGAAAATACTCCTTGATGGGCCTCGAACCCCTCGTTGGTTACCCCAAGTGGAAGGTGTAAGATACAGTATGTAGAAGTGTTTTCCCTTAGCAAAGATGCCAAGGATCGAATCCCCAGAGACTCCTAGGTTCAACAAGTAGGTGTCAACTGCTAACGGCGCGTATTAGCAATCAACGGACCTGCACACAGATACAAATAACTTTGCTCCCAACGAGTACAGAGAGGTTGTCAATCCCTCCGGCCTTGTAGTTCACAAAGGATTAAAAGCAAATGATAGTAGTGATAGATAATGTTTTGCAATAGTAAGTAAAAGCGAAAAAGTAAATAGCGGATGTGATCAATGATGGTAATATGGACCGGAGTCTCATGATGTTCACTAGTGATGTCTCTCTCCCAAAAGACGATAAAACAGCTATGTGAGGTAAACAAATTACAGCTGGGCAATTGACAGGACCACGAACGCAAACCAATGCTGATTACATTGCAAGAAAGGTTGAGGTTCAAAGCATGGGCGGTACGCCAAAGTAAGTAGACCGAAATCCATCAATATCTACTACTAATCATCCACCTTGAGATATCTATCCAGAACATCTCGCTGGTATTAAGTTGCGAGTCCCACCCATAGTGTAAACTCAATGCAACAGACAACTGCATTAAAAGAACTTTGCGTAAAGTAAACAATCCTTGCACCCGCGGGCACAAGCACCGTTGTTTTCCCCCTTATGGCAACAGCACATCCCCTAGACTCATGTTTCTGTCACTCAAGCTAGTCATCGAGGGGCATGAACCCACAATCGAGCATAACGTTCCCTCTTGGAGTCACTACCTACTACTTGGCCAAAGCAATAAATAACAACGGAGAACATGCAAGAATTACTTATGAACATAAATATAAAAGAGGTAGATCAAATATATTACTCAAGATCAATCTGAACATAATCTCACAATCCATCGGATCCCAGCAAACTCAACATAGCAACAGCATAAGGATTACATATGTGCCTCGATCATGTAGGGCAGCTCACGAGGACTAATTAGTGAAGCACAAGAACGGGAGGAGAACATCACATAGCTACTGGTCATGGACTCATGGTCCAAGGGAGACTACTCACGAGTCATCCGGGAGGCGTCCATGGTGGTGGAGAAGCTCCCGGTGGTGATCCTCCCCTCCGGCAGGGTGCCGGGAAGAGTTCTCCTGGTGCTCCCGATCTTGGAAGCGGCGGCGGCGGCGGAACAGAGATGGGATCGCGAAAAGAGTTCCTGTTCTGAGGGTTTCGGAGGACGCTTTAAATATATGCCAAAGGGGAGCATCGGGGAAGCTTCGAGGGGCCCAGGCGCCCCCCCGGCGCGGCCCAGGGGGGGGCGCGCCGCCAGGGCGCCTGGAGCCCTGGTGCCCCCCCCCCCCGGCTGCCCTTCGGACGCACGGTAGTTTCCGGAACGCTGATTTTTTATATAATTTTTCTGGATTTTTCCTGGCAGTTCTCGTAACGTGAAAACCTGAAATACAAAAACAGCCGAAAACAGAAACTGGCACTGGGGTGCACTGGATTAGTAAGTTAGTCCAAATATGATCAAAAGTGTATGGAAGTGTATGAATATCATAGCAATATCACCCAAAAGTGGCATGGAGCAAGCAGAAATTATAGATACGTTTTGGACGTATCAGAAGTATATACGGATCAGAAGAGTTTGAAGTATATATTCACTTAGAAGGAGCTGAATCTTAGGCAAAGGAGATGGCTGGAACTCATTAAGGATTATGACATGAGATTGCATTACCATCCCGGAAAGGCTAACGTAGTAGCTGATGCGCTAAGCCGTAAGAGCCATGTCAATACCCTAATGATGGAAGGATTTCCAAAGGAGTTAGCCGAGGACCTACGAGAACTACGTTTGGAGATAGTTCCGAGAGGCTATGTAGCAACGCTAGAAATCCAGTCTACCCTGATGGATAAAATCAAAGAAGCTCAGAAAGCTGACAAGGAGGTTGTCGCTATAAAGGAGAGGAGGAGCGAAGGAAAAGCTAAAGGTTTTCGTGAGGATGAACACAACACCTTATGGTTTGAAGATCAAACCTATGTGCCTAATGACCCGGAGATCAGGAAGTTGATTTTACAGGAGGCCCATGATTCACCATACTCGATTCACCCAGGAAATACTAAGATGTATTTGGATTTGAAGGATATTTTCTGGTGGACCGGTATGAAGAAGGATATTGCGGAGTATGTAGCAGTTTGTGATGTATGTCAGAGAGTGAAGGCAGAACATCAGAAACCAGCAGGATTGTTACAACCTATGCCAATACCCGAATGGAAGTGGGAGAAGCTTGGCATGGATTTTATCACCGGATTGCCCAGGACCAAAGCAGGATATGATTCAATCTGGGTAGTAGTAGACCGATTGACGAAGGTAGCCCATTTTATCCCTGTGAAAACCACATATACCAGTGCAAAGTTGGCAAAGATATGCATGGCCAGAATTGTATGTCTGCATGGAGTTTCGAGGAGTATTGTATCAGATAGAGGAACCCAGTTTACCTCAAAGTTCTGGAATCAATTACATGAAACTTTGGGTACCAGGCTAGAGTTTAGCACATCGTTTCACCCGCAGACAGATGGACAGACGGAGAGAGTCAATCAAATTTTAGAGGATATGCTGAGAGCCTGTGCATTAGACTATGGATCTAGTTGGGATGACAACTTGCCCTATGCGGAGTTCTCATACAACAACAGTTACCAAGCCAGTTTGAAGATGGCACCGTTCGAGGCATTGTATGGAAGGAGATGCCGAACACCGTTGTCGTGGGATGAAGTTGGAGACCGATAGTTGTTTGGACCAGACTTAATCAAAGAGTCTGAGGAGAAGGTAAAGTTGATCCGAGATAGACTGAAGGTAGCTCAGTCCAGGCAGAAGAGTTATGCAGACTCGAAACACAAAGAGGTAGCCTATGAGATCGGAGACAGAGCATACTTGAGAGTATCGCCTCTGCGAGGAGTTAAACGTTTCGGAGTTAAAGGGAAATTAGCCCCGAGATTTGTGGGACCTTACCGTGTTTTGAAACGCATGGGAGGGGTTGCCTACAAGTTGGAATTGCCTGAAGGATTGTCAGGAGTGCATGACGTGTTTCACGTTTCGCAACTTAAGAAGTGCCACGCGGAGATGGCTGATATACCGCTTAGAGACACAGTACCCCTGAAAGCAATTCAGTTGGACAGTGATCTGACCTACGAGGAGAAGCCTGTTAAGATTCTCGAATTTTCGAGCAGAGTTACTCGTAGTAAGGTTATCAAGTTTTGCAAAGTTCAGTGGAGTCACCACACCGAGTAAGAAGCCACCTGGGAACGAGAAGATGATCTACGCAAGGACCACCCACACCTGTTCTCTAGCCAAGTCGAATCTCGAGGGCGAGATTCATTCTAAGGGGAGTAGGTTTGTAACATCCCAAATTTTCAATTTGGAATGTTATACATAGATCATATTGCATTTGCATGTTTTTGCATTTTTGTTCGTGGAGTTCCTCGAAATTCTAGGCAACTCAAGGACTTACGGAGAGAGTTGGGAATTTTACCGTTTTCGTATTTGAGTTCGCTCGAATACCGGTACGAGGACAGTGTGATTCTAATTATTTTTCTCTCCTAAAAATATTTCTAAATACAAAATATGAGCGGAGATAATATGACTTCTCCAAAATAACAGAAATATTGGAGGAAAAATGTTAAAATCACTTTTGGTATTTTTCTGGATTTATTTGCGGATTTATTTGCATAGGAAAAATACGCGTTTTTCAAAATTGCAATTAGGTCCGGAAAATTTTTCACTTTGTCCTAAATATTATTAGAGGACGGAGAAAATTTATTTCGGGAATTTTGGAGTCCGTTTGATATTTCTTTCGTTAGTTTTTCTGCGTCGGGACTCTTTTTAGAAAAAAAAGGAAACCGACTAGGAGTCTTACTAGCCCAGGACTCCTGGGCTTTATAAGCACCCGATCCGGCCCGTCGCCTCCCCAGCCCGCAGCCGCCCCTGCCCCAAACCCTAGCGCCCCGCCGCCGCCGCCGTCGCTGCTGCCGCCGCCCCGCGCCGCTGCCACCACCGCCCCGCGCAGCTGCCACCGCCGCCCCGCGCCGCCACCACCGCCGCCCGCCGGAGCCGCCGCCGCCCCGCGCCGCCACCACCGCCGCCCGCCGGAGCCGCCGGATCCCGCCGCCGTCGCGGAGGTATACGCCGCCGCCATCGGGTTTTTTTTTTAAAGAACCGATCGTTTTTTTTAGGAAAACCCTAGATCTGTTTTTTTTAGAATAGATCGGTTCGGTTTTCGTTGGTTTAGTTATTTAGCGGACGTTCGTCCGTACGTTTGTTTTAACGAACGGTTTTCGTTAGTTAACCGCAGACAGCGAACGTTCCTTCGTTAGCCTATTCGTCGTTTTTCTTTTTCGTGGTATTTATCCGCGGTTATTCCGATCGCGATTTCTGCCCTGATCTTGTTTTGCGTTTTTCTTTTCGCTCGAGAGTCGGAATCAGGTGATTCAAAATCCCATATTTTCGTCTCGATGTCCTCTTTACGTTAGATCAACTGGAACAAGATTTTGGCTACTGTAAAATTTGACTTTAGGCCAACTAGTAATTCGGAGCTCGTTTCTTTCGCAGTTTGAGTTTCGTTGCTTCTTTCGAGTTGATTCTTTTTGTAAACCGGAGTTCTTAAGTTGAACTTTCTGGTTAGATCTCTTATTTGAGTTTTACCCGTGCATTAGTTAAGTACTTATTGTATGCTTGTTTGATTGCGATAGAGTACCCGGAGTGCGCCGCTTGCTACTTTGAGTCTCTAGGTTTTTCGAATCATCAGCAAGGCAAGTAACACTTTGATCATACTTTCCAATTACCCAGTTTTTATTGCATTAGTCCAACCCTCACACATTGCATGAGTAGGATTAATTAACTTGTGGGATTGGGAAGTAGTTTGAGGTAGTACCTATTACCTGCATTGCATTCAAACCTTTGGGAGTTACTTCTACGTTTGCTGTTAGGACATGCTATGCTCGTAGACGTGGTTTGGGTTTGAGTGAAATCCATGACAGATGTGAGTTGTTAATTAATGGTTCAACTTAAGGTGGCAACTTTAACACACATCTGGGTGGATTGAGGCATCTGGTTATTCCAGTGATTGCCGGTTTTTCTTTTGGACCGCCACCCAGGCTCAAAGGGATCATGAGATTTTTCATACTAGAAACTTCCGTGTGCAGCCACATGCCAATATGGGCTCTGGCATAGTTGAGTAAGTTGTGGGAAACCTTTCCATGATGGGCTAGCAGATGTAGTGGGTTTTGTAGGTGTACCGGCCTATCTATCTGGTTAAGGGGACCTCTTCGGAAAGACTGTGTCTCGGTCATCCGTTTCTCAAACACCATGTAGTGCGAGAAAACAAACGGAGGCGGTCGAGTCTTGTGGGGAAAAGTGCACAAATCTCTGCAGAGTGTACAAACTGATCATGATTAGCCGTATCCCCGGTTATGGACGTCTTGAGTATCTAGTACTTGGATTATCATGTGAATCTCATCATGTTACTTTAAATATATTTTTTGGGTTTTAATGATGAACTTTAATTGGGGTTGAGAGGATGTCTATCTTCTCAACGATGTTTCAACTACCATGATAGTTAATTAAAATCTATTCCTTTGAAGTAGGGAAAAATTGGCTTTACGCAAAAACTTAACCATAGAGCTTTCCACCAGCCATATTGCATATAGTATAGCTTTACTTCCATTGCATTCTCTTGTGTTACCTTGCCAGCATATTCCATGTGCTGACCCGTTTTCGGGCTGCAACGTTTCATGTTGCAGACTTTTCAGACGACGAGTAAGATGCCCTTTTAGGTCAAGGTTCTATACTCAGTGATGCCACTGGAGTTGATGGACTCACTTATCTTCCAAGCCTTCCGCTGTTATCGTGTTAGATGGCCTTCAGCCATATTATTTGTAATAAATACATCGTCAGTCTATCGATGTAATAAGTGTGTGATTGCTACTCTGTTATAAATCCTTCAAGTACTGTGCGTGTCAGCATTACTGATCCAGGGATAACACTGATGCACAGAGATCAGACTGTTTGAGGTCTGGTCGCTACAATATGGGTTTGTTGGATTCTTAAGATTATTATAATATATAGTTTCTTTTTTCTTAGGATCCATTTATGCTAGTTTTCCCAGGAAATTTTTTGTTCGCTCCAACTACTGCATGTGAAGAATTCTACTCCCCTCGTTATGTAATTACTGAGGTGGATCATGACAATTATGAAACGAAAGGCAGTATGTTTTTCTGTAGACAATCAAACGTCCATACTAATCCTGTTGAATCGAAGATGATTCTTGTGTTTTTCCTATGGGTTTTACAAATCCTTTTGTGAATGATAAGATCAAAAGGACACTTGAAATTAGGAGAGAAGTTTTTGAGATTTAGGTCTTCCTGTGCCGGAAGGGCGTATGCATAAAGGGAAATTTGAGACGGTTCGAGCCGGTATGAGTAAAAGGTTAGTCCATTGGAGCGAGCAGTTTATGTCCGCGGAAGGCTGCGAAAGCTTGGTTCTAATTAATTAAAATACCTAGTAGGCAACTTGGCCCTCGACAGCCAGCCGCCGCCTCCAAAACACTAAGATTCTCTGCCTCCCGTCGGCGTCGGTGCCGGTCCATTCCGTCTCCGGTGGCCTTAGGGCCATGGAGGCGGAGTTGATCTCGGCCCTTGCCGGTGGGAGGGCTCCGTTTTTGAAGGAAATATGCCCTAGAGGCAATAATAAAGTTATTATTTATTTCCTTATATCATGATAAATGTTTATTATTCATGCTAGAATTGTATTAACCGGAAACTTAATACATGTGTGAATACATAGACAAAACAGAGTGTCCCTAGTATGCCTCTACTAGACTAGCTCATTGATCAAAGATGGTTATGTTTCCTAGCCATAGACATGAGTTGTCATTTGATCAACGGGATCACATCATTAGGAGAATGATCTGATGGACAAGACCCATCCGTTAGCTTAGCACTATGATCGTTTAAGTTTTACTGCTATTGCTTTCTTCATGACTTATACATGTTCCTATGACTATGAGATTATGCAACTCCCGAATACCGGAGGAACACTTTGTGTGCTACCAAACGTCACAACGTAACTGGGTGATTATAAAGGTACTCTACAGGTGTCTCCGAAGGTACTTGTTGGGTTGGCGTATTTCCAGATTAGGATTTGTCACTCCGATTGTCGGAGAGGTATCTCTGGGCCCACTCGGTAATGCACATCACTATAAGCCTTGCAAGCATTGCAGCTAATGAGTTAGTTGCGGGATGATGTATTACGGAACGAGTAAAGAGACTTGTTGGTAACGAGATTGAACTAGGTATTGAGATACCGACGATCGAATCTCGGGCATGTAACATACCGATGACAAAGGGAACAATGTATGTTGTTATGCGGTTTGACCGATAAAGATCTTCGTAGAATATGTGGGAGCCAATATGAGCATCCAGGTTCCGCTATTGGTTATTGACCGGAGACGTGTCTCGGTCATGTCTACATAGTTCTCGAACCCGTAGTGTCCGCACGCTTAAGGTTTCGATGATAGTTTTATTATGAGTTTATGAGTTTTGATGTACCGAAGGAGTTCGGAGTCCCGGATGAGATCGGGGACATGACGAGGAGTCTCAAAATGGTCGAGACGTAAAAATCGATATATTGGACGACTATATTCGGACATCGGAAAGGTTCCGAGTGATTCGGGTATTTTCGGAGTACCGGGGAGTTACGGGAATAGAGGAGAGAGGCCAAAAGGAAGGAGGCGTGCACCCCCCCCTTCTGGTCCGAATTGGACAAGGGGTGCAGCCCCCTTTTCCTTCTCCCTCTCCCCCTCTTTCCTTCTCTCGTACTCCGGAAAGGAAAGGGGAATCCTACTAGGACTTGGGAGTCCTAGTAGGACTCCCCACACTTGGTGCGCCCCCTCTAGGGCCGGCCTCTCCCTCCCTCCTTTATATACGGGGGCAGGGGGGCACCTCTAGACACAACAATTGATCTCTTGATCTCTTAGCCGTGTGCGGTGCCCCCCTCCACCATAGTTCTCCTCGATAAATATTGTAGCGGTGCTTAGGCGAAGCCCTGCGACGGTAGAACATCAAGATCGTCACCACGCCGTTGTGCTGACGGAACTCTCCCTCGACACTCGGCTGGATCGGAGTTCGAGGGACGTCATCGAGCTGAACGTGTGCTAGAACTCGGAGGTGCCGTAGTTTCGGTGCTTGATCGGTCGGGCCGTGAAGACGTACGACTACATCAACCGCGTTGTTCCAACGCTTCCGCTTTCGGTCTACGAGGGTACGTAGACTCACTCTCCCCTCTCGTTGCTATGCATCTGGTAGATAGATCTTGTGTGATCGTAGGAAAATTTTAAAATACTACGTTCCCCAACAGTGGCATCATGAGCCAGGTCTATGCGTAGATGATATGCACGAGTAGAACACAAGTGAGTTGTGGACGATACTAGTCATACTGCTTACCAGCATGTCATACTTTGATTCGGCAGTATTGTTGGATGAAGCGGCCCGGACCGACATTACGCGTACGCTTACGCGAGACTGGTTCTACCGACGTGCTTCGCACACAGGTGGCTGGCGGGTATCAGTTTCTCCAACTTTAGTTGAATCAAGTGTGGCTACGCCCGGTACTTGTGAAGGTTAAAACAGCACATACTTGACGAAATATCGTTGTGGTTTTGTATGCGTAGGTAAGAACGGTTCTTACTAAGCCCGTAGCAGCCACGTAAAACTTGCAACAACAAAGTAGAGGACGTCTAACTTGTTTTTGCAGGGCATGTTGTGATGTGATATGGTCAAGACATGATGAGTTATACGGTTTTGTATGAAATGATCATGTTTTGTAAAGTTATCGGCAACTGGCAGGAGCCATATGGTTGTCGCTTTATTGTATGAAATGCAATCGCCATGTAATTGCTTTACTTTATCACTAAGCGGTGGCGATAGTCGTAGAAGCAATAGTTGGCGAGACGACAACGATGCTACGATGGAGATCAAGGTGTCGCGCCGGTGACGAAGGTGATCATGACGGTGCTTTGGAGATGGAGATCAAAAGCACAAGATGATGATGGCCATATCATGTCACATATTTTGATTGCATGTGATGTTTATCTTATTATGCTTCTTATTTTGCTTAGTTCGACGGTAGCATTATAAGATGATCCCTTACTAAATTTCAAGGTATAAGTGTTCTCCCTGAGTATGCACCGCTGCGAAAGTTCGTCGTGCCGAGACACCACGTGATGATCGGGTGTGATAGGCTCTACGTTCAAATACAACGGGTGTAAGCAAGTTTTGCACACGCAGAATACTCGGGTTAAACTTGACGAGCCTAGCATATGCAGATATGGCCTCGGAACACTAGAGACCGAAAGGTCGAGCGTGAATCATATAGTAGATATGATCAACATAAGATGTTCATCATTGAAACTACTCCATCTCACGTGATGATCGGACATGGTTTAGTTGATTTGGATCACGTGATCATTTAGATGACTAGAGGGATGTCTATCTAAGTGGGAGTTCTTAAGTAATATGATTAAATTGAACTTTAATTTATCATGAACTTAGTCCTCGTAGTATTAGCATATCTATGTTGTAGATCAATAGCTCGCGATGTTGCTCCCCGTTTATTTTTTATATGTTCCTAGAGAAAACTAAGTTGAAAGATGTTAGTAGCAATGATGCGGAATTGTTCCGTGATCTGAGGATTATCCTCATTGCTGCACAGAGAATTATGTCCTTGATGCACCGCTAGGTGACATACCTATTGCAGGAGCAGATGTAGACGTTATGAACGTTTTGACAAAAGCTTGGTATGATGACTACTTGATAGTTTAAGTGCACCATGCTTTACGGCTTAGAACCGGGACTTCAAAAACGTTTTGAACGCCACGGAGCATATAAGATGTTCCAAGAGTTGAAATTAGTATTTCATACTCATGCCCGTGTCGAGAGGTATAAGACTTCTGACAGTACTTTGCCTACAAGATGGAGGAGAATAGCTCAACCAGTGAGCATGTGCTCAGATTGTCTGGGTACTACAATTGCTTGAATCAAGTGGGAGTTAATCTTCCAGATAAGATAGTAATTGACAAAGTTCTCTAGACACTATCACCAAGTTAGCAGAACTTCGTGATGAACTATAATATGCAAGGGATGACGAAAGTAATTCCCGAGCTCTTTGCGATGCTGAAATCGGCGAAGGTAGAAATCAAGAAAGAGCATCAAGTGTTGATGGTTAACAAGACCACTTGTTTCAAGTAAAGGGCAAAGGGATAAAAGGGGAACTTCAAGAAGAATGACAAGCAAGTTGTCACTCCCGTGAAGAAACCCAAAGCTAAAACTCAAGCCTGAAACTAAGTGCTTCTACTGCAAAGGAAATGGTCACTGGAAGTGGAACTGCCCTAGATACTTGGCGGATAAGAAGGATGGCAAAGTGAACAAAGGTATATTTTGATATACAAATTATTGATGTGTACTTTACTAGTGTTCATAGCAACCCCTGGGTATTTGATACCGGTTCAGTTGCTAAAATTAGTAACTCGAAACGAGAATTGCAGAATGAACAGAGACTAGTTAAAGGTGAAGTGACGATGTGTGTTGGAAGTGGTTCCAAGATTGATATGATCATCATCGCACACTCCCTATACTTTCGGGATTAGTGTAAAACCTAAATAAATGTTATTTGGCATTTGCGTTGAGCATGAATATGATTTGATCATATTTGTTACAATACGGTTATTCATTTAAAGTCATAGAATAATTGTTATTCTGTTTACATGAATAAAACCTTTGATGGTCATACACCCAATGAAAATAGTTTGTTGGATCTCGATCGTGGTGATACACATATTCATAATATTGAAGCCAAAAGATGCAAGGTTAATAATGATAGTGCAACTTATTTGTGGCACTGCTGTTTAGGTCATAATGGTGTAAAGCGCATGAAGAAACTCCATAGTGATGGACTTTTGGAATCACTTGATTATGAATCACTTGGTGCTTGCGAACCATGCCTCATGGGCAAGATGACTAAAACTCCGTTCTCCGGAACAATGGAGCGAGCAACAGATTTGTTGGAGATCATACATACAGATGTATGTAGACCAATGAGTGTTGAAGCTCGCGGCGGGTATCGTTATTTTCTGACCTTCACTGATGATTTGAGCAGATATGGGTATATCTACTTAATGAAGCACAAGTCTAAAACATTTGAAAAGTTCAAAGAATTTCAGACTGAAGTGGAGAATCATCGTAACAAGAAAATAAGAGTTTCTACGATATGATCGTAGAGGTAAAATATTTGAGTTAGCGAGTTTGGCCTTCAGTAAAAACAATGTGAAATAGTTTCACTACTCACGCCACCTGGAACACCATAGTGTAATGGTGTGTCCGAACGTCATAACCGTACTTTATTAGATATGGTGCGATCGACCGATCTACCACTATCGCTTTTGGGGTTATGCATTAGAGACAGATACATTCACGTTAAATAGGGCACCATCTAAATCCGTGGAGATAACACCGTATGAACTGTGGTTTGACGAGAAACCTAAGCTGTCATTTCTTTAAGTTTGGGACTGCGATGCTTATGTGAAAAAGTTTCAACATGATAAGCTCGAACCCAAATCGGAGAAGTAAATCTTCATAGGATACCCAAAAGAAACTGTTGGGTACACCTTCTATCACAGATCCGAAGGCAAGGTCTTTGTTGCTAAGAGTAGATCCTTTCTAGAGAAGGAGTTTCTCTCGAAAGAAGTGAGTGGGAGGAAAGTGGAACTTGATGAGGTAATTGTACCTTCTCCCGAATTGGATAGTAGTACATCACAGAAACTGGTTCCAGTGATTCCTACACCAATTAGTGAGGAAGCTAATGATGATGATCATGAAACTTCGGATCAAGTTACTGCTGAACTTCGTAGATCAACCAGAGTACGTTCCGCACCAGAGTGGTACGGCAACCCGGTTCTGGAAGTCATGTTACTGGACCATGATGAACCTACGAACTATGAGGAAGCGATGATGAGCCCAGATTCCGCAAAATGGCTTGAGACCATGAAATCTGAGATGGGATCCATGTATGAGAACAAAGTGTGGACTTTGGTTGACTTGCCCGATGGTCGACAAGCCATCGAAGATAAATGGATCTTCAAGAGGAAGACTGACGCTGACAGTAATGTTACTGTTTAGAAAGCTCGACTTGTTGCGAAAGTTTTCCAACAAGTTCAAGGAGTTGACTACGATGAGACTTTCTCACCCGTAGCGATGCTTAAGTCTGTCCGAATCATGTTAGCAATTGCCGCATTTTATGAAATCTGGCAAATGGATAACAAAACTGCATTCTTTAATGGATTTATTAAAGAAGACTTGTATATGATGCAACCAGAAGGTTTTGTCAATCCTAAAGGTGCTAACAAAATGTGCAAGCTCCAGCGATCCATCTATGGACTGGTGCAAGCATCTCGGAGTTGGAATATACGCTTTGATAAGTTGATCAAAGCATATAGATTTATACAGACTTGCGGTGAAGCCTGTATTTACAAGAAGTGAGTGGGAGCACTACAACCTTTCTGATAAGTATATGTGAATGACATATTGTCGATCGGAAATGATGTAGAATTTTCTGGAAAGCATAAAGGAGTGTTTGAAAGGAGTTTTTCAAAGAAAGACCTTGGTGAAGCTGCTTACATATTGGGCATCAAGATCTATATAGATAGATCAAGACGCTTGATAAGACTTTCGATGAGTACATACCTTGATATGATTTTGAAGTAGTTCAAAATGGATCAGTCAAAGAAGGAGTTCTTACCTGACTTGTAAGGTGTGAAGTTGAGTAAGACTCAAAGCCAGACCACGGCAGAAAAATATAGAGAGAATGAAAGTCATTCCCTATGCCTCAGCCATAGGTTCTATAAAGTATGCCATGCTGTGTACCAAACATGTTGTGTACCTTGCCATGAGTTTGTCAAGAGGGTACAATAGTGATCCAGGAGTAGATCACTGTACAGCGGTCAAAATTATCCTTAGTAACTGGATGACTAAGGAAATGTTTCTCGATTATGGAGGTGATAAAGAGTTCGTTGTAAAGGGTTACGCCGATGCAAGCTTTGACACTAAATCCAGCTGACTCTAAGTATCAATCTGGATGCGTATTGAAAGTGGGAGCAATTAGCTAGAGTAGCTCCATGCAGAGCATTGTAGACACATAGACATTTGCGAAATACATACGGATCTGAATGTGACAGACCCGTTGACTAAACTTCTCTCACGAAGCAAAACATGATCACACCTTAGTACTCTTTGGGTGTTAATCACATAGCGATGTGAACTAGATTATTGACTCTAGTAAACCCTTTGGGTGTTAATCACATGACGATGTGAACTATCGGTGTTAAATCACATGGCGATGTGAACTAGATTATTGACTCTAGTGCAAGTGGGAGACTGAAGGAAATATGCCCTAGAGGCAATAATAAAGTTATTATTTATTTCCTTATATCATGATAAATGTTTATTATTCATGCTAGAATTGTATTAACAGGAAACTTAATACATGTGTGAATACATAGACAAAACAGAGTGTCCCTAGTATGCCTCTACTAGACTAGCTCATTGATCAAAGATGGTTATGTTTCCTAGCCATAGACATGAGTTGTCATTTGATCAACGGGATCACATCATTAGGAGAATGATCTGATGGACAAGACCCATCCGTTAGCTTAGCACTATGATCGTTTAAGTTTTACTGCTATTGCTTTCTTCATGACTTATACATGTTCCTATGACTATGAGATTATGCAACTCCCGAATACCGGAGGAACACTTTGTGTGCTACCAAACGTCACAACGTAACTGGGTGATTATAAAGGTACTCTACAGGTGTCTCCGAAGGTACTTGTTGGGTTGGCGTATTTCGAGATTAGGATTTGTCACTCCGATTGTCGGAGAGGTATCTCTGGGCCCACTCGGTAATGCACATCACTATAAGCCTTGCAAGCATTGCAGCTAATGAGTTCGTTGCGGGATGATGTATTACGGAACGAGTAAAGAGACTTGTTGGTAACGAGATTGAACTAGGTATTGAGATACCGACGATCGAATCTCGGGCATGTAACATACCGATGACAAAGGGAACAATGTATGTTGTTATGCGGTTTGACCGATAAAGATCTTCGTAGAATATGTGGGAGCCAATATGAGCATCCAGGTTCCGCTATTGGTTATTGACCGGAGACGTGTCTCGGTCATGTCTACATAGTTCTCGAACCCGTAGGGTCCGCACGCTTAATGTTTCGATGATAGTTTTATTATGAGTTTATGAGTTTTGATGTACCGAAGGAGTTCGGAGTCCCAGATGAGATCGGGGACATGACGAGGAGTCTCAAAATGGTCGAGACGTAAAAATCGATATATTGGACGACTATATTCGGACATCGGAAAGGTTCCGAGTGATTCGGGTATTTTCGGAGTACCGGGGAGTTACGGGAATAGAGGAGAGAGGCCAAAAGGAAGGAGGCGTGCACCCCCCCTTCTGGTCCGAATTGGACAAGGGGTGCAGCCCCCTTTTCCTTCTCCCTCTCCCCCTCTTTCCTTCTCTCCTACTCCGGAAAGGAAAGGGGAATCCTACTAGGACTTGGGAGTCCTAGTAGGACTCCCCACACTTGGTGCGCCCCCTCTAGGGAAAAAAATTATATGAGACCAGGTCTCATATAATGCACGTGAGACCCACTCTGATGGATGACACGTGGCATTCACAAATCATAAAGCATCTAATCTCTCCCCCCTGATTTCAGGTGGGGGTGGGGGAGGTGCTTTGTGATTTGTAAATGCCACGTGTCATCCATCAGAGTGGGTCTCACCTGCTAATCTATGAGACCTGGTCTCATAGAATTTTTTTCCCCCCTCTAGGGCCGGCCTCTCCCTCCCTCCTTTATATACGGGGGCAGGGGGGCACCTCTAGACACAACAATTGATCTCTTGATCTCTTAGCCGTGTGCGGTGCCCCCCTCCACCATAGTTCTCCTCGATAAATATTGTAGCGGTGCTTAGGCGAAGCCCTGCGACGGTAGAACATCAAGATCGTCACCACGCCGTTGTGCTGACGGAACTATCCCTCGACACTCGGCTGGATCGGAGTTCGAGGGACGTCATCGAGCTGAACGTGTGCTAGAACTCGGAGGTGCCGTAGTTTCGGTGCTTGATCGGTCGGGCCGTGAAGACGTACGACTACATCAACCGCGTTGTTCCAACGCTTCCGCTTTCGGTCTACGAGGGTACGTAGACTCACTCTCCCCTCTCGTTGCTATGCATCTGGTAGATAGATCTTGCGTGATCGTAGGAAAATTTTAAAATACTACGTTCCCCAACAGTTTTTAGAAGAAAAAAAATCGAGCTTTGTTAGGGTTTGTGTCCTGCTCAAGAAGGCGAGACGGCGGCGGCTTCCTGAAGATGGAATAAAGGTTTCCCCGCCTAGCCCCAGTTCCGGTGATGCGTCTAGCATCATCGGTGGGCGTGTGGAGGTGTGTCTCCGGCGGATCTGTCTTTGATGGATTTGCTCGGATCTGTTCGTCGTAGCACGTGATTCTAGACACTATGTGAGAGTGAGAAGTGGGTCATGTATCAACAAAGTAGTACAAATTTATACTATTAACCGTGCCCAGAGAAACTGTAGATTGAACTGGGGGCAGATTTTCTTAATGACGATGTCATGGAATAGTTAGCGACTTGAGGACCACTTTCGTGCTTCACCTCGGAATAGGCAAGATTTCGCAGCCTGGTTCCCTGACAAATTTGGTCGATTTAGTGTTAAAAGCGCTTACAAGATTGCTACAGCGGAACATGATGAGAGATTTGGGGGTGGTGCTTCTAGTACTAATCCTAATGGTGACAGGGCTTCAGGCTGGTCATAGTGGGGAATAACTTATACTAGTGCAATGCATATGACACTAGTGTAAGTTACTATCTTCATAATGCAAGTAACATAGTTGTAGTGTCATATGTGACTTCATTTAATAGCTTGTAGACTCATCTTGTTTTGGAAAGCACTATGTTACGGTAACATATTATGTCACCGCTTCTCATTAACTACTTATCATATGCATCTGGCAGTTACATACATATTTTATTCATGGTAAAGATGTGCCGCCGGTGGAGGCAACAGTTGATTTTTTTAGTAAGTTACTATAATTTTGTTGGTCTTGTTCGAAGCTTCAGTGCTGAGGAGATATTGAATGGTAAGATGTCTGTTAATGAACCATTACCACATGTTGTTGAGGTTACAGCTAGAATAGCGGAACCGTGACCGTCACCTACAGAGAACCTGCATTATCAGTGGACGGGTCTTTTTGTCCAAGTGATGGGTCGGCAGCGGCAGGGATGGTGCTGCGGAAGGAGGATGGTGCTATAATATTTGCAACATACAACGTATTGTTTCACTGTAATGATCTCTGAAAGTGGAGGTTCATGCTTTGATGCAAGATATGACTCTAGCCACCTAACATACGGATAGACCAGTGCTTGTGCAATCTGACTCAATGGTTGCAGTATCCATCCTTTCTAAAAATAATCTGTTACGGTCAATATATGGCCAACTCGCAACTGAGATTAAGACTCATGGTTGATAAGGAGTTTGTTCACCAAAAGATTAGTTGCTCACAAAATAGGGTTGCAGATCGGTTGACTTTTTATAGCCGTATGGAGTTGTGTACATCTATATGGTTGCATGTGGACCTCCATGTATTGAGGACCTCGTGCTTCTCGATTTTAACCCGTCCCTATGGAACAAACTCTTTCTCGTCGCAAAGAAACTAAGATCAATAGTACGCAAAACAAGGCTAAACACACCTTAAGATCATATCTAACACGGACTCTCAAACCACCCGCATACGTCTGGACAACGCGATTCGGACATCTTTGGCCATCCAACATGCCTGTATTGGACCCGCATATTTTTTTTGCAAACCAGAGACAAACTAGGGGGGCTTTGCGGGAGTCCGGAGCATTGCCACATCCGCTTTTGACTGTCCTGGCCCACCATTAACCCCCTCCCTCACTCGCATGTTCTTCCTGCGAGAAACGGTCAATGCTGCTCCAGAGCGTTAGTGCCGCATCCATGTCTGGCTAGAGCGAACGTGGCCTATCACTATTGCCGGCATTGAAGCAGCGTGCCGGCCGAGCAAGCGCCCCCCACACCGCTTCTCGGTGCATGCGACTGCTACGCGTTCAAACGACACCATGGTGGTTCGTCGCCCTGCATTAATGATATGCGGTTTTCGAGGAGCCTACTCCTATACCACTCGTCCGTGTGAGCGCCTCCCACCATTGCCGTCCGCCCAATATATAAACTCATGCCCCGGTCATAGACCCAGCCATCCTCCTTCGATCCCTTTCTCCTCTCCTCACCATGCCCATCATGGCCTCCTCGCGCTCCAAAGCTCTCTGGGACAACCTATCGTCTGACCAGGAGAACGAGATTGCCGCCATTGCTGCCAGTAGGCAGACGAAGTTCGCCGACGTCTTAATGGAGGACCCGGCCGAGGACAAGCCGACGCCACCCGCCTCGTCGGTGCATGCCGGCATCACCGGCGGCGAGGCCTGTGCCCACTATATGGACATTATGTGGGAGGAGCGAGAGGCCAAGTTTCGGGTGGCGCATGCCAACAAGGCCTGCAAGCTTCGTCTCCTCGACGAGCACCGGCAAGCGGAGGGTCAACTCACCGCCGGCATGGCCATCGTGCAGGACACAGACGTGGAGGAGCAGGCGGCGCTGCTCGACTCCTACCGCTCCGCTTGCGACATCCGCCGCGACCGCTGGCGGTACCACCAATATCAGGCAGAATTACAAGCCGTCTACAAGGAGATGGATGAGGTGTTTGGCAAGAGCAACGATGAGGAGGACATCACCGGTTCCACAAAAGGCCGTGCCTACCGCTACGACCACGAAGTCGGCACGTCCATGGGCGCCACCGGCAGCGAGGAAGAGTAGTGTATGGTAGGTCGCCGCTGCTCGGGTGCCAAGAAGGCCATCGCTATATCCCTCCCATTGAAGCCAAGCTTGGCATGCTGAACATCATAGGACGATGAGCCGCCCAGTCTACAGAGGTGGAGGCTACGGAGGCAAAGGTAGAGAGCGGCGAGGCGGAACTGGAGAAGGCGAAGGCAGGAGTCGGAGCTTTAGTTCTCGGGGCTCACGGCCCGACATGGGGAACGAGCACCGGCGATCATTTAGATTAGGTTTAGAGTAAGGTTTAGTTAAAATTGTCCAAATATAATGAATTTTGTTCGGTTTATATGAAAATTGTCCGAATTGTAATGAATGTGCTCAGGTTTATATGGAAATCTGTCCTGTTTGCATGAATTTCGTCTTGTTAGTTGAAACCCGGTTTGAAATGTATGCGGACAGTGTTGGATGGCCGGCTCCCGTATCCCTGTCCGCGGACTGCCCCCCCTCCCCCGGTTCATGGATGGATGCGGGAGAGAATTTACGGATCAGCGTTGGAGATGCCCTAAGTCCTTGGGGTCTTTTCTTCATTTCCCTCACGTAAAGGTGGTTAGGGCAAAGTTCTTCTTCCCTCCAAGTTGCACCGACTAGCTAGTTGATTCTTTTCCCCTCTGCTTGTCGCTCCAGTCGCTGGTAGCGAGGAGGAGAATCCGATGCTTCGACTTTGACTAGTAGTTTCTGTTAGCATCTTTTAGTCCTCATGGGAATGGCGTTTCGTATTTGAGTTTTTTTTTGTTCCGCGATCCTCCTCGAATTGACATAGCTCCAACTTAGATTTGTTACGTCTCCTTAGGGCGGCGAGGTCAGCGTTTCTCATCTTGCGTGCTTGAGGACGAGATATAGGCAAGACGCTTCGAATCTATTCAATGTTTCGACAACTACGACTACGACTCTAGAGTCCTCGTTCTCAGGGGCAATGCACAAAAGAATTCCTGTCTGCCATGGACAAGGCTAGCCGACTCCAATATGGGAGTGGTGGCATCGGTGACTCATTTTATTGGTGATAGTGGTCATTCGGTGATCTAGAGATCACAATTTCTTTTTATTACATCTTTGAATGACTTTGTAGTTTCAGTGAAATTTTATAATAGATCCAGGTATTCCGGACATGCGTCTCCGATGATCGATCTCTAGAGTTGACGCTGTATGGTCCTCGATCTTGATTGCTGGTCCCTCTAACCATAACTTGACAGAGAGTGAGACGCGGTATGAGCCAGATGGAGATTCTAATCCGACGTGGCGTATTGTTTTTCAAAAAGCATATTTTTCTAGTCGTTTTTTTTAAACCTGTTTTTCTACGTTTTTCTTAAGCATCTTTTTTATAAAACACATGTAACTTTATTAATGCTCGTAACAATTACATGTACACTGATTTGGACAAAAATCAAAGAAAATACAAAGTAACTCGTATGACTAAGAATTACAATAAAATCTCTTGAAAACACCTTTTTCACGGCGTCAATCTCTGCTCGAAGAAATACTCTAAAGACTTCGGTAAATATGCTGCAATTTGACTGAAACAATGATGTTGTCACTCTTTCATCCGAATAAACATTACCAATAATGATTTTTGAAAGTGCCTTGAGTCACCCATCCAAAAAGATGGGAAGTTTTAATCGATGAACGTACTTGGGCCGGGGATGATCTCCTAGAAATGCAGGCCGTCGAATCACTATATTTTCACCGTGTTGTCGATGAAAGATTTCACCTCCACAAAGAATCAGACCAACAAAAAAGCTTGACACAACAATATTTTTTTTGAGACAAGACACAACAATATAAACTCGTCATATCTCGTTAAGAAACTAGATTGGGCCAAGTTTTGGCGCAAGGCCGGCCCACTGTACCGTATCGTGGGCCACTCTTCGGTACGGGTGTGAAAAAGAACTCGTCTGGAACAGGCCGGGGGTGGTTCCTATTTGACGCTCGCGAGCGTCGAGGAAACGTAGCTTCGCTGAAGCGCGGGAGTAGCTGCGCACGATGGGCCGGCCCACTTAGCTAGTTAATGCAGTCCCAGGCAAACCGGTTTTGGGAACCTTCTAGAAGGTTCCCTCAACCGGTTTCTTCCTCTCTTTTTTCTCTTTTGCCGGTTTTCTCTTTTTCCTGTTTCTTTATTCTTTTTTTTCAGTTTATTTATTCTGTTTCTTTTATTTTTTACTCATCTTTTTATTTTATCCTTTTTCGTTTTTATTTTCGTCCTTTGTTTAAAAAATTACAATTTCGTAGTTTCTTCATGATTTCATAAACAATTCATTGTTTTAAATTTTTGTTCACAACTCAAAATTTTGTTCAACGTACTTTACATAAATGTTCAATGTATATTTTAAATTTTGTTCGGTGTATATCACAAAAATGTTCAGTATGTATTTAAAATTGTTCAGCGTATAATACAAAAATATTCAATGTATACTTTAAAATTTGTTCATCTTTTTGTAATTTCGATTTTTTTTTCAACTTTTCAATAATTGTTCATCTTTTTGGAATTTCTAATTTTTTGTTCAACTTTTCAATAATTATTCACGTTTGAAAAGTTTGTTTGATTTTAACAAAATATCATGGTTTACAAAAGGGTTTCGCGTATGTCAAATTTTGTTCAGAATTTTCAAATATTTTGTTCTCGATTTTTTTGAATTGTTCGTAAAATTTCGAACGTTATCGTGTACTTTAAAGTCTTCCGCTGCTTGCAAACACGAAGAACTTACCAGCCCGACTGGTTTGGTTATAAAATTCCCGAGCGTGACGTCGTGTGTTCGATCTCTTGCTGGCGCAGGTTTTTTTGGCGTTTTTTTTACGCGCTCGAGCTACAGATCCGTATAAATGGGCCGGCCCATATGCACTACCTTCAGCGAAAGCTCCAGTGCCTGACGCTAACGAGCGTCAGACAGGAGCTCTCCAGGCCGGGATCGTGCGTCCCTTTGTTCGCCGGCGCTCGGAACAAATCCTCCTCGCCGGCGCTAGCAACAGCGCGGGGGTTGCCGCCTGCGCCCGCACGTATCCCCCTCCCTCACACCGTACTTCCACCCCTTTCCGGACGCGGTCCCAATCCTTTTTCCTCGAACCGGCGACGCGATCCGTTCTGCTGTTCGTAAGCAAGCAAGCCCTAGCCCGATTCCTTCGGTTGCTGTTCGTTTTGCTCTGCTTCTTCCTTTGCACCGCGTCGGAGAATTAGCCGGCGCCATCTGATCGCATATCGACCCATCGATTTCGCGGCCCATTACCCCTAAGCGTAAACCTAAAAGTCATACGTATTTTCAGGGAGGATAACTGAATTTGGTATGGCTGAAAAGGTCAGAATTTCTGCACCGGGGCCGGGAGGAGGCTCCGAGGAAGCAGAAAGGCGCTGCGGCTTTCGGTCCTCTGGCCTTCGCAGAATCGGCGGCGGGACACAAGGGCCGAGACGACGTGCGGCCGAATAAGATCGTAATCACAGAGATGGATGAGTTTGCGTTGGGCTTACAACTGAATGCAGGTAACCTGCTTGAAGTATTTATTTTCTGAATGAGTTTCAAAGTGCAGAGGAGTTGAATAACAAATCAAGTGTACTGATGTCGTGTATCATTTGTTTTGTAGAAACACGCAAGCGGGAAGTGCAAGACGTGTTTGCGGACGAAGATGACGGCGCCGCATCTTCAGGTACTCAAGCGAAAGATGACACAAGCGGGTTGGCCGCGGCGATGAAGAAGATATCTGGAGACCAAGTAAAGGATGGAGAAGATGGAGCAGTCAAACCGGATGAGGTTCTACATGAAGCTGAAGTTGGCAAAGGTTTGGCCGGTGCTCTGAAGCTTCTTAAGGACAGAGGGGCACTTGACGAGGGTGGTGACAAAACCAGTGACCAGAAGAAAAGCAAGCCTGTTGGTATCAAGGATGGACCAAAAGAAATTCACATAGAGAGAATTGATGAGTTTGGTCGAGTGGTAAGTATTAGACCAAACTGTGTTTTTCCTGCACTCTTTTGTCATATATGGAATAATAGATGACACACAGTGATAATTTTACTCACATCGGAATGATTTGTCCACAGATGACTATGAAGGAGGCATTTCGGGAGCTTTCGCACAAATTCCATGGCAAGGGCCCTGGCAAGACGAAGCAGGAGAAACGGCAGAGGAAGTACCAGGATGAGTTGAAAACCAAGCGGATGAAATCTTCTGACACACCTTTAATGTCCGCGGAGAAGATGAGGGAGGCTCAAGCTCGTCGCCAGACACCATACCTTGTTCTCAGCGGCAATGCAAAATCAACTTAATAACATACTTCTAAATTGTTTACGATCTTCTGCTCATGCATGTAATTCCTTAATTATTTTGTCATTCTCAGATGCCTTATGGAAAATGCACAATTCTTTCTCTGGTTCTGTACGAGGAATGGCACTCTGTAGTTTCTTAGCTAAATTTTTATTTTCTTTCATTAAATCTTGAGCACAGCTAATTCATGTCTGTTTGGGTCATTAGTAATGCCTTCTGTTAAGCTACATTACACAGTGTAAATCCACTTAAGCCTCCAATGCAGTGCAGACCACTAGATCACGTTTGGGTGATTTAGACATTGATTTAGAAGATTTGGATTTTGGACGGTCACAAACTTCTTTGAGATATTTCTTATGATGGGATCCCAGTTCATGGTAAATGCATACTCTATTATCTCGTCCAACTCATCAAACGGAAAATTAATCGCCACAAAATCTTTAGGCCAATTAAAATAGTTAACTGACATGTGGAATGTTCTTTGAGTAACTCTAGCCCAAGAGGTTATGGCTGCCAAGGGTTCAGTTTGATAGTTGGAGTTGGAGTGACAGGGCCCTTGATATGTTTATGTTATGGAAAGGAAAAACAAATCCCCGTGGGAGAAAAAACTGAGTGTGGGAGAAAAAACTGAGTTTTAAGCGACAATGCAAAATCAAGGCATGCTGGCTAGCGACTACTTCTAACTTCTTTACTTTCTCTTGCTAAAATTTTACTCACTTTTATTAAATCTTGGGCAGAGCTAATTCATGTCTGTTTGGGTGCAGAAAGTGCATCCTGGGAGTCATACACCTAATTCCAGGAATTCTTCAGACACAACATCTGCCAGGCGTGTTAAAGCCGCGTTGTAAAAAAATATCAGCTGGCAAGTCCTAGTACAAATTTGTTTTTCTGCTTGATGATATGATGCACCGCTAATTCATAAAACTGAATGGGATTATTTCTACTGATTTGACACAAGCATTCTAGAACACCCGTTGACAGATTCAATAGATTGTAGTATAAGTTATACGTTGAGAAAGAATGCCCTTTGAGCTTAAAGTTCTTCTGAAATGTATTGATATCACACTAAAATTTGATCTATGGACTACGGTCTATGGGCGTGTTTGGTTCCTTGCGTTGTACCTGGCTCGCATCCCACATGCCATGTTTGGTTTTCTATGTGACGTCCTCAGCTTGGGCCGATCAATGCAAACAGTGGCCTCTCAGCCAGGCTGAGAGGAACGTTAACGTAGGATTCGAGCATTTCCCGCGTGCAGGCCCAACCGGTGCAAATTGGCTGCACCCACAACTCAGGTGTGGGTAGCGATTCTCTCGCGGTCGTGGGGGTCAGAGCGTCCCCTCACCTCTCGCCCCTCATTTCTTTCTCGTTCCCCACTCGAGCTTTCACCTCGCTCGATGTAAGAAGTAAGAACACTTCCCTCCATTGTGATGGGCAATAGAATCAACCAATTTATGTGAGGAAACCTCCTGAGATTTAAATTATTCGCCTGTATTGCACGGTACACAACTGTAGATCATGTTACTTCATCAACTGTAGATCTTAAGGTTTTTCTGCATGCATACATGGGCTCAACTAAATTACACAACACCTGCCATATATTTATAGAAGGCAGAAAACAATTACAAGACACTACCTCTCGATGCGAACAACAAGAGTAGCACACACCGGACTAATCTGAAAATTAACCATCACACACATGACAACACAACGCACGGAGCCTGCCCTAAGCAAAACACATCGAAGAGCAACAGCTGAACCCGGACCTCCCTTCTGAAGAAGCGTAACTGGAAAGTAGAAGCCATAATATATGTTGCTGGGAGCTCTCGGTTTTTTTTTTTTTTTTTTTGCGAGACACTTTCTTGTACACATAAACTCTTCTCCCTTGATGAAAAGAGAGCGCTCCTCCCATCTTCCGCGGGAGACTGCAATACAACCTAACCATAGGGTGCGAAAAAAGAAGTAAATGTGAACCCTCAGATCTTGGATGGGTGCTCCAGATTGGCTAGGCTGGAACTGGCAGGTTCGTGAAATGAACAAAGCCCTCCAGCAGCTCCTACACAAGAATATGGGGCATCCATCTAAGATCCGATGGTTCACATTCAAATTTTCTATTTTTGCAGCCTATTGTTAGCTTGTATTGTCGTCTCCCGCGTCTTGTTCAAAATCATAGCAGAATTCGTATAAATTTAAGCTATAATATGGTGTGCATGCAGTATTTGCATTTAGTGGTGGCATGGTATTGTCGGGACAAGAATGAGCTTCTCCTTCCGACGCATCGTCACTCCAAACACCTCGGCCATGTCAACATCCTCCTCCCGCATCCCGTCGGGGAGCTTCCAGTCGAAGCAATAGACAAGGTTGGCGAGCATGACCTCAATAGTGGCCAGCCCGAAGCCCATTCCGGGGCAAATCCTCCGCCCGGCTCCAAATGGCAGGAACCGGAAATCTCTCCCTTTGAAATCAGCAGCTGCTTTGGCCCCGTCCATGAACCTTTCTGGCCAGAACTCCTCCGCCCTCTCCCCCCATGACTTGGTGTCTCTACAGAGAGCCCACACGTTGACGATGATCCTTGTCCCGGCCGGGACCATGTAGCCGTTGACGTTGTCACACTCGGCCATGGAGAGGTGTGGGAGGAGGAGCGGCGCCGGCGGGTGTAGCCGGAGCGTCTCCTTCACGACGGCCTTGAGGTATGGCATGCCGCTTAGGTCATCCTCCTTGACTGTTTCCTGGCTCTTGGGTGTCTTGCTCCTCACCTCGGCCTGAAGTTTGGCCATGAGGTGTGGCTTCCGCATGAGCTCCGCCATGGCGAACTCCAGGACGATGGATGACGTGTCTGTTCCAGCTGCAAACATGTCCTGTTTACACATATAACGGAATTATACTCCTATTATGATTGAATTTTAACCATCAAAAAACAACAATTACTCCCTCTGTAAACTAATATAAGAACATTTAGATTATTACTTTAGTATAAGAGCATTTAGAATACGATTTAAGCGTCACGAAATTCAGAGAATTACCATTAAGATGACCTTGACGTTGTCTCTAGTAAGATTGTACTCGTGTTGAAGAGAGAGGAGAACATCCACCAAGTCTCTGTCTTGATCTTGCTCGTCGTGTTGATGATGTACTCCTCCTACTAGCCATGGTGATTTGGTTGCGTGGTCGTCTATGATCTTATCGAGCAACTCGTCCCATCTCTTCTTCAGCGTGCACGTCCTGGCCAGCACCGCTCGCCGGAGAAGAGCGACCTTGGCCAAGCTCGGGAAGTAGTCCTCCAGGTTGAACCCCCCTATCACGGCCACGTTCCCCGCGATGAGCTCCCGGAACAGCTCGTTCCTGCCTTCCTCCCTGAAGAACTTCCCGGACACGGCGCGGCACACAACATCGTTGGTGAAGGCGCCGAGCAGCTCCGTCATGTCGACGGCGGAGCGTGCGGCCGCGGCGGCCCGGACCTTGGCGACCACGAGGCCCACCTCCTCGTCACGGCCGCCCTGGAGCGCGCGCACCTTCCGGGCGCTCAGCAGGTGGGTGGTGACGAGCTTGCGTGCCTGCCGCCAGTACTCGCCGTAGGGGGCGAGGGCGACGTCGGACGGGCCGCTGAGGAGGACGTCAGCGACGATGGACGGTGGGCGGGACGCAAAGACGTGGTCGTGCGTGCGCAGGACGGCCTCGGCGGCGCTCGGGGAGGAGACGACCAGGTTGGGCACCTGGCCGAGGCGGAGGAGCATGAGGCCGTCGCGGCCGGCGTGCTTCGTGGCGAGGTCGGCGAGGGAGATGTGCGGGTCGGGGCCGACGAGGTGCAGGTGGCCTATGAGTGGGAGCTTAGGAGGCGACGGCGGGAGACGGCGACCATGGTCGTGGCCGTTGTTCGCTGATCGTCTTGCCAAGTAGTAGCGGTGCACTACGAAGAAGCAGAGCAAGAGTGAGAGCAGAACTTCCGGGGAGAAGATGGCGAGTACTTGAGCCATATCGCCTCGCATCCTCTAAGACTATGGCTTAGTACTCACTTGTTGGGTGCGAGCACGATTTTATAGCTGCGGGTGGATGCGCGGATAATCAGTGGTGCATGTCTGGGGTTTTTCTTTTTCTGAAAATGTTTCTTCCATTCTCTCTACATTTTGGTGCGGAATTCATGCGAACCAAACATGTTCTCAACAAGAGTGCAACGTATATCTCTTTCGGTCCACATAATTGTGTTCTCTCTGAAAAACCTACCTAGAGCTATGCTATTGCTAGGTACATACTAGCTCGTTCTTATAAAAGCTGGCCGACCTTGTATTTTAAATCTTAGGATTTTGGTAATAAGTATTGGGTGGGAATGCGTCACTGTATAATTACTAGAAGATACCCCGCGCGTTGCGGCGGGACTTTGTAGAAAGCGACTATAATGCGCACGGAAAATTTAATCAGAAGCAATCTATAGAAGATAATATCATTATAGAAAATATTTTGGTTCAAGATCACAAACATTAGGAACTCAAAATACATGACTTATTATTTTTTACTGACCACACAAAACATAATATAGTTTTCCATTTTGCGAGTAGAAACTACCAACTACCTAAGCATAACCATGTCATTCATGGAATTCACAAATCAGGTGTTAAAGTTCTTTCATAGCAGCAATGTTTCAGTTCACCAACTATAAGGAACTAAGGTGCAATCATACATAGTGATGCGCCACGGCTGTAGTAACACAAGATTGTTCTGTAATGTGAGTTACTTCTGCAATACTATGTTACTTGTCATTATCAGAACTAATGTGGTGATTTAAGAGAGCTATCAGGAGAGGAAAAAGTATTTACGTTAATCCTGTGACAATGTCTAAAGGTATATAAAAGTGCTTAGACAGATTTTGGCATTGAACCAATGGTGTGACTCAAAATGAAGATTGTTATTCTGAAGAAAAATATCAAACTTATATAATCTTGATTACGCATAACACCTGTAGGTGCACAAATGACTGAAGGTGCTCCAGTGTAGAAACATCCGGCAAAACAACATTGTATGGGGAAAAAATGAATCCAGTAAGAGTGCATAACAACAGATCATACAAAAGGGTTAGGGTATATTTACCTTTTTCAGTTACCTCATTGGAAAGAAGGTATAGTCACCAATGCAGCACTGCTAGTTCCTTGCTGCAAGTCAATTAGGAAGTTATAAAGATAATCCCCTTCATAAACCCTGGAAGTATTTAAAGAACCAAAATTGAATTCTGGCATGCATCCAATATACTGGCAAAAGAAAATTGCTACACTTTCCTTTCCAAGCAAATACATGAACATATGAGCAAAAAGGTAAGAAAAGCCGAACCTCTTTCAGTGAAGCATAAAATCAGTTCATGTAATATTGGGATGTACCCTAGCACTGGCCGGGGCACTCACGCTTAGTGTCGCCCACCGAGAGTAGGCGTCCCCGGCGCCGGCATCCGTGTCGTGCAGGACGTAGTGCGCGACCACGTATGAGTTCGTGAGCACCACCATGAGGGCGCCTTTCTTGGGAGCGCACCGGACGCGAGCTAGCGGACCTCAAGCTGCCGAGGGAGTAGTGCTCGTCTAGGACCTGACTGGCCAGAAGGACGCAAATCATCATGTTCGACAACGGATGTGAACAAATCAGCGGAATAAAACGTCAGGTATTAGGGCAGCAGTGCGCGGGTCTTCGACGACGATGAACCCTTGAAGGTTTTGTCCGTCGACGGCGCAGTATCGAGAGAGAGAGAGAGAGAGAGAGAGAGAGAGAGAGAGAGAGAGAGAGAGAGAGAGAGAGAGAGCTGAGATATGGGGAAGATGAGAAGAGTCGGTTAGGATTTTTCAGGGAAATCGATGGAGATTTATTCCTTCAGGGAGATGAAAGAACCCAATTCGAGTATTAATTCGTATCATAATTGAATCGGTTTCTTTGTTCACGTCCCGTGTTAATAGCTATTAGTAGAACCGTTGCATGTACGTACTTATTGCCGTTTATTGGGCATCCCTACAGATGGATGCTTCATGCTTGCATGCGAGTCCAGCGATTGCCTCTTTTCTTTTTTTTTGCCAATTATCTTTTGCATCAGGGAGGCTACCGAAGATTTAATAAGCTCGCCGTACTTAAGATGGATAGGCTGCATGTCTCACAGCTGATTGGGTGGAGAATTGCAAGACTAATTAGCTGATTTTGCAAACTGATTGATGATGTGGCATAAAGCTGATGTGGACATTGTGCATGGTGAGAGAATAGGTAGAAGTGGGGAGCAACTTCTTAAGAATGTTAGATATGACTTTCCGCAGTAGGGCCAGTCCCGAGAATTCGGGGCCGGGGCGAGGCTATAATTCAGGGCCCTTGACATAAAAAATGAACTAATAGCTTAGGTTGGTCGTAGTGGTAGTATCATAGCTAGTATCATGCATGTCAATTAGGCAATTTTGATGATGTGTCATAGCATTAAATGAAGAAAGAGAGGGTGTAGTATCATATCATGATACCGTATCATATTAAATGCTATGCTACTTTGTGTCATGCATGGCAATAAATAGGGTACTACATGATACTAATATATGATACTACGCATTACGGAGGTAGTATCATACACTAGTATCATATGCATGATACTAGTATATGATACTCCCCATTACAACCAGCCTTATGGAGGAAGTACATAATGGTCTCTGTGCCTATCAAGTTATTTTTAGGAATGCATATCCATGTTTAATGTGAGCTACAATTATAGGACTACATTATATGTATGAGGTCTCAAAAGGTTGGACCAACTTCAACTCGTTAAAGGATTGATGGCACTATGTGATAAATGTCAACGATTACCTCCTTAAGGGGCTTGCTTCCCTTCTCATGCTTACATCGTGGGAGATTTGGAGTGAGAGAAATGCCCGGGTGTTTAGAAATTGTTCATCCATGCGGGACACCATCTTTGGTAAGATCAAAAGAGAGGCTGTTTTGTCAGAAAAGGCAGGGGCCAAACGCTTATGATCATTGATGACACCAGAGTAGTTCATTGTAGCACCGGCCTTTTGGTCAAGTATTATATATAAAACTCTTCTTAATTAATGTGACGAGGCAAAGCCTTTGTCTCTTTTTCAGGAGGAAATGTTCAGAGAGACATGTGACTCCATGAATGGTCCTGAAAAAAGTTTGCATAAAAAATGCAGAGTAGGGATGCACATTTTTCAGTTCATGGCATGTGTTAATCCCAATAGAAATCAAGATAGATGAGCCTGAGCCAATCCTTTTTTTTTGCGTGAAAGATGAGCCAATCCATATGAGTGAGAAGAGAAATATTTCATCCACTTCTTCAAAAATAAAACGACAGTGCCATGATACTGCAAATTAACTCTTACCTTATTGTGCATCTAATTAAATCAAGAGTTAATTACCTCAAATGCTAGTCATTGCTCAGTTCATCTCAAAACTAGATTCATGAGAGAGATCATCATCGAGAGCCTTGCTCCCGTCATGATCTGTTTTACATCTACACCACAATTATATCACAACTAAACTGCAGAAACAGTGGAAGGCGCTGACCTACCTGAAACAGGCACGCCTCCGTAGACGAACACATCACCGGTCCGCCTCCGAGCTCCGCTGCTTAGCCGTATCGATCCCTTGCGATGCGGACTTCCTTCCTTATTCATATATCGTAGTTTGGTCAGGAGGCGAAAGGCGGCGTGATGCGTGCACGATGGCTCGCTCAAGTTACTCCTTTTTTACGATGCGTGCATTACGGTCGGGATGTATCTCTCCAGTTACGGTAGTTGCTACTAATTGGGTCGTCTGATAAACTTTATTAGTGTGCTAAACAACGGAGGCCTAATTAACACAGAGATATACACATATGGGCCCTCCTCCCCATTGGGGGCCCCGACAACCGCCCCCTGCCCCCCCTCAGGGCCGGCCTTGTTCCGCGGAGCAAATTCCTAACATTTATTGTAGTCTTTTGTGCAATATTGCACTTTGCGTGTTACCCTTTGCACGTAAATCATATTTCATTGAAAGTATTTACGTCCATAAATTTACTACTCAATACCTGAGCTCGAGGCAGGATCTAATCGACCTAGCTCTCGGTAGAAGCATGAGCAGAGGTCGAGCAAGCAATGATTTGATATTCAAGCTTGTTGCTAAGATCACACTTAATTGGATCGATCGAGACTAAACTGGCACTCTACAATAGTGCAGAAAATCCTACCTATGGCGTGCCAAAATTGCCTTTACTGGCATAGGGCTCCAACGTCTATGGCGCAAGTGAATTTGTTTACTGCTGGCATTGGGGCAAACGCCAGCAATATTTTGGGTACTGATGGCATGCCATGTGTCCAACACCATCAATAAGTTCGTGTTAGCTATGACGTTCCATATCTGCAACGCCAACAATTTGATTTTTCGCTAATAATTTTTTATAGGCAGCAATTTAAACCTAGTTCATATATGCAACAGTTTCAACTTCACAAAAAGTTAGTAGTCTAAACTGCATAGTTCACAAACTCCACAAACAGTAGTACTAGTACTTCATCTTCACAAACCCCAAACTACCTACTTCACATCTCTCTTTGAAGAATAAACTTCATGTGGTGTAACTTGTTTCTATGGCCCCCATCTCTCTCTCTCTTGAAATGTGCTTTCTCCGTCTTCATATGAATCATATCAGCCCTCAGGTGATTTACCTCCTTCTTCAGCTGATCCGTCTCGTGGACCAATTGATCCTTCTGCTCATTCAGCTTAAGTACCTCATCATCGATAATTTGATCCTTCTCCATCTCTAGGGAGGCATTCAACTCCCTGAGGGCCTTGATTATACTCTCATGTGACGCGATCAACTCACGGTTAAGCATGTCCACGTCACATAGCTTCTCCTTGACGGGTGCCGGAGACGGGCGCCTTATGTATTCCTAGCAAGTCAAATGTTTGAAATTGTTAGATTGCATGTTTCTTCGCAATCATAAATAATTAATGGTTAGATATATATGCATTTGTTTGGAATCTTACCTAGTTCGTGCTTGCTTCGGCAACATCGGCATACACCGCGAAGCTGCCAGAGTATTGGTAATGGTTATTGGAGCTAGTCATCGCCGGCAACTACAAAATAATAACAAGTGTTATTAATGAACAAAAAGCTAGTGTGGCAAACTAGTGTGCCAAACTGAGATGCAAATAGGATCATTATACCATGGCATTTGACAATCGAACTATATATGACAACAATATAACAATTGAACTATGAACTTTAGTACATATTCATGTCATTATACCATGGCATTTGATAATTGAACTATATATGGCAACAATATATGACACATGACAATTTAACAACATGACAACAATATATGACATATGACAAAAATAAGATAACAATATTTGAATAGTAAGTTATAAATTTGGAAGTTGTCAAAACCATGTTGTGTATATGTGCATCCCTCCAACTATATTGATCAAAGAATATCTAACAATATTAGGTCGTTGCTTTAACATAATCAAAAGAATATATAACTAAGCACCATGAGTTATTTGAAACAACGGATCAAAATGTGGAAAGGTTGTAATGTAACAATATGGCAACTCATAGCCTCCAACAATATAACTATATATGACATATGGCAAAACTTAGTAAGAATATGACAACACTTAGTAACTACCAATATGACAACTCATAACCTCCATCTCTAACTCCAACTCATAACCTCCAACTCCAACTCCAATTCCAACTCATAACAAATGTGGAAATGCAACTCTAACTCATATCTAAAATTCACTTATAAATTAGGAGGTTGTCAAAACCATGTAGTGTATATGATCATCCCTCCAACAATATCCATCAAAGAATATCTAACAATGTGTGTACTCTACTTATGGCATGGCATTTTCTACACATGGCAGTTTTACAAGTGCATATGACATGGCATTTTTGACACATGGCAGTTTTACAAGTGCATATGACATGGCATTTTGTACTCAATTGGCATGCTCTTTCATTGACAAAGATCAAGTGTAGTACCATACAAATTATCCAGCACTGCCACAAAAATTATCTATCATTGTCATACAAACACATGGTAGTTTCCATCTATTCAAACTACTAACTATCCGACACATGGCGGTATCTACACATGCAAATTATACATATAAGCAAATTATCTAGCACTGCCATACAAATACATGGCACTTCCTAGCACTGCCATACAAATTATCCATCTATTCAAACTCCTAATTTTGCCTACTCGGTCAAACTAATTTTGCCTACTCACTTCACTGCCAAACGGAAACCCTAGCGATGCAAGTCAAATCAGGAGGGGATGAACTCACCGATGATTTTGTAGAGAAGTGAAAGAAGATGGAGGGTATGAACTCACCAATGATTTGTAGTCGATGTTGTGCCAAACCGAAAGCCTAGCAGCCCGTTGTTTCCATCGTCGCGCCATCGCCTAGCAATGCAAATTCAATCAAATGGCTCTAGAGATATGGCGGTGAGAGAGGGAGTTGTAGATGTTACCTCGGCACTGGAGCCCGCCAAAAATGGCCGCCGGAATCGACCGACGAAGAGCGGCAACAGAAAGGGGATCGAGAGAGGTAGAGAGAGAGAGCACGCAGAGAGAGGGAGCGAGGGTAGAGAGAGAGATAGACAGAGCGTGCGAGGTTGGGCGAGGGGGCCATTGTCACCTTGGTTTTGACCCACTGCCTCCGACAAGTAAATTTAACATAAACAAACAAATTTCTTACTTTAATAAAAGTATTGCAATATTTCTACTTACTGAAAACAAATTAAAGACTCAAAATATAGCATGAAAATGTTAGCTATTAAAATATAGTGGGCCAGTAATTGATTTTTCTTGAATTACTCGAAATAATATTAGTACTTTATTTTTTGTTACTTTAATAAAGACAATTAAAAGACTATTTTTTTAAATGTCAGCATTTCCAACTCAAATACTTGTACATTCATAAAAGGAACTACAATATAATATAAAAATGGTCACTATTTTCAATTAATATATTCTAAATTTAATAAAAATAAACTAAAATATAATATAAAAAATGGTCACCACTTAAAAAATATATTATTAATTTAATGAATGTAAGTTCTAGATTCTCGCTAAAATATTTAATAAATACTTAAAGACATTTTAATTAACTAAGAATAAATAAAACAAATAAATGTAATTCAAAAAAATCGGCTCCACGTCATATAGTGCTGACATAGCAACCCATGACACGCCACAACTAAACATAATAGTGTTGTCGTTCCATGTTATACCACGTCACCACTATATTACGCCTTGTACCAACTGTGAGTCCCACCTGCATGTGGCGTTCGGCTATTTTTCAACGCCACCACTATGGTCTTAGAAATGTCGTACCAAATATGCCAACGCCGACACTATTTGGAATATATAGTGGTGTCCTTGATTAAAAATTAGGTGCCATCAACAAAAGTTATAGCTACCCATTTTTTCACTAGTGCTAGTTTGCTGCTAGAATCAAGAGCGGCTTCAATGAGCTTTGTTAGAACCTTCAGTGAGACTAAACTGCAATTCAATTGTTATGCCCGCCTATAAGCTTTGGCAAGCCTAAAATTGACATTTGAGCTCGTTGATAAGATCGAGCTCATCAGACCCTCAAGTGAGGCTAAATTTGTATTATAGCTTGTTGCGAGGTTGAGATCATTCGACCAACGTTTTAACCAAGATCGGTAGAAGTTTAGACAAATTAAATTGGTGTTATAGCTTTCTAACAAGCTCGAGTTCGACGTTATCGAGCTCGTAAAAGCTCAAGATGAGCTCAAGCTATCCCAGATTAGCATTTGAGGATGATCCTAGGATTGAGTTCAGGGTTGAATCAAGTTTGCAAAAGTTGAGAAACGTTCAATTATTATGAAGATCGTTGTACACTAACGTAGAAGTGGAAATAAGTTAGACAAAAAGTTAAGGATCATTTAGACAAAAAATAGTCTTTTAGTTTCTTGTCAAAATAATCGAACTCACAATGAGTGTCACTTACATTCTCAATCATAGACATTAGATGCCTTTTTAGCTGTAATTTGTAAAGAGAGGCATGAACTATTGTGTTCATTATTAATATTAAACATTAGCATTATTTGTTGTTGAAAAACCATCAGTTTTATATGTATCTTGATTCCTCCATTGCACTTGTTGGAGTTAGTTTAGGTTATCATCGTATTGTATTTGATTGATCTTTCATCATAATAACGATAAAATAATTCATATAATTAATGGCCCGATGGTAAATCATGATAAATGGATACCATTATTTGTACTAAACTTTTTTATTTCATTATAACTCATTTTTTTGATTTACAATATGTCCCAATATTATTTTCTACTACTCTTTGCAAAATAAACCGCATAATTGGGATACAATATTTCCATACCACAATTTTAATGTATATCTTGCACAATGCAACAACATCAAGTTTAGAGTATGTATTACAAAGGAAAATGATATGCGATGTTTCTTTTTTAGAAGCTAGCCTTAAATATATTATGCTAGATTAAATAGTTTTTAAAAGAAAAAAATCAAGACTTCATATATTAATTTATGTCATGTAGATACATTGCAATATATGTATATGTTCATGTATATTTCATTGTATCATTAAATATCGTGGCTGGTAACTCGGAAGCTAATTGAAGTTTTCTAGTGCAAGATTAATGAAATATTATAGAGTATACAAAATATCAGTGAGGTAATCGAAAGTTCTAGAGTATTCAAAAAAATCTATGAGGGATTTATCCTTAAGTTTTTGACATTGCTTGTTTATTGGTTCTTTCTAAGCCAGATAGATATATATTTTCAAGTTCCTACTTTTAGCCATCCACGGGTATCACATTCATACCTTTCCCTTGATCTTTGGAATAGCCATTCAGCTCAACTCATTTAAAAGATGGCCACTTTTTTCCTTGGTTTTATCTACACTCAGCATAATAATGGTTGCTCTGTACCTCATAAAAAAAATAATCCCCCTCGTTCCTAAATATAAGATGTTTTAGCTTTTCACTATTTTTTCAGATTCGTATGCATCTAGACGCGTTTTAATGTGTATATTCACTCATTTTAATCTGTATGTAGTCCATATTGCAATATCTATAACATCTTATAATTATAAACGATAGGAGTAGTATCCATTGTAATAGATATGTACTGAAATAAGAAACCTTGTTTTTTCTTGGATTGATGCATAGGCTGCTCATAAAGTCACAACTCTATCCTGAAAATAGCAGTGACATGCACCACTTACCCTAGTTGGTTAAATAAACCCAACTCATCAGAATTTATGCAGTGACGATATGATTCCAATAAATCATATATGGACGCATGACCCTTCTATACTTTTGGCCCTATGATGATAGATTTGAATACCTTCAATACATAGAAATTAGTCCTCACTAATAAATGCCCTAGGGAAGATTTTCTTGTCTCAGGGTTCACTTAGCTTGAGTGATCATTGTCGAATGACACATGACGTGAGATGTCACCGTCTTCAATAGCATATGTCGGAAGTTGTGTGGGAGGTGTGGACTGAATGGATTCCTTTCACCTTGGTGATCTTGACTTTTAGTGCCATATGTTGATCAAGAAAGAGGTTCTATGTTTGTGTAGAGAGGGGGTAAATTCTTGTTCCATTATTAACTCTTTGTAAATATGGCCACCAGTTTTTTTTTTGACTCTATGGAACTAGCTCGGGTTTCCCTCATCCCCACTATCATGAAGTTTGGATTCTAGATGGGATCCCACTGCTATGTTAAACCTTGAGCAAGCTTGAATTGGCATTCAAGCTTGTTCCTAGGCTTGAGTACAGCCTGAAGAAAGCTCACGAAAATTAGAGAAGAAAATATTCAGTAGTGAATGAAGTTCAATTTTCGCTCAGGGGGAGAAGTAAAGTGAACTTAGTAGAGGTCAAGCTCAACTTAACAAAATATCTCTGTTCGACTTTCACTCGGGAGGGGGGAGGATGTAAAGAAAAGTTTGTTGAGCTCAAGCTCAGACTTAACAAAGTATATTTGTGCTACAAGAAAAATAATCCAATGATACGAAAAATGTGAGTCGGTAAAGCTCAACTGGGTTTGAGCTTGGTCGACAAAATTATACACAAATATTTTAAAGGGAGAATGTTTGCACTAACGCCCCCTCGCACAACACGATGTGAATCATGATCAGCTCTATGCATGCTCCTCATGATTAGCATTGTGCCTTGATGTGTCATGTACTCGCAGTAGTGTAGTGTTGGATGCCCACCACGAGTGTTGTGCATTGAGGTCCATTATAAAAGCTAAGGGCTCCTTTGATTCAAAGGAATTTCATAGGATTTTTGGAGGATTAGAATCCTTAGAATTTTGGTCTACATTGGTTGTTTGATTCGCTGGATTGGATCATATAGGAATATTTCCTAAGAATCATTTGTACATTCCATTGAAAATCTAGCATCAATTCCATCTTCTTTTTATAATTACTTTATTTTTTCCTGTGGCATCAAACACTCTTTGTTTGGATTCATGTGGCTTGCTAATCCTATAGTATTCAATTGAGCATGCCACTCAGATAATTTATTTTTCTTCTTCCTGCGTTTTGAATCAAAGAGGCCCTTCATAAATATGCGTCGAAGCAAGCCTTGTCGAGGTATTCAAGCTAGAGCCCATTAGGCTCACGAGCTTTAGTGCAAGCTTTAAGTTGCTAGTTTGAGGCTCGAGCGAAGCCAAGCCTAGAGCAAGCTGAGCTCAAATAGGTCAAGCTCTAACTCCATTGTTTTGAAATACATACCACAAAACAAATTTTGAAAATGAAACTATTTCATATTAGTGAGATTATCTGGACATCCACACATAGTAAATTACTGCATTTCACACAATACCCGTGGTCATAGTTCTAGAATGTGCAACCTATGTGCATTGCTCAGATCAAACCATGGATGAAACCACCGAGTGTGGCGCTACAAAGGCCGGGCTCCATGGAGCCCATTTTTTAAAAAACAAAACATATTTGAAAGATTAAAAATGTCAAAAAAAACTACAAATACATATGCATGTTTTCAAGTATATACAACATTTTGTTTTTGCAAGAAAGTGTGTTTAAAGTTTCGCCAACTAATTTCATTATTTGCATGCTACACAAAAAAGACAAATATCTGGCCCAAATACAACAAAAAAAAAGCCCATTTTAATCTATGTGTTTGCCCTTTTTTATGTACAGCACACATGAACATATGTGTTCATGGAATTTTATAATACAAGTATATGTCAATGTGTATACTACAAATATATGTCTATGTGTATACTACAAGTACATGTCTATGTGTATACTTATTTCAGATTATTTTTTTAGGTGTGGAAATAGTATTTTTCACTGAATTTTTTTAAAGAATTCCACGGAGCTGAGCAGCATGCACTTTTCGTGAAACCCCCTACATACATATGGACAAAGCACTAGAGCTGACCCTGTACGGATGTATAAATGGGCTAAATTTGGTGTTTTGACCCTTTTGACAAAGTTTTGCCGGATCTGACCACCATTCGAAAGTATTTCAAGATCTGGCCCTTTTTCCTATCGTCATAGTGCTTAATGGTAGGGCATAACTGCCTATCGCCGGGGTCCCTGACGGTAGGATTGAACTGCACCGTCATGTCTGTTTAACGTGAAAAATACCCTACCTCCAAGGTCTTTGACGGTAGACTGTGCAACCCTACCGTCAAAGAGCTTGGAGGTAGGCTAATTAAACACCACAAAGGGTGCGTGCATGTTGCACGGCCTATCGTCATCCTCTTTGACGGTAGGGTTGCACAGCCTACCGCCGAGGGCTCCGGTGGTAGGGTATTTTTCATGTTAAACAGACGTGACAACGCAGTTAAGCCCTTCCGTCAAGGACCCCGGCGATAGGCAGTTATATCCTACCGCCATCCACCCCAACGGTAGAAAAAAGATCAGATCCCGAAGTACTTTTGAATGAGGTCAAATCTGGCTAAACTTTGTCAAAAGGTCAAAACACCAAGTTCGGGCGTACAAATGCCCTGTCCGCGCGTATGACTCCACAAGGGATGAGAGAGGCACACAGTTAGCCGTACTGGTGGCCCACCGCACGCATGACAGCATGAGATCGTGCCGGTTTTGCAGTAGCCCGCCGGGACTTTGTGAAAGTTGACGTACGGAAGTACGTCATCACTAACAAACATGGCTCAGAACGCAGGCGGATACATCGTATACGACCACAAAAAAGAAAGACTCGAACAGAACCACACGTACAGCGTGTGTATATGGAGCACAGTGAAGCACGTCGCATACGTCTCGATCCATGCATGCATATGCATGTCATGTATTATACGGCGACTCTCACGTAGACCTTCTAGTCTAGGTTTGAGAAATCTGATCCCGATTCTTATTCGTGCACATTCACGCATACTACATGCGCTCGTGGCTTTGTACCCTGTCACACAAGTACATACGTACAATCTATGTCCTCCGGTGGGCGAGCCGTTGTGTGACTTCTCTTTTTTCTTTTTCTACGTACACAAGAAGAAGTTTGTTGCTCTTGCTGTACCGTCAGTGCAAAGATGCCCACACATTCCTCATCGAAAAAGAAGAGAGAAAACAAAAGGAGACATGCATGCGTTTGGGAAAAAAGAACTTCCCATTTTAGCCCGATCGAGCTGGACGAATTTGTATGAAGATCGATTGGTGTGGATGGATCGCTTGTTCGTGTGATCATACATACCTTATCTACAGTGTCAGCTAAAGCGACATATATGGTTCATCTGCTGCCGTTCGTTGCAGGCAGAAGGAAAGATGGATGGATTGATCTGGAATGGAAGGCTGGAGAAGACAATGGCTGCTGCGGCTGCGAGCGGCTGCGAATGTGTTTGCGTGCCCAAGCTTATAACTGCCTCACACGCTGGAATCTACGTAGGCTCTAGGCATGATCCCGTTGCGACGCTGCCTACAAGCTACTATTGTGGAGAGCGTGGCCCCTCGTACTTCCGTGCAGACCACGCCGAGAGTGACGCCGCGAGCCTCCCAACGAGCCCTTGGCTCCGGTGTGTGGAGCTGACCTGTAGCAGGCCGGCGCACGGCTCCTGCAGCGGTGCAGCCTCCTGCTCTGTAGCTAGCTGGTCCTCCTGTTCTCATCGCGTTGTATTGGCATCCACTTTAGAGCATCTTCAACAGCCGCGGCTAAAAAAGCGTTTGCAGCGCGTTATTCGTGAGTTTTTGCATGGCGAGGAGCGCTTGCTCCGGAGGCTGCTGCAAAGTTTAGCGCGCACGAGCTGCTTCAGCAGTAGCTACAAAAAAGCTGTGCGCGCGCTCTCGCACAAACATAATATGCACTTCAAACACAACCAAGAAGATCAAACACAAATAAAATAAATCAATAATAAATATTTCAATTTTATTATTACAACTAACAAATAGTTTATCTTGCAATAGAACAAATAGTTCAACAATACAATATCAAACATACAAATCATGATGCTCTTTGTCGGCCATTCCATGCCCATCACTCCTTGACGAGATCCTTCTGAAGATCATCATGCGTTTCGGCACGTCGAATGGCATGATAGGAGGCAGCTAAACGGGCCACCCTGGCAGCCCTCCGCCGCACTCGCACGGGATGTCCCAAGAGCTCATACTGAGAGTACTCTAAATCTTGGCCACGCTCATTCTCGATGATCATGTTGTGCATGATCACACACGCGTGCATGATGTACCAAAACATCTTTTGATCCAAAAATCTAGTCGGTCCTCTCACAATGGAAAATTGGGCTTGCAAACTCCCAGAAGCTCTCTCCACATCTTTCCTAGCCGCCGCCTGAGCACTGTCGAAATCAAGTTTTTTCTTACCTTTCGGTTTTTTCAACGGCTTCACAAATGTTTGCAACTTTGGGTAGATGCCATCCGCAAGATAGTAGTCATAGTTGTATGTATGGCCATTCGCTACAAACTGCACCGGTGGCAGTTCACCATTTGCAGCCTTATTCATGAGTGGTGACCGATTAACAACGTTGATGTCATTCAAAGTTCCAGGTATTCCAAAAAAGCATGCCAAATCCAAGTCTCTTGATCAACCACCGCTGCAAGGATTATAGTGGAACCCTTTTTTGCCGTGAAATTGCCCATGCCATGCCTTAGTACAGTTCTTTCAACTCCAATGCATGCAATCTATTGAGCTAAGCATACCTGGGAACCCGCGAGCTTTGTTCATTTCCAAAAGCCTTGCACAGCCTTCAGCATTGGGTGATCTCAAATACTCTGGGCCAAACAGTTGCACACATCCGACTTCAAAGCGCTTGACACACATGATGGCTTGACTCTCGCCCATGGCCAAGTGGTCAACAACTAGATCAGCCAGAATACCGTATGCCAACATACGCAAAGCGGTTGTCACCTTCTGAAAGGTGCTATGCTCGAGTTCTCCGGCGGCATTCCTTCTTTGCTGGTAAAACCAATCATGGCTCGCTAGTTTCTCTGCAATGCGCCTAAACAACTCGATGCTCATCCTAAACCGGCGCCGGAAGTACGACTCGAGGTACACGGGATTATCCACAAAATAGTGCCTCATCAATCTATTGTCGGCATCGATCCTATCCCTCCAAATTTTCTGCTGACCCATAACTAAACCACCGTGCTTCGGGTTTTTATTGATGTGCATAGCTAGGATCATTGCAAGGTTCTCCTCCTCTTCAATATAAAATTCTTATTTGGAAGAATCATATAACAAACTCATCTACAATGTTGAATTTAAACTAGTCTATAAAACTACAAACAACATGCACCAAACTAATGTAAAAATGTGAAGTTGAAGCAATACGTACCTTGCAAGCGTTTTGTCGAACACCTTGTGGGCGCCGAGCAGCAGTGGGCAGCCGAGCGCTGTTCGTGGGAGGAATGGCACGCGCAAGGGCCAGCGGCGACTAGGGGGGACGGAGGAAGCAACGGCGGCGCGGGGATAGGCCGGGGAAGCGCCTGAATGGTCGCTGGAATGGTGCGAACGGTGGCGCCATCGCTTGGATTTGAGGTAGGTGGAAGTCATGAGCGGGCGCTCGAGTGTGCAGCGCGCGGGAGCGGCGCAGCAAATAAACGGTGCGCGATGGCGTTTCGGACCGCGCATCGAACTACTTATGCCGCGCGCGCGGTTATTGCGCCTCCGCTAGAGCTCTCTGAGCGGTTGCACGCGCGCTAAAAACCCAAAAATATTCGGCGCGACGCTTATATAGTGCGGCTGTTGGAGATGCTCTTACGGATTGCACGCGGCTCCCCCAGGATCATGTTCTCGCCGTTGTTGTTAGTGTCGTTGCCAAAACGCAGTCAATGTTCGGTTTAGTGTTTTCGGCACATGCTTACTGAAAAACGGTGTCTTTGCAAACTTTGATGGAAAAGGTGAATATATTTTTATGTATGATTCGTAATTGTGATGGTATTTGGCAATTTACTCAATTTTAACGTCCTAAAGACATGTATTAATGAATTCCATGCATTGTATATTTTACACGTGCACCTGTGCATCATAAAGAGTGAGTTGCATCATCTGTACTTGTTTTGGTGTGTCATGTACAAAACCAAATTGCCACACCCAAGTTGGTCCCTGTGCAACATCTGAATATATGTACGGCAAGACTTATCTTTGTGCAACAAGTTTTCGTGGCCCGCCCATACTAGCCATGTTCTTGTACTCTCAATGCTACGGATCGTCGCCGGCAACACTGTCATTCAACTCCAGCCATCCCTTCGGATGAACAAGAGTCGACATTGTGCACTCCATAAAGAATCGACACAAATAGTGTTGCCATGGACATTGAAGGTATGTCCTGAAAGTCAAAACGGTGCGTGAAAGCCGGTGGACAGACTGCAAAATTTGAAGGAGAATTGCATCAACCACCTTACTCCTCCCTGAGCAATGATTATATTCCACTGGCCTTGGAGTGGCGGCCATCATCAATTTCACACCACGTCGCCGAAGAGGAAGTCCACGGTTCCCTCAAATCGACACTCACAGTATCTACACATTGTGCATGTCTTAGAGTGTGCCTTGGTATCCCTTGATGGCGCAACATGACACAACTATGTGCCTTGGTATCCCTTGATGGCGCAACATGACACAACTAACTTATCGAACTCGGGCACAAGCGTCACTACTTGTTGGTTGACTTCCCAGCCATGTTTTTTACGGTAATGTCATGCGGAATGAAGCCTTGACGGCGGCTCAAACAGTAGATAAATAAGTTCGAGTGGAAAAACAGTTGGCATAGCGTTGGATAACATAACTGTTAGACAATGTCATGTTCTAAAATATAGATAAAAATTCGTGAGGAAGTAGGAGGGGCATGGGCCCTCCCCTACCCATCTTGCATGTGTCACATGGTGCCAGGCCTCCATTAACACAGCCAGCACACACCAACCATTAGTCAACATAAGAGAAACTATTTAACAAATATGGATATGGATTTTTGTTGTACATGAGTCCATGCAACACATATATCTCATTGGGATAAAGTCAAGCTAACACAAATGTGTTTTGTTGATAGTTGATCAGCTACTTTAAAAAAAGGAGGATCGACCCCTCGTTGATCTTCTAGGAGTTGTTATAATAATAAATAAATTAAGGGTTGATAAATTTCATTGTGGCAACTCATCTTTAGGACATCTGCTCTCCATGAACTGTTAAAATTGTTCCTCTAAATGGTATCATGAAATTTCCAGTGAACTCTTGCCCCCTCCCCCCCCCCGCGCCCGTTTTGACAATAATTACCTTATTTTATGAAATTTCATTAATTATAATCCATTTTAGTATAAGCCTTGCTAGATTTTACCCCCTTCTATTTCTTGTGAGCGTTTTGATCGAGAGTTCTGGTTGTCAGGTCCGCTTAGTGTGTCACATTGTCGGGTTTCTCCTAGTGAAATTTCTCTAGGTTGAACCGGTCCACACCGTTGCACCCGATGGGAACCACACTAGAGAGTTTGCAATTATAGTTCCACATTAGTGCATCAATGCTTGATCGTCTACTAAAGTTGATAGCATTTGATAGATGGCATCATACTTTAAAAAGCAGACATGACAAACCGGCAACAACATTATAGCCTATTAATTCACTTGTTTAGGGACTTATTGACAATGACCAAGTAGTGGTCTCGGCTTGTCAAAGCCAGTTTTTCGAGGTTTCCTTTGACATCTCATGGTTCCCCTTTAGTTCTCTCTTTGTTGTTGTTATTAGTCGATAATCCCTTCCTTAGTGTTTGAGAACAAGTGTTTGGAACTAGAAACTGTTGCACCAGCATACCAAGTCATCGAGGACAGCAGTCTATTAAAGAGCTACTCACGAGAAATAGAATAATTGTGTTGCACATGATTTTGCCTAACTAGTTAAAACTAAGGTGTGTGCGCGGTGGATGGAAGATCCACCCGTAGAAATTGTTGATACTCTTGTAAAAGATAATGTGGAGATCACCTTGCAATAAAGATTACTTTGATGTCAAAAAAAGAGAATAACCCAAGACAAGACTTGCGGAGCCAAATTTACAAGTCACAACATATACCTTGCTAACGTAGCCAGTCGTTGCCTCCCACCGGCGCCGGCGCTGGTCCGCCCCGTCTTCGGTGGCCTTAGGGCCATGGAGGCGGAGTGGATCTAGGCCCTTGCCGGTGGGAGGGATCCGTTTTCAGATCTTTTTTCGAGATTTGTTAGGGCTTCTGTCCTGCTCAGGAAGGCGAGACAGCGGCGGCTACCTGAAGATAGAATAAAGGTCTCCCCGTCTAGTCCCCGTTTCGGTGATGCATCTAGCATCATCGGTGGGTGATACATCCATTTTGCATCATGTTTTCTTGTTGTTATTTGTGTTGTTATTATGCATAATAATGCTTTTTGGAGTAATTCTAATGCCTTTGCTCTCATAATTTGCATGGAATGCACCAAGGGGAAGAATTCCGGCAGCTGGAAATTTGGACCTGAAAAAGCTACGTCACGCCACCTATTCCGCACAACTCCAAACAAGCTGAAACTTCACGGAGATTTCTATGGAATATATGAAAAATATTGGAGCTGATAAGCACCAGAGGGGGCCCACAAGGTGGGCACAACCCACCTGGACGTGACAGGCCCCCCAGGCGCACCCTGGTGGGTTGTGCTCACCCAGGCCCATCTCCGGTGCCCATCTTCTGGTATATAAGCCCTTCCGACCTAGAAAAAATAAGGAGAAAACTTTCGGGATGGAGCGCCGCCGTCACGAGGTGGACCTTGGGCAGGAGCACGTTTGCCCTCCAGCGGAGCGATTCCGCCGGGGGAACTTCCCTCTCGGAGGGGGAAATCATCGTCATCATCATCACCAACAACTCTCCCATCTTGGGGAGGGTTATCTTCATCAACATCTTCAACAACACTATCTCATCTCAAACCCTAGTTCATCTCTTTTGTTCAATCTTGTTACAGGAACTATAGATTGGTGCTTGTGGGTGTCTAGTAGTGTTGATTACATCTTGTAGTTGATTACTATATGGTTTATTTGGTGGAAGATTATATGTTCAGATCCATTATGCTATTTAATACCCCTCTGATCTTGAGCATGTTCATGATACGTCTCCAACATATCTATAATTTTTTACTGTTCCATGCTATTATATTATCTATCTTAGATGTTTTATATGCAAAGTTGAGTCACTTTTGAGTCACTTATTTTGGGACGGAGGGAGTATTTTATATGATTTTTGGGACTAACCTATTAACCTAGAGCCTAGTGCCAGTTTCTGCCTTTTCCTTGTTTTTTAGTTTTACAGAAAAGGAATTCCAAACGGAGTCCAATTGACGTGTCAATTTTTGATGATTTTTATGGACCAAAAGAAGACCCCGGGTAAAAGAGTTGGGCCAGAAGACTCTCGGGCTGCCCATGAGGGTGGGGGGTGCGCCCACCCCTTGGGCGCCCCCCCCCCCTATCTCGTGGGCAGCCCGGAGACCCCCCTGACTTGTGCCCTATGCCAAAATATCCTATAAATACCCAAACCTCCAGAAAATAACATAGATCGGGAGTTCTGCCGCTGCAAGCCTCTGTAGCCACCAAAAACCAATCGGGACCCTATTCTGGCACCCAGCCGGAGGGGGGGATCCCTCACCAGTGGCCATCTTTATCATCCCGGCGCTCTCCATGACGAGGAGGGAGTAGTTCACCCTCGGGGCTGAGGGTATGTACCAGTGGCTATGTGTTTGATCTCTCTCTCTCTCTCTCATGTTCTTGAGATGGCACGATCTTGATGTATCGCGAGCTTTGATACTATAGTTGGATCTAATGATGTTTCTCCCCCTCTACTTTCTTGTGATGGATTGAGTTTTCCCTTTGGAGTGACTCTTTGTTACATGTTGAGGGATAGTTATATGATCCAGTTATGTTATTATTGTTGAGAGAACTTCCACTAGTGAAAGTATGAACCCTAGGCCTTGTTTCAAAGCATTGCAATACCGTTTGTGCTCACTTTTATCATTAGTTACTTTGCTGTTTTTATATTTTCATATTACAAAAACCTATATCTTCCATCCATATTGCACTTGTATCACCATCTCTTCGCCGAACTAGTGCACCTATACAATTTGCCATTGTATTGGGTGTGTTGGGGACATAAGAGACTCTTTGTTATTTGGTTGCAGGGTTGTTTGAGAGAGACCATCTTCATCCTATGGCTCCCATGGATTGATAAACCTTAGGTCATCCACTTGAGGGAAATTCGCTACTGTCCTACAAACCTCTGCACTTGGAGGCCCAACAACGTCTACAAGAAGAAGGTTGCGTAGTAGACATCAAGCTCTATTCTGGCGCCGTTGCCAGTGAGTTGAGTGCTTGAAGGTATATCTTTAGCTTGCAATCGAATTTTTTAGTTTCTTGTTTTATCACTAGTTTAGTTTATAAAAGAAAACTACTAAAAATGGAATTAACGTTGCCTCATATGCTTCATCTTTTTAATATCTTTCGCGAAAATGATGGGAAGGAAAATTGTGCTCAAGTACTAGAAAAAGAATTACATAGAATGCTTGGCATAAAATATGTGAATGATGAGCATGATTGCAATGTTGTTAGTATGAATTCCTTGAATACCCATGATGCTAATGATATGCAAAGCCACAAGCTTGGGGATGCTATGTTTGATGAAGATGAAATTTACTATGATGAAAGCATGCCTCCTATTTATGATGATTATTGTGATGACATGTATGCTATAAAAAATAAAGATAACCATGAAACTTGGCATCATGATTTTAATTTTCAATTGGATTATGCTTCACATGATAGTTATTTTGTTGAGTTTGCTCCCACTACTATTGATGAGAATAAATTTGCTTATGTGGAGAGTAGTAAAATTTCTATGCAAGTAGATCATGAAAGGAATGCTTTTGTGCTGGTTATATGATTGAATTCATTCATGATGCTACTGAAAATTATTATGATATAGGATCATATGCTTCTACATATTGCAATAATATCAAGTTTCCTCTCTATGTGCTTAAAATCTTGAAGTTATGCTCGTTTTCCCTTCCTATGCTAGTTGATTCGTGTTACCATAAGTTGTTTGCTTACAAAATCCCTATGCGTAGGAAGTGGGTTAGGCTTAAATGTGCTAGTCATATTCTTCATGATGCTCCCGTTATGTTTCAATTCTTATCTTTTATGAGAGCATCATTGTCATCATCATGCCTAGCTAAAAGGCATTAAAGAAAAGCGCTTGTTGGGAGACAACCCAATATATACCCAATTGTTATTGTGTATTCACATGATTAAGCTATTGTAGTAATCATGTTTTATAGCTTTTGTTTCAATAAAGTGACAAGTAGGACCTTTGGGAAGACTTGGGTGAAAGTCTTTGCGATCTTGCTGTAAAAACCAGAAACTTCACGCTTACGAGATTATCTGCCATTTTTTACTGGAGAGTACTTTTAGGTTGATACTTTTTGCAGAAGATTAATAGACAAATTCCTTACGTCCACCAATTTATTTCATAATTTGTTGAGTTACAGAAGTATTCTAAAGTTACAGATTGCTACATACTGTTCTATTTTTGACAGATTCTGTTTTCTATGTGTTGTTTGCTTATTTTGATGAATTTATGAGTAGTATCGGAGGGTATGAACCATAGAGAAGTTGGAATACAGTAGATATTACACCAATATGAATTTAGAATGAGTTCACAACAATACCTAAGGGGTGGTTTTATTTTCTTATACTAACGGAGCTTACGAGTTTTCTGTTGAGTTTTGTGTTGTGAAGTTTTCAAGTTTTGTGTAAAGATTCGATGGACTATGGAATAAGGAGTGGCAAGAGCCTAAGCTTGGGGATGCCCAAGTCACCCCAAGGTAATATTCAAGTACAACCAAGAGCCTAAGCTTGGGGATGCCCCAGGAAGGCATCCCCTCTTTCGTCTTCGTCTATCGATAACTTTACTTGAGGCTATATTTTTATTCACCACATGATATGTGTTTTTCTTGGAGCGTCAATTTATTTTATTTTGTTTTGCTTGTTGTTTGAATAATATCCCAAGATCAGAAATTCTTAAATGTTAGAGAGTCTTCACATAGCTAAATAATTATCTGACTACTCATTGATCCTCACTTATATCTTTTGGAGTAGTTTGTCATTTGCTCTAGTGCTTCACTTATATCTTTTGGAGTAGTTTGTCATTTGCTCTAGTGCTTCACTTATATCTTTTAGAGCACGACGGTCGTTTCATTTTGAAGAAATTGATGAACTCTCATGCTTCACTTATATTATTTTGAGAGTCTTAAACAACATGGTAATTTGCTTAGGTTATGAATTTAGTCCTAATATGATGGGCATCCAAGATGGGTATAATAAAAAGTTTCATATAAAGTGCATTGAATACTATGAGAAGTTTGATACTTGATGATCGTTTTGAGATATCAGGATGGTGATATTAGAGTCATGCTAGTAGAGTAATTGTGAATTTGAGAAATACTTGTGTTGAGGTTTGCAAGTCCCGTAGCATGCACGTATGGTAACCGTTGTGTGACAAATTTGAAGCATGAGGTATTTCATTGATTGTCATCCTTTGTTTGGAGGTCGGGATCACGCGATGGTTAACTCCTACCAACCCTTCCCCTAGGAGCATGCGTGTAGTACTTTGTTTTGATGACTTGTAGATTTTAGCAATAAGTATGTGAGTTCTTTATGACTAATGTTGAGCCCATGGATTATACGCACTCTCACCCTCCACCATTGCTAGCCTCTCTTGTACCACGCAACTTTCACCGGTACCATACACCCACCATATACCTTCCTCAAAACAGCCACCATACCTACCTACTATGGCATTTCCATAGCCATTCCGAGATATATTGCCATGCAACTTACCACCGTTCCGTTTGCTATGACACGCTTCATCATTATCATATTGCCATGCATGATCATGTAATTGACATCGTATTTGTGGCAAAGCCACGATGCATAATTTTCTATACATGTCACTCTTGAGTCATTGGACATCCCGGTACACCGCCGGAGGCATCCATATAGAGTCATACTTTGTTCTAGTATCGAGTTGTAATCTTTGAGTTGTAAATAAATAGAAGTGTGATGATCATCATTATTAGAGCATTATCTCAAATAAAAAAAGAAAGGCCAAAGAAAAAAAGAAGGGCCCAAAAAAAGAAAAGAAAAAGAAAAGAAAAAAGAAAAAAAAGAGACAATGCTACTATCTTTTTCCACACTTGTGCTTCAAAGTAGCACCATGATCTTCATGATAGAGAGTCTCTTGTTTTGTCACTTTCATATACTAGTGGGAATTTTGATTATAGAACTTGGCTTGTATATTCCAACGATGGGCTTCCTCAAATGCCCTAGGTCTTCGTGAACAAGCAAGTTGGATGCACACCCACTTAGTTTCTTTTGTTGAGCTTTCATACATTTATAGCTCTAGTGCATCTGTTGCATGGCAATCACTACTCACTCACATTGATATCTATTGATGGGCATCTCCATAGCCCATTAATACGCCTAGTCGATGTGAGACCATCTTCCTCTTTTTGTCTTCTCCACAACCACCACTCTATTCCACCCATAGTGTTATATCCATGGCTCATGCTCATATATTGCGTGAAAGTTGAAAAAGTTTGAAAAAATTAAAGTATGAAACAATTGCTTGGCTGAAACCGGGGGTGTGCATGATTTTGGTATTTTGTGTGATGAAGATGGAGCATAGCCAAACTGTATGATTTTGTAGGGATGAACTTTCTTTGGCCATGTTATTTTCAGAAGACATAATTGCTTTGTTAGTATGCTTGAAGTATTATTATTCTTATGTCAATATTAAACTTTTGTCTTGAATCTTTCGGATCTGAACATTCATGCCACAATAAAGAGAATTACATTGAAAATTATGTTAGGTAGCATTCCACATCAAAAATTCTGTTTTTATCATTTACCTACTTGAGGACGAGCAGGAATTAAGCTTGCGGATGCTTGATACGTCTCCAATGTATCTATAATTTTTGGTTGTTCCATGCTATTATATTATCCATCTTTGATGTTTTATATTCATTTATATGATATTTTACATGATTTTTGGGACTAACCTATTAACCTAGAGCCCAGTGCCAGTTTCTGCTTTTCCCTTGTTTTTGAGTTTTACACAAAAGGGATACCAAACGGAGTCCAATTGACGTGCCAATTTTTGATGATTTTTTATAGACCAAAAGAAGCCCCAGGGTAAAAGAGTTGGGCCAGAAGAGTCCCGGGCTGCCCACGAGGGTGGGGCGCGCGCCCACCCCCCCTGGGCGCGCGCCCACCCCCCCTGGGCGCGCCCCCAATCACATGGACAACCCAGAGACCCCCCCTGACTTGTTCCCTACGCCAAAAAATCCTATAAATACCCAAACCTCCAGAAAATAACCTAGATCGGGAGTTCCGCCGCCGCAAGCCTCTGTAGCCACCAAAAACCAATCTGGACCCAGTTCCAGCGCCCTGCCGGAGGGGGGGATCCCTCACCAGTGGCCATCTTCATCATCCCGGCGCTCTCCATGACGAGGAGGGAGTAGTTCACCCTCGGGGCTGAGGGTATGTACCAGTAGCTATGTGTTTGATCTCTCTCTCTCTCTCTCTCTCTCTCTCTCTCTCTCTCTCTCTCTCTCTCTCGTGTTCTTGAGATGGCATGATCTTGATGTATCGCGAGCTTTGCTACTATAGTTGGATCCTATGATATTTCTCCCCTCTACTTTCTTGTGATGAATCGAGTTTTCCCTTTGAAGTTATCTTATCGGATTAAGTCTTTAAGGATTTGAGAACACTTGATGTATGTCTTGCATGTGCTTATCTGTGGTGACAATGGGATATCACGTGATCCACTTGATGTATGTTTTGGTGATCAACTTGCGGGTTCGGTAACCTTGTGAACTTATGCATAGGGGTTGGCACACGTTTTCGTCTTGACTCTTGATGTCTAGTACACAACCTTCTTCTTGTAGACATTGTTGGGCCTCCAAGTGCAGAGGTTTGTAGGATAGTAGCAAATTTCCCTCAAGTGGATGACCTAAGGTTTATCAATCTGTGGGAGGCGTAGGATGAAGATGATCTCTGTCAAGCAACCCTGCAACCAAATAACAAAGAGTCTCTTGTGTCCCCAACACACCCAATACAATGGTAAATTGTATAGGTGCACTAGTTCGGCGAAGAGATGGTGATACAAGTGCAATATGGATGGTAGATATAGGTTTTTGTAATCTGAAAATATAAAAACAGCGAGGTAACTAATGATAAAAGTGAGCATAAATGGTGTTGCAATGATAGAAAACAAGGCCTAGGGTTCATACTTTCACTAGTGGAAGTTCTCTCAACAATAATAACATAACTAGATCATATAACTATCCCTCAACATGCAACAAAGAGTCACTCCAAAGTCACTAATAGCGGAGAACAAACGAAGAGATTATTGTAGGGTACGAAACAACCTAAATTTACTCTTTCTGATCGATCTATTCAAGAGTCCGTAGTAAAATAACACGAGGCTATTCTTTCCGTTCAATCTATCCTAGAGTCCGTACTAGAATAACACCTTAAGATACAAATCAACCAAAACCCTAATGTCACCTAGATACTCCATTGTCACCTCAAGTATCCGTGGGCATGATTATACGATATGCATCACACAATCTCAGATTCATCTATTCAACCAACACAAAGTACTTCAAAGAGTGCCCCAAAGTTTCTATCGGAGAGTCAAGACGAAAACGTGTGCCAACCCCTATGCATAGATTCCCAAGGTCACGGAACCCGCAAGTTGATCACCAAAACATACATCAAGGTAATCAATAGAATACCCCATTGTCACCACGGGTATTCCACGCAAGACATACATCAAGTGTTCTCAAATGCTTAAAGACTCAATCTGATAAGATAACTTCAAAGGGAAAACTCAATTCATCACAAGAGAGTAGAGGGGGAGAAACATCAAAAGATCCAACTATAATAGCAAAACTCGCAATACATCAAGATCGTGCCATCTCAGGAACACGAGAGATAGAGAGATCAAACACATAGCTACTGATATTGTGATACATACCCTCAGCCCCGAATGTGAACTACTCCATCCTTGTCATGGAGAGCGCTGGGATGATGAAGATGGCCACTGGAGAGGGATTCCCCCTCCGGCAGAGTGCCGGAACAGGGTCTAGATTGGTTTTCGGTGGCAACAGAGGCTTTGGGCGGCGGAACTCCCGATCTAGGTTATCTTCCGGAGGTTTCAGTATATATAGGAGGTGTTGGAGTCGGGGGCAAGTAAAGGGGGTCTCCGGGCTGTCCACAATGCAGGGGGCGCGCCCCCCACCCTCGTGGGCAGCCCGTGGACCTTCTGGTCCTCCTCCGGCACTCTTTGGTCTTCTTCTGGTCGAAAAACGTCCTCCGTTGAGTTTTAGGTCAATTGGGCTCCGTTTGATATTCCTTTTCTGGGATACTCTAAAACAAGGGAAAAGCAGAAACTATCACTGGGCTCTGGGTTAATAGGTTAGTCCCAAAAATCATATAAAAGTGTATATAAAGGCCCATAAAACATCCTAGAAGGATAATATAATAGCATGGAACAATCAAAAGTTATAGATACGTTGGAGACGTATCAAGCATCCCCAAGCTTAATTCATACTCGTCCTCGAGTAGGTAAATGATAAAAACTGAATGTTTGATGTGGAATGCTGCCTGACATAATTCTCAATGTGATTTTCTTTATCGTTGCATGAATGTTCAGATCCAAAAGATTCAAGATAAAAGTATATATTGACATTAGAATAATAATACTTCAAGCATACTAACAAAGCAATCATGTCTTCTCAAAATAACATGGCAAAAGAAAGGTATTCCTACAAAATCATATAGTCTGGCTATGCTCCCTCTTCATCACACAAAATATTTAAATCATGCACAACCCATGTTTCATCCAAGCAATTGTTTCACATTTTAATTCTTTCAAACCTTTCAACTTTCACACAATACATGAGCATGAGCCATGGATATTGCACTATGTGGAATAGAGTGGTGGTTGTGGACAAGACAATAAGAAGAAGATAGTCTCACATCAACTAGGCATATCAATGGGATATGGAGATGCCCATCAATAGATATCACTGTGAGTGAGTAGGGATTGCCATGCAACGGATGCACTACAGCTATAAGTGTATGAAAGCTCAACAAAAGAACTAAGTGGGTGTGCATCCAACTTGCTTGCTCATGAAGACCTAGGGCATTTGAGGAAGCCCATCATTGGAATATACAAGCCAAGTTTTATAATGAAAATTCCCACTAGTATATGAAAGTGACAAAACAAGAGACTCTCTATCATGAAGATTATGGTGCTACTTTGAAGCACAAGTGTGGAAAAGGATAGTAGCATTGTGCCTTCTCTCTTTTTTTTGGAGGGGCTTTTTTTTAGCCCCCCTCTCTTTTTTTGGGCCATCTCTTTTTTTTGGCCTTTCTCTCTCTCACATGGGACAATGCTCTAATAATGAAGATCATCACACTTTTATTTACTTACAACTCAAAGATTACAACTCGAAGCTAGAACAAAATATGACTCTAAGTGAATGCCTCCGGCGGTGTACCGGGATGTGCAATGAATCAAGAGTGACATGTATGAATGACTTGTGAATGGTGGCTTTGCCACAAATACGATGTCAACTACATGATCATGCATAGCAATATGACAATATGAAGCGTGTCATAATAACAGAACAATGGAAAGTTGCATGGAAATATATCTCGGAATGGCTATGGAAATGCCATGATAGGTAGGTATGGTGGCTATTTTGAGGAAGGTATATGGTGGGTGTATGGTACCGACGAAAGTTGTGCAGTACAAGAGAGGCTAGCAATGGTGGAAGGGTGAGAGTGTGTATAATCCATGGACTCAACATTAGTCATAAAGAACTCATATACTTATTGCAATTATCTACGAGTTATCAAAACAAAGTATTCAACGCATGCTCCTAGGGGAAGGGTTGGTAGGAGTTAACCATCGCGCGATCCCGACCTCCACACAAAGGATGACAATCAATAAATACCTCATGCTCTAACTTCGTCACATAGCGGTTCACCATACGTGCATGCTACGGGAATCACAAACTTTAACACAAGTATTTCTTTAATTCATAATTACCCCGCTAGCATAACTCTAATATCACCATCCTCATCTCTCAAAATGATCATCAAGTATCAAACTTCTCATAATATTCAATGCACTTGTATGAAAGTTTTTACTATTCCCAACTTGGATGCCTATCATATTAGGACTAGTTTTATAACCAAAGCACATTACCATGCTGTTCTAAAAGACTCTCAAAATAATATAAGTGAAGAATGAGAGTTCATCTATTTCTTCAAAATAAAACCACCGCCGTGCTCTAAAAAGATATAAGTGAAGCACTAGAGCAAAAGACAAACTACTCCAAAAGATATAAATGAAGATCAATGAGTAGTTGAATAATTACGTAACTATGTGAAGACTCTCTAACATTTAAGAATTTCATATGTTGGGATATTATTCAAACAGCAAGCAAAACAAAATAAAATAAATTTACGCTCCAAGCAAAACACATATCATGTGATGAATAAAAATATAGCCTCAAGTAAAGTTACCGATAGATAAAGACGAAAGAGGGGATGCCTTCCCAGGGCATCCCCAAGCTTAGGCTTTTGGTTGTCCTTGAATATTACCTTGGTGTGCCTTGGGCATCCCCAAGCTTAGGCTCTTTCCACTCCTTATTCCATAGTTCATCCAATCTTTACCCAAAACTTGAAAACTTCACAACACAAAACTCAACAGAAAAATCGTAAGCTCCATTAGTATAAGAAAATAAAACCACCACTTAGGTACTGTTGTGAACTCATTCTAAATTCATATTGGTGTAATATCTAATGCATTCCAACTTATCTATGGTTCATACCCTCCGATACTACTCATAGATTCATCAAAACAAGCAAACAACACATAGAAAACAGAATCTGTCAAAAACAAAACAGTTTGTAGTGGTCTGTAACTTTAGAATACTTCTGTACCTCTGAAAATTCTGAAATAAATTGGTGGACGTGAGGTATTTGTCTATTAATCATCTGCAAAAAGAATCAACTAAAAAGCACTCTCCAATAAAAAAATGACAGCCAATCTCGTGAGCGGTAAAGTTTCTGTTTTTTACAGCATGATCGCATAAACTTCACACAAGTCTTCCCAAAGGTTCTACTTGGCACAAACACTAATTAAAACACAAAACCACATCTAAACATAAGCTAGATGCAATATTTATTCCTAAACAGAAACAAAAACAAAGAAACTAAAATTGGGTTTGCCTCCCAACAAGCGCTATCGTTTAACGCCCCTAGCTAGGCACAATGATTTCAATGACACTCGCATAAAAGATAAGAATTGAAACATAAAGGGAGCATCATGAAGAATATAACTAGCACATTTAAGTCTAACCCACTTCCTATGCATAGGGATTTCGTGAGCAAACAACTTATTTGAGCGATAATCAACTAGCATAGTAAAGCAAAACAAGCATAGCTTCGAAACTTCAAGCACATAGAGGAAACTTGATACTATTGCAATTCATGCATGCATATGATCCTCTCTCATAATAATTTTCAGTAGCATCATGAATGAATTCAACAATATAACTATCACATAAAGCATTCTTGTCATGATCCCCAAGCATATAAATTTTATTACTATCCACATAAGCAAAATTATTCTCATTCGGAATAGTGGGAGTATCATAAGAGACTTGAATAATATAGATTGTTTCCACATTAAAAGAGTAATGTTCAGAAAAAGGGTAATCATAATCATGACAAGTTTGATAAATATAATCATCACTGCTTTTTATGGCATAAGTGTCATCACAATAATCATCATAAGTAGGAGGCATGCTTTCATCATAATAAATTTGCTCACCAAAACTTGGGGGACTAAAAATATCATCTTCATCAAACGTAGCCTCCCCAAGCTTGGGAAAAACATTAATTGCAGCAAATAAATTCTCAAATATATCATTCTCATCAAACATAACATCCCCAAGCTTGGGATTTTGCATATCATAAGCATAATCATTCTCATCATTAATAGTATGGATAGCATCGATAGTATAGCATTTATCACAATGAGTAATAGGAGCAACATCATTTGGAAGGGAAACCTCTTTACCTTTGCTTATCCATATTTTCTTTTTCTTCTTCGCATCCTGTGTGGGTTTAATCTTCGTTTTGGAGCTCCTTATTAATGAGATTGGTTGAATAGAAGACTCCTCCTTGTTACATGATTCATCATAAGAAATAATAGGAGGATATTGGGAAATCTCTTCCCTTTCATTAGTACTCTCTTCATCTTCTATTTGTTTTCTTGTCTTATGTAATTGGCAATATAAGGATTTTCAATGCAATTCACCGCACAATACATATAAATTTCCTCGAGATCAAAATCAAGAACTTTATCAAGGGCAAATTTTGGAAGATCCTTAGTTATACGTTTCATTTCTTCATAACCCAGAAGCAAACTAAGTTCATTATGATGTACAAGGGAAATCAAGTCATCACAATTTTTGGACACGATTCGATCATGAAACAATTTGCATTGGATATTTAAATGACCACGTTCACTGCAAAGTTCACAAGTACGACTAAGAAAATTTAAATCTTCAGCACAAACATCTAGCCTTTCTTGCAACCATTTAGTTTCTAAATACTTATGACCCTTGCAAAATCTATCATCCCTATTTGGTATATACTTGCAAACTCTATGCACTCCACAAAAATCGACATGCTTATATGAGATATTTTCATCATGACTAGTGCAATCATCATTAGTACTATGGATATTCGAAGAATTCACACTAACAATATTGCAATCATGCTCATCATTCAAGTTTTTAGTGCCAAGCATTCTATGTAATTCTTCTTCTAGTACTTGAGCACAATTTTCCTTCCCATCATTTTCACGAAAGATATTAAAAAGATGAAGCATATGAGGTAACCTTAATTCCATTTTTAGCTTTCTTTTATAAATTAAACTAGTGATAAAACAAGAAACTAAAAGATTCGATCGCAAGATCTAAAGATATACCTTCAAGCAATAACCTCCCCGGCAACGGCGCCAGAAAGGAGCTTGATGTCTACTACACAACCTTCTTCTTGTATACGTTGTTGGGCCTCCAAGTGCAGAGGTTTGTAGAACAGTAGCAAATTTCCCTCAAGTGGATGACCTAAGGTTTATCAATCCATGGGAGGCGTAGGATGAAGATGGTCTTTCTCAAACAACCCTGCAACCAAATAACAGAGTCTCTTGTGTCCCCAACACACCCAATACAATGGTAAATTGTATAGGTGCACTAGTTCTACGAAGAGATGGTGATACAAGTGCAATATGGATGGTAGATATAGGTTTTTGTAATCTAAAAATATAAAAACAGCAAGGTAACTAATGATAAAAGTGAGCATAAATGGTGTTGCAATGATAGGAAACAAGGCCTAGGGTTCATACTTTCACTAGTGGAAGTTCTGTCAACAATAATAACATAACTGGATCATATAACTATCCCTCAACATGCAAGAAAGAGTCACTCCAAAGTCAATAATAGCGGAGAACAAATGAAGAGATTATTGTAGGGTACGAAACCACCTCAAAGTTATTCTTTCTGATCGATCTATTCAAGAGTCTGTAGTAAAATAACACAAGGCTATTCTTTCCGTTCAATCTATCCTAGAGTTTGTACTAGAATAACAACATAAGATACAAATCAACCAAAACCCTAATGTCACCTAGATACTCCATTGTCACCTCAAGTATCCGTGGGCATGATTATACGATATGCATCACACAATCTCAGATTCATCTATTCAACCAACACAAAGTACTTCAAAGAGTGCCCCAAAATTTCTATCGGAGAGTCAAGACGAAAACGTGTGCCAACCCCTATGCACAGATTCCCAAGGTCACGGAACCCGCAAGTTGATCACCAAAACATACATCAAGTGAATCAATAGAATACCCCATTGTCACCACGGGTATTCCACGCAAGACATACATCAAGTGTTCTCAAATCCTTAAAGACTCAATCCGATAAGATAACTTCAAAGGAAAAACTCAATTCATCACAAGAGAGTAGAGGGGGAGAAACATCATAAGATCCAACTATAATAGCGAAGCTCGCAATACATCAAGATCGTGCCATCTCAAGAACACGAGAGAGAGAGAGAGAGAGATCAAACACATAGCTACTGATACATACCCTCAGCCCCGAGGGTGAACTACTCCCTCATCATCATTGAGAGCACCGGGATGATGAAGATGGCCACCGGAGAGGGATTCCCCCTCCGGCAGGGTGCCGGAACAGGGTCTAGATTGGTTTTCGGTGGCAACAGAGGCTTTCGGTGGAGGAGCTCCCGATCTAGCTTATTTTCCGGAGGTTTCAGTATATATAGGAGGTGTTGGAGTCGGGGCAAGTAAAGGGGGTCTCCGGGCTGTCCAGGAGGCAGGGGCGTGCCCCCCACCCTCGTGGGCAGCCCGTGGACCTTCAGGTCCTCCTCCGGTACTGTCTGGTCTTCTTCTGGTCCAAAAACGTCCTCCCTTTGAGTTTCAGGTCAATTGGGCTCAGTGTATATAAAAACCCATAAAACATCCTAGAAGGATAATATAATAGCATGGAACAATCAAAAATTATAGATACGTTGGAGACGTATGAACTCTTCGGTAGAAACCTTGGGGCATTCTTTGAAGTTCTTTGTGTTGGTTGAATAGATGAATCTGAGATTGTGTGATGCATATCGTATAATCATGCCCACGGATATTTGAGGTGACAATGGAGTATCCAGGTGACATTAGGGTTTTGGTTGATTTGTGTCTTAAGGTGTTATTCTAGTACGAACTCTAGGATAGATCGAACGAAAAGAATAGCTTCGTGTTATTTTACTACGGACTGTTGAATAGATCGATCTGAAAGAATAAATTTGAGGTGGTTTCATACCCTACAATAATCTCTTCGTTTGTTCTCCGCTATTAGTGACTTTGGAGTGACTCTTTGTTACATGTTGAGGGATAGTTAAATGATCCAGTTATGTTACTATTGTTGAGAGAACTTCCACTATTGAAAGTATGAACCCTAGGCCTTGTTTCAAAGCATTGCAATACCGTTTGTGCTCACTTTTATCATTAGTTACTTTGCTGTTTTTATATTTTCAGATTAAAAACCTATATCTACCGTCCATATTGCACTTGTATCACCATCTCTGCGCCGAACTAGTGCACCTATACAATTTGCCATTGTATTGGGTGTGTTGGGGACACAAGAGACTCTTTGTTATTTGGTTGCAGGGTTGTTTGAGAGAGACCATCTTCCTCCTACGCCTCCCACGGATTGATAAACCTTAGCTCATCCACTTGAGGGAAATTTGCTACTGTCCTACAAACCTCTGCACTTGGAGGCCCAACAACATCTACAAGAAGAAGGTTGCTTAGTAGACAACAGTTCATCATTTGTGAGTAGTTACCTTTTTTCTTGAGGTCACGGGAGAAATCAGGTTGCAAGTAATCATGTGAATTTGATATGTGTTCGATATTTTCATAGTATGTATGTTGTGATTCCCTTAGTGGTGCCATGTGAACGTCGACTACATGACACTTCACCATATTTGGGCCTAAGGGAATGCATTGTGGAGTAGTAATTAGATGGTGGGTTGCGAGAGTGACAGAAGCTTAAACCCCAGTTTATGCGCTATTCCGTAAGGGACCGATTGGATCCAAAAGTTTAATGCTATGGTTAGAATTTGTTCTTAATACATTTCTCATAGTTGCAGATGCTTGCGGGAGGATTAACAAGAAGTAGGAGGTTTGTTCAAGTAAGAACAGCACCTAAGCACCGATCCACCCACATATCAAATTATCAAAGTAGTGAACATGAATTGAACCAACATGATGAAAGTGACTAGATGAAATTCCCGTGTACCCTCAAGAACGCTTTGCTATTTATAAGAGACCATCTTGGCATGTCCTTTGCCTCAAAAGGATTGGGATATCTTGCTACAATTTTGCTACTACTATCATTACTTGCTTGTTACAAAATTATCTTGCTATCAAACTACTCTACTACTTATAATTTCAGCACTTGCAAACATTAGCTTACTGAAGAACACTTGTTATTTCCTTCTGCTCCTCGTTGGGTTCGACACTCTTACTTATCGAAAAGAGCTACAATTGATCCCCTATACTTGTGGGTCATCAAGGAAATTTTCTGGCGCCGTTGCCGGGGAGTGAAGCGCTTCTGGTAAGTGGAAATTGGTAAGGAAATATTCATATAGTGTGCTGAAATTTATTGTCACATGTTATTATGGAGAACAATCCTTTGAGGGGTTTGTTAGGGGTATCTTCACCTCGATCGGAACCACAATTAGCTACCCCTCAACCCGATGCATCTACTGAAAATATTGAATATGAAATCCCTTCGGGTATGATAGAACAACTGCTAGTTAATCCTTATGCAGGAGATGTAACCGAACATCCTGATATGCACTTGATATATGTGGAACAAATTTGTGGATTGTTTAAGCTTACAGGTTTACCCGGGGATCAAGTTATGAAGAAGGTTTTTCCTTTATCTTTGAAGGGAAAAGCATTAGCATGGTAGATGCTATGCGATGATATTGGATCTTGGAACTGGAACCGATTGAAAGTGGAGTTTCACCCAAAAAAATATCATATGCATCTAGTTCATCGTGATCGGAATTACATATATAACTTTTGGCCTCGTGAAGGAGAAAGTATCGCTCAAGCTTGGGTGAGGCTTAAGTCAATGTTATATTCATGCCCCAATCATGAGCTCTCAAGAGAAATTATTATTCAGAATTTTTATGCTCGGCTTTCTCGTAATGATCAATCCATGATTGATACTTCTTGTGCTGGTTCTTTTATGAAGAAAACTATTGAATTCTGGTGGGATCTTTTGGAAATAATTAAACACAACTCTGAAGATTGGGAACTCGGCAAAGGTAAAGGGTCAGGTTTTAAGCTTAAGTATGATTGTGTTAAATCTTATATGAATACCGATGCTTTTTCAAAGTTTAGCACTAAATATGGACTTGACTCTGAGATGGTAGCCTCCTTTTGTGAATCTTTTGCTACTCATGTTGATCTCCCTAAAGAGAAGTGTTTTAAATATCACCCACCTTTTACAGAAGAAATTAAAGAACCAGTACCAGTCAAAGAAAAACTATACTTTATAATGTTGATCCAGTTGTTCCTACTGCTTATATTGAAAAAAAACTTTTCCTGTTAGGATTAAGGAACATGCTAAAGTTTCAACTGTGGTTAACAATAGTTATGTCAGAACACCTAAACCAGGTGAACAAATTAAAGTAGAACCTAATATTGCTATGGTCAAAGATCTCTTGGAAAAAATGTAGACAAGCATATTATTTGCTTTAATTAAGAAGCTGCTAGAATTGCCAAGCCTCATAAAAGGATAAAATCAGACCTATTTTTGGCATGCCCGTTGTCTCAGTCAAAATAGGAGATCACTGCTATCATGGTTTATGTGACATAGGTGCTAGTGTGAGTGTTATTCCCTACTCTTTATACCAAGAAATTACGAATGACATAGCACCCGCAGAGATAGAAGACATTGATGTCACTATTAAACTGGCTAATAGAGACACTATATCACCAATTGGGATTTTTAGAGATGTTGAAGTCTTGTGTGGGAAAATAAAATACCCTACTGATTTTCTTGTTCTTGGTTCCCCACAAGACGACTTCTGTCCCATTATCTTTGGTAGAGCTTTCTTGAACACCGTTAATGCTAAAATAGATTGTAAGAAACAAACTGTCGGTGTTAGTTTTGGTGATGAGTCTCATGAACTTAATTTTTCCAAGTTTAATAGAAAGCTTCATGAAAATAATTGCCTAGTAAAGATTAAATTATTGGTCTTGCTTCTATTGTTGTGCCCCCTACTGATCCTCTAGAACAATATTTGCTATATCATGAAAATGATTTACATATGCATGAAAGAAATGAAATAGATGATATTTTCTTGGAGCAACGTCCTCTGCTTAAACACAATCTACCTATTGAAACTCTAGGAGGTCCTCCTCCACCTGAAGGTGATCATGTGTTTGAATTAATACAATTGCCTGACACTTTGAAATATGTTTTTCTTGATGAAAAGAAGATATATCATGTTATTATGAGAGCTAACCTTTCAGAACATGAAGAAGAAGAAATATTGAAAGTTCTAAGGAAGCACCGAGCTGCTATTGGATATACTCTTAATGATTTAAAGGGCGTCAGTTCCACTGTATGTCAGCATAAGATTAATATGGAACCTGATGCTAAACCCGTTGTCGATCATCAACATCGGTTAAATCCGGAAATGAAAGAAGTGGTAAGAATGGACATATTAAAACAACTGGAAGCAGGTATAATCTATACTATAGTTGATAGTAGATGGGTAAGTCCCGTTCATTGTGTTCCTAAGAAAGGAGTGATAACACACAAGTGTAGGGGATCAATTGTAGCCTCTTTCGATAAGTAAGAGTGTCGAACCCAACGAGGAGCTAAAGGTAGAACAAACATTCCCTCAAGTTCTATCGACCACCGATACAACTCTACGCACGCTTGACGTTTACTTTACCTAGAACAAGTATGAAACTAGAAGTACTTTCTAGTTTTTGTGGGATAGGTTTGCAAGATAATAAAGAGCGCGTAAATAAAAAGTAGGGGCTGTTAAGGTAAAGACACAACTAAATGAGTTTTAGTAGAGAGCTTTTTGTCACGAGAAAGTTATTTGTCCCTAGGCAATCGATAACTAGACCGGTAATCACTATCGCAATTTTATTTGAGGGAGAGGCATAAACTAACATATTTTTCTTCTTGGATCATATGCACTCATGATTGGAACTCTAGCAAGCATCCGCAACTACTAAATATCATTAAGATAAAACCCAACCATAGCATTAAAGTATCAAGTCCTCTTTATTCACATACGCAAACAACCTACTTACTCGGGTCTGTGCTTCTGTCACTCACGCCAGCCACCATAAGCAAATCATGAACATATTGCAAACCCTACAGCGGGGATCCCTCACGCTTTCGCGACACGGAGAGCAGCATAGGACAACACCAATAATAAAACATGCAACTCAAACCAATCACGATCATCAATTAACCCAAAGGACAAAATGGATCTACTCAAACATCATAGGATAGCCATATATCATTGGGAAATAATATATAGCATTGAGCACCATGTTTAAGTAGAGATTACAGCGGGTAGAAGAGGGGTTACATCACTGCATAGAGGGGGGAAGAGTTGGTGATGACGGTGAATTTGTTGGTGTAGATTGCGGTGACGATGATGGCCCCGGCGGCACTCCGGTGCCACCGGAAGCGAGGGGGAGAGAGCCCCCCTCCTTCTTCTTCTTCCTTGGCCTTCTCCCTAGATGGGAGAAGGGTTTCCCCTCTGGTCCATGGTCTCCATGGCGTCGGAGGGCGAGAGCCCCTCCAAGATTGGATTTGTCTCTCTGTCTCTCTCTCTGTTTCTGCGTTCCCAGATTCTGGCCCTTCACCGTTTCTTATATTCCCGGAGATCCGTAACTCCGATTGGGCTGAATTTTGGACACGATTTTTATCCGGATATTAGCTTTCTAGCGGCGAAAGAAGGGCATCAACCGCCTTACGGAGTGGCCACGAGGGCCCAGGGAGCGTCTGCCCCCCCCCCTAGGCGCGCCCCTCACCCTCGTGGGCCACTCGGGCATCGTCTCACATTGGTTCCGCTTCCCAAAATTCACATATATTCCAAAAAAATATCCGTACGTTTTTATCCCGTTTGGACTCCATTTGATATGGATATTCTTCTAAACAAGAAACATGCAACAAACAGGAACTGGCACTGGGCACTGGATCAATATGTTAGTCCCAAAAAATAGTATAAAAAGTTGCCAAAAGTATATGAAAGTTGTAGAATATTGACATGGAACAATCAAAAATTATAGATACGACGGAGACGTATCAGCATCCCCAAGCTTAATACATGCTCATCCTCGAGTAGGTAAATGATAAAAAAGATAATTTTTGATGTGGAATGCTACCTAGCATAATCTTGATCCTGTAATCTAATCATGGCATGAATATTAAGACACGAGTGATTCGAAGCAATAGTCTATCATTTGACATTAATACAATAATACTTCAAGCAGACTAATAAAGCAATCATGTCTTTTCAAAATAACATGGCCAAAGAAACTTATGCCTACAAAATCATATGGTCTGGCTATGCTCCATCTTCACCACACAAAGTATTTGAATCATGCACAACCCTAGTTTTAGCCAAGCAATTGTTTCATACTTTAGTATTCTCAAACTTTTTCAACTTTCATGCAATACATGAGCGTGAGCCATGGACATATCACTATGGGTGGAATAGAAGGTGGTGATAGACAAAAGGAGGGAGAAAATCTCACATCAACTAGGCAAATCAATGGACTATGGAGATGTCCATCAATCGATATCAATGTGAGTGAGTAGGGATTGCCATGTAACGGATGCACTAGATCTATAAGTGTATGAAAGCTCAAAAATAAAACTAGTGGGTGTGCATCAACTTTCTTGCTCATGAAGACCTAGGGCATTTGGGGAAGCCTGTCGTTGGAATATACAAGCCAAGTTCTATAATGAAAATTCCCACTAGTATATGAAAGTGACAACATAGGAGACTCTCTACCATGAAGAACATGGTGTTATGATGAAGCACAAGTGTGGTAAAAGGATAGTAACATTATCCCTTCTCTCTCTCTCTCTCTCTCTCTCTCTCTCTCTCTTTAGCCATCTCTTTTTTTGGCCTTTCTCCCTTTTTTGTTTTTATTTTGTTTCCTCACACGGGACAATGCTCTAATAATGAAGATCATCACACTTTTATTTACTTACAACTCGAAGCTAGAACAAAATATGACTCTATGTGAATGCCTCCGGTGGTGTACCGGGATGTGCAATGATCTAGCGTAGCAATGACATTAAAAAACGGACAAGCTATGAAAACATCATGCTAGCTATCTTACGATCATGCAAGGCAATATGACAATTATGGTGCGTGTCATAATAAACGGAACGGTGGAGTTACATGGCATTATATCTCGGAATGGCTATGGAAATGCCATGATTGGTAGGTATGGTGGCTGTTTCGAGGAAGGTATATGGTGGGTGTATGTTACCGGCGAAAATTGCGTGGTACTAGAGTGGCTAGCAAGGTGGAAGGGTGACAGTGCGTATAATCCATGGACTCAACATTAGTCATAAAGAACTCACATACTTATTAAGAAAATCTACGAGTTATCAAAACAAAGTATTCAACATGTGCTCCTAGGGGAAGGGTTGGTAGGAGTTAACCATCGCGCGATCCCGACCTCCACACAAAGAATGACACTCAATAAATAAATCATGCTCCAACTTCGTCACATAATGGTTCACCATACGTGCATGCTTCGGGAATCACAAACCTCAACACAAGTATTTCTACAATCCACAACTACCCACTAGCATGACTTTAATATCACCATCTTTATATCGCAAAACTATTACAGGGAATCAAACATATCATATTCGGCGATCTACAAGTTTATGTAGGATTTTATGACTAACCATGTGAATGACCAATTCCTGTCAACTCTCTAAATAGATATAAGTGAAGCAAGAGAGTTTTAATTCTTTCTACAAAAGATATGCCCATGCTCTAACAAATATAAGTGAAGCAAAAGAGCATTCTACAAATGGCGGTTTTCTATGTAAAGAGAAACAGGCAATCCACACTTCAAATGATATAAGTGAAGCACAAGAAGCATTCTATAAAGCCATACTCAAAAGATATAAGTGAAGTGCAAAGAGCATTTTGTAAATCAACCAAGGACTATCTCATACCAGCACGGTGCATTTATTAAAAAAAGCACACGACGCTCCAAGAGTTTATGCTTAACATGTGAACGAAACGAATCCGAAAACATACCGATACTTGTTGAAGAAAGATGGGGTGCCTTCTGGGGCATCCCCAAGCTTAGAAGCTTGATTCTCCTTGAATATTTACTTGGGGTGCCTCGGGCATCCCCAAGCTTGAGCTCTTGCCTATCCTCCTTCTCCTCGCACCGAGACCTCCTCGATCTTCGAACACTTCATCGACACAAAACTTAACCGAACTTTTAATGACGGGGTTAGTGCATATGATCAATGAAATCCCATCATGTACTGCTCTAACATTATTGTGTAAATATAATCAAACATTACCCACTATATGCTATCACAATTCTATGGCCCCAAGTCAAGGAGGCTTCAACAAGAATTCAAACATATGCAAATAATGAAGCTATAACAACAATCCGTGAAAACAAGACAGTCTGTAGTAATCTGAATATTAACCATACTTCTGTAACTCTAAAAGTTCTGGAAAATAAGGAAAAACCAACAATTTGTATATCAAGACTTTGCAAAAAGTTTCATATCCTTTCGACGTTCCAGTAAAAAATGTAAAATCGCGCACTACAGCCAAAGTTTCTGTTTTTGCACCACAGAAACCAACAAGCAGTTTAATCATCCTAAAGGAAAATCTTGGCACATTATTTTTATAATACGATGGAATTGTACAAGGGGATAATATTTTTGGTAAAAAGTTTCCGTAATTCAAGATTTGCAAAGTTTCCATGGGCATGAACAAAGTTCAAGGATCTCCCCCATTTCAACGGTGCTCGTCCTTCTTACTTTAACTTTTCTTTTTGAAAAGTTTTAGGTTCCCCTCTATATTTTTGTTTTGTTTTTAAACTTTATAAAAGCACACAACAGAAATAAATGACTCTCTAAAGCTTCCGGGTTGTCTCCCTGGCAGCGCTTTCTTTAAAGCCATTAAGCTAGGCATCTAGTGCTCAAGTAATGGATCCACCCGGATCCCAAGGTATATCAAAGCCAATTTTAATTAGCATTGATTTGGCATTTAGTAGTGATATGTGTCATGAAAAAAAAAAGTCTAACTCTCTTCCTATGCATAGGCATGTCATACAAGAACAATTCATGCACCTCAAGTAAAGGCCAATTCATAGTATAAGTAGTTTCTTGCAATTTTATCGTGTTAGAAACATAGAGAGGCGGAGATGTAGTTCCTCTCTCATAATAATTGCAAGTAGGAGCAGCAAGAACATGCATATTATATTCATCAAAAACATCATGTGTAATGGAAAAAGGCAACCCATCAATATAATCCTTAATAAGTGCAAACTTCTCCAATATAGTGTAGTTTGGAGAATTCAAAAAGATAATAGGACTATCATGTGTGGGTGCAATAGCAACTATCTCATGTTTAACATAAGGAACTATAGCAAGTTCATCTCCATAGGCATAATTCATATTGGCATATTGGCCACCAGCATAGCAAGCATCATCAAAAAGGGATATTTCAAACGAATCAAAGGGATCATAGCAATTATCCTTCGGTAAGCACGAAGGGAAATTAAACAATGTATGAGTTGAAGAGTTACTCTCATTAGAAGGTGGGCACGGGTAGCTAATCTGCTCTTCCTCCTTTTGTTCTTCGCTCTCCTCCTCATCTTTTTCATCCAATGAGCTCACAATGTCATTAATTTGTTCTTCCATAGTTTCCTGCAAAATATTAGTCTCTTCTTGGACGGCGGAGACTTTCTCAATAAACGCATCAATATTGGAATTGTATTCATAATTCAAATAGCAATATTTCAATATAGCAAGATTTTCAGGCCTATAAACATCATCGTCAAAAGCATCATACTTTTTAAACAGAGATTCAATTTCATAAGCACCCTTAAAAGCAATGAATTATTCTATTTGTTCCACATCATAATAATCCTATATACCATTAGCATAAGAAGCTAAGGTTTCATCATCATTAAATTTGCATGAAAAGGGAAGGTGTGGAGCCTTCATCCTAGAGCAACAAGTATAATCATATCTCAAGCATAGTTGCCGAGCATACAAATGCAACATATGAATTTGATCCCATAATAGTTTCCCTTTTTGTGTCAAGCAATAATCCCTAAAGTATTCACGTTGATCCAACGTTACTCCCATTATATAGTTTAATGGGGTTTTCTCAGGATTATCAAAGTAGTACATGATATCTTTCACATAATGAGCATCGAGGGTTTTAGGAGTTTCCCCATGTCCATGAGTAGCAAGTACACCTCATTATTTTGGTATTTCGTGTTCTGTATCCATAACTAAAGATAGAGAACAACTTAGAACAGCAAATAAAATCTACTTAGTGATAAAGCAAACAAGCACACACGAGAATATTCACCCCATGCTATTGCTCCTCGGCAACGGCGCCAGAAAAAGGTCTTGATAACCCACAAGTGTAGGGGATCAATTGTAGCCTCTTTCGATAAGTAAGAGTGTCGAACCCAACGAGGAGCTAAAGGTAGAACAAATATTCCCTCAAGTTCTATCGACCATCGATACAACTCTACGCACGCTTGATGTTTACTTTACCTAGAACAAGTATGAAACTATAAGTACTTTGTAGTTTTTGTGGGATAGGTTTGCAAGATAATAAAGAGCGCATAAATAAAAAGTAGGGAGTATTAAGGTAAAGACACAACTAAATGAGTTTTAGTAGAGAGCTTTTTGTCACGAGAAAGTTACCGGTAATCACTATCACAATTTTATTTGAGGGAGAGGCATAAGCTAACATACTTTCTCTTCTTGGATCATATACACTTATGATTGGAACTCTAGCAAGCATCCGCAACTACTAAAGATAATTAAGGTAAAACCCAACCATAGCATTAAAGTATCAAGTCCTATTTATTCCCATACGCACACAACCTACTTACTTGGGTATGTGCTTCTGTCACTCACGCCAGCCACCATAAGCAAATCATGACCATATTGCAAACCCTACAGCGGGGATCCCTCACGCTTGCGCGACATGGAGAGTACCATAGGACAGCACCAATAATAAAACATGCAACTCAAACCAATCACGATCATCAATTAACCCAAAGGACAAAACGGATCTACTCAAACATCATAGGATAGCCATACATCATTGGGAAATAATATATAGCGTTCAGCACCATGTTTAAGTAGAGATTACAGCGGGTAGAAGAGGGGTTACACCGCTGCATGGAGGGGGGAAGAGTTGGTGATGACGGCGTTGAAGTTGTTGGTGTAGATTGCGGTGACGATGATGGCCCCGGCGGCACTCCGGTGCCATAGGAAGCGGGGGGGAGAGAGCCCCCCTCCTTCTTCTTCTTCCTTGACCTTCTCCCTAGATGGGAGAAGGGTTTCTCCTCTGGTCCATGGTCTCCATGGCGTGGGAGGGCCGAGAGCCCCTCTGAGATTCTGTCTCTCTCTGTTTCTGCATTCCCAGATTCTGGCCCTTCACCGTGTCTTGTATTCCCGGAGATCCATAACTCCGATTGGGCTGAATTTTATACACGATTTTTATCCGGATATTAGCTTTCTTGAGGCGAAAGAAGGGCATCAACCACCTTACGGAGTGGCCACGAGGGCCCAGGGCACGCCCCTCACCCTCGTGGGCCACTCGGGCATCGTCTCATGTTGGTTCCGCTTCCCAAAATTCACATATATTCCAAAAAAAATCCGTCCGTTTTTATCCCGTTTGGAATCCGTTTGATATGGATATTCTGCGAAACAGAAAATATGCAACAAACAGGAACTGGCACTGGATCAATATGTTAGTCCCAAAAATAGTATAAAAAGTTGCCAAAAGTATATGAAAGTTGTAGAATATTGGCATGGAACAATCAAAAATTATAGATACGATGGAGACGTATCAAGGAGGTATTACTGTTGTTCCTAATGAAAAGAATAAACTTATTCCACAAATAATTGTTATAGGCTATAGAATGGTAATTGATTTTAGGAGATTAAATAAAGCAACTAGAGAAGATCATTACCCTCTACCTTTTATTGATCAAATGCTAGAAAGATTATCAAAGCACACTTTTGCTTCCTTGATGGATACTCTGGTTTTTCACAAATACTTGTTTCTCAACCTGATCAAGAAAAGACTACTTTTACTTGTGTAACGCCCGGATAATTAAGCTACAGTAATACCCTGCTAATGATGCCACGTCATCGTTTTACTGTTGCTGGAAATCACTTTGGTTCAAACCGGTTCAAATTCAAATTTAAAATAAGTCAAACAAATAAAGTTTCCAAAGTGTTAAAACTAAAATGTTCAATGTGTGGCAAATGATCTTTGGATATTCGTCATGTTGAAACCTATATCTTATAAAGTGTTTTAATGCCCTTTGATAATTAAAACAGTGGCTAAAGATAATTGCTAAATGATTTTTTAAATTATAAAAGTACTAAACTATTTTATTTTGAACCTCTAACTAAATGTGGCAGTGGTATATTTAATAGTACTAATTGAGAGTCTAGGTTTGTATTTTTATAAATGTAAAAGCAGAATAAAACTAAATAGAAAACAGAAAATGAAAAATAAAAAAAGGAAAAGCAAAAGACAAAAACATAAAAAGGGGGGAAAACCCCCTTGGGCCACTTGGCCCAGCCGGCCGAAGCGGCTCAGGCCACCAGGCCCACT
>LR738713.1:798612627-798683024 GCA_902687465.1 Secale cereale | reverse complement strand
CCCGTTTCCCCCTCCTCTGTTCACAGAGGGGGCGTGGACAGCACTGATGGCCGCCACAGCCCCGGCCATCGCCGTGGCGACCATCCGTCGACATCACCGACGACCTCGGCGCCTATATGACCCATGCGCGCCGAACCCTAGCGTGCCCACTTGCCCCTCTCCTCTCGTCACCCTCTCCCCCAGATCTCGCCTCCCCTCATTTTTTCCCTCGGTGGATCCCCTCCATCCCGACGCCGCACCTCCGCGGCCACCGAGCCCCTCCTACCTCATCGGCGTGCCCCGACCTTCGCCGCCCTCCCCTACTTCCTCTTCGCCGACCAGACCGAGACGAGGGCCCCTGCATCGTATTCGTCATCGGACCCGACGAGCTCCGCCGTCAACCTCCTCCAACTCCGACTACCTCGAGTCTTCCTCGGGCCGTCTCTGCAACGGCAGTGAGCTCCCTCATCTCCTCCCCTCGCCGTTCACTCGTATGCATCCCCTAGCTACTATTCCCCGCCGCGTCCGAGTACCGCCGTCGTTGCGTGCCCGCCACTGGCCGTGCTCGCCACGCCCGCTCGAGCCCACCCGTTTGAGCCTGCTGCTTGTTCGCAGCCGCGCATCCCGTCCTCTGTTGCAGTGCTCGCACGCATGTTCCGCCGCGCCCGGCCACAGTTGCCGCCGACCCGCGCGACGGCCACGGCGCCCAGGGCCTCCCCTGGCCGCGTTCCCCACGCCACCGCCCGCACCAACATGCCCCCTGCTCGCCGCTGCCAGGGCAGCGCCGCCACTGCTTGTCGTGGCCTCGCCGCCGCACGGCACGGCCCCAGCCGGTTGGCCTCGCTCCGGTGCCGCCCCCTCCTCCGCGCGCCCATGGCCTCGTACTCGCAGCCGCTCCTGCAGCTTCAGCCGTCCGGCGAGCCCCGCCATGGCCGCGGCTTTCCCTCGCCCCGTTCGGGCGTGCTTCGGCCCTGACGGGTTCGCCCCGCGCGCCCGCCCTGCGCATAGCGCCGCCGGCCGCCCACCGCCGCCGCGCCTGCTCCGGCCGGCCGTGCCGCGCCGGCACCCCGCTGGCCTCGTCAAGGTTACGGCCTCGCCTGGGGCATGGAACCCCTCGGGCACGAGCGCCCAGCGCCCGTTACGCCCGGCGCCCGATATGGCCCCTGGGCCTATGGCACGTGGGGCCCAGCCCCTTTAAAAAAGAGGAATAAAAAAAGGATAAAAATATAATTTTAAAATAATTAATTACTTACTTAATTAATTAATTAACTTAATTAAAATGTTTTAGTTAAACTAATTAACTGGTTAAACTAACTAATCTAGATTCAGTTAGATGTCTCTATGACAAGGGGCCCCCACCCCCTGTTGACCAGTCAAACGTTGACTGGTCAACTGGGACCCCCTGGCCCACCTGTCAGCCTCTGGTACACTTCTGTGTACACAGAGCTGGGTACCCGTAGCAATTTACTATTTAATTCGAATTAATAATAATTATAGAATATTAATAAAACTTTGAAAAATCATATAAAATAATCCGTAACTCGGATGAAAAAGTTTTATATATGAAAGTTGCTCAGAATTTCGAGACGAACCCGGATACGCGGTCCGTTCATCCGCCACACGTCCATAGCATAGCGAACGTGGAACAATCCCCCTCTGGTTCGTCTGTCCGAAAATGCCTACCACCGGGAATGCTTTCCCGGATGTTTCCCCCCTTCGCCGGTATCGTGTAGTACTGCGTTAGAACACCCCTAGCATCGCTTATTGCAATATCGTGCATCTGTATTGCATCTGTGTGCTATGTATTTATTGTTTCTTCCCCCTCTTCTCTCCGGTAGACCCCGAGACTCCTGTTGATGCCCTGGTGATCGACTACGTCGACGACGACCCTCCTTCCGTTTGAGCAGAGCTTCCAGGCAAGCCCCCCCTTTGATCATCCCGATATCACCCATTCCATTCTCTCTTATGCTTGCATAGATTTTGCTACTGTTATTGTTTGATCCTATTCTGATGCATAGCCTGCTTTTGTACCTGCTATTGATACCTACCATGCTATGCTAAACTGCTTAGTATAGGTTGGATAGTGATCCATCAGTGACCCCCACCTTGTCCTTGTTGCCTCTGCTTCATCATCGACGACTCGAGCAACGTGATCAAAGACCGAAGCCCGACTGTCCTTGTTGCCCCTGCTTCATCATCGACGACTCGGGCAACATGATCAAAGACCAGAGCCTGACACTTCACATCACATCACACCCCTTTGTTGCTCGACTCTGCAGAGGTACTATCGGGTGCTGAGGGTGAAGCCTCGTAACGCACTCATGATGATAACTCTGTAGTGTAGCTATTCGGTCGTGGTCATCGAGGGTGATTCCTCTTTCTCCATTCCCGATACGACTCTGTCGTGCAACCCCTCAAGTGTGAACCTCGGGGGTGATTCCTCATAGTTCGCCTTGACGGACACATCGAGTGGAATTCGCCGAGGGTGATTCCTCGGGTTTTCCACCTTGATGTTTTGGACACACAGTTACATGGACTTTACTTGATACCTTTGTGAAAGGCGGGCGGGCCCGGAGAGCACCCGCGGGAGTTGTTACGGTGGCGGCTGGCTGTTTAGCGGTATCACCCAGGAGAGGTGATAGCTCCGGACTTGTCCCGACAGCCGTCACTTCTGTCAATAATGCACTAACAGATTTGGGTATTTGTTCTGAGTTGGCCTCTGGCCTTTATGCACTAACCGCCACGCGAGAATAGTTATGGGCCTCGGCGTCGTGGTATCAGCCGAAGCTTTGTCAGACGTCCAGTTCAGCATTGCGGCACGGCTGGGCCGGCGCCATCCAGTATAGAGGTGGTGCCTGGTCCGCCCTGCTCGCAATGACCCGGAGTGCAACGGGCGATGGCCCATGACCCCGGAGTGCTTAGGATGTAGACCGGCGGGGACCTCTCTGCTGAGCCTAGGTAGGGCTGCGACGTGTTGATCTTCCGAGGCCGGGCGTTGACCCAGAAAGGTGTGTCCGGCCAAAGGTGATCGAGCGTGAGGGTAACTTGGTGCACCCCTGCAGGGAAGTTATCTATTCGAATAGCCGTGTCCACGGAAATGGGCGTTCAGTCTTATATCCTGATCTATTATAACTAGAAATGGATACTTGAGATATGTGATGGAATTGTGGCTGGGAGATTACTTTCTCGCAGGGAGTCGAGGAAGGATCTCTAGGCCGATAATACTACAACATGCTTGTTAATTATAAACTGCTATTCTGTATTTCCCTCTACTGCTGCAAGATGGTGTTTCCAGAAGATGCTTGAAGATGCTAGTCTTCGATAGGCTAGGCTTTTCCCCTCCTCTTCTGGCATTCTGCAGTTCAGTCCACATATACAGCTTTTCCTTTGATACTGATGCATACTTAGTATAGATCTGATGCTTGCGAGTACTTTGGATGAGTACTCACGGTTGCTTTGCTCCCCCTTTTCCCCCTTCTTCTTCTTTCTGGTTGTCTCAACCAGATGGCGGATCCCAGGAGCCAGATGCCTCCCCAGTCGACTACTACTACTACCCCAACGGAGCCTACTACTACGTGGAGACAGCTGACGACCAGGAGTAGTTAGGAGGTCCCAGGCAGGAGGCCTTGCCTCTTCTATCGTTGATGTTTGTGCTAGCCTTCTTAAGGCAAAACTTGTTTAACTTATGTCTGTTCTCAGATTTTGTTGCTTCCGCTAACTCTGTTGCTTTCGAGCTTCTGTGTTCGAGCCCTCGAGCCCCCTGGCTTGTATTATGAAGCTTGTATTATTTTAATTTGTGTCTAGAGTTGTGTTGTGGTATCTTCCTGTGAGTCCCTGATCTTGGTCGTACACATTTGCGTGCATGATTAGTGTACGGTCAAATCGGGTGCGTCACAACTTGTCCCTTTGGAACTTATGCTTATAGACGTATGCATGTTGGTTTATGCAATGCACATGCTACCTTTCAAAGATGTATGACTGCTATATTCTCTGACTTTTGTGAAAAGATTGTAAAGGTTTTCATCGATGATTTCTCTATTTATGGGAAGTCTTTTGATGATTGTTTAAGCAATGTTGATCGAGTTTTGCAGAGATGTGAACAAACAAGTCTTGTCTTGAATTGGGAGAAATGCCACTTTATGGTTTATGAAAGTATTGTCTTGGGCCATAAGATTTCTGAAATAGGTATTGAAGTGGACAAAGCTAAGGTTGATGCAATTGAGAAAATGCCATGTCCTAAGGATATCAAAGGTATTCGTAGTTTCTTAGGTCATGCTGGTTTCTATAGGAGATTTATCAAAGACTTCTCTAAAATTTCTAGGCCTCTCACTAACCTTTTACAGAAGGATGTTCCTTTTGTTTTTGATAATGATTGCTTTGAAGCCTTTGAAACACTTAAGAAAGCCTTAATTTCTACTCCTATAGTTCAACCACCTGATTGGAACTTACCCTTTGAAATTATGTGTGATGCTAGTGATTATGCTGTTGGTGTTGTTCCGGGACAAAGAATTGATAAAAAAAACTAAATGTTATTCATTATTCTAGTAAAACTCTAGACAGTGCTCAAAATAATTATGCAACCACTGAAAAGGAATTTTTAGCAGTTGTGTTTGCTTGTGACAAATTTAGATCTTACATTGTTGATTCAAGAGCAACTGTTCACACTGACCATGCTGCTATTAAATATCATATGGAAAAGAAAGATGCTAAACCTAGACTTATTCGGTGGGTTCTCTTGCTACAAGAATTTGATTTGCATATCATTGATAGAAAAGGAGCTGAGAACCCCGTAGCTGATAACTTGTCTAGACTTGAAAATGTACTTGATGACCCACTACCTATTGATGATAGTCTTCCTGATGAGCAGTCAGCTACAATAAATATTACAAATAATACACTTTGGTATGCTGACTATGCTAATTCAATTGTTGCTAAATATCTACCACCTAGTTTTACTTACCAACAAAATAAAAGGTTCTTTATGATTTAAGACATTACTTTTGGAATGACCCACATCTTTATAAAGAAGGAGTAGATGGTATTATTATACATTGTGTACCTGAGCATGAACGAGGACAAATCCTTCGGAAATGTCACTCCGAAGCATATGGAGGACATCATGCTGGAGATAGAACTGCCCACAAGGTATTGTAGTATGGATTTTATTGGCCTACTCTCTTCAAAGATGCCCGTAAGTTCATCTCATCTTGTGATGAATGTCAAAGAATAGGTAATATCGGTAAGCGTCAAGAAATGCCTATGAATTATTCACTTGTTGTTGAACCATTTGATGTTCGGGGATTTGATTACATGGGACCTTTTCCTTCCTCTAATGGGTATACACATATTTTAGTTGGTGTTGATTATGTTACTAAATGGGTAGAAGCTATTCCAACCAGTAGTGCTGATCACAACACCTATATTAGTATGCTTAAGGAAGTTATTTTCCCAAGGTTTGGAGTCCCCAGATATTTAATGACTGATGATGGTTCACACTTTATTCATGGTGCTTTCCGTAAAATGCTTGCTAAATATGATGTTAACCATAGAATTGCATCACCTTATCATCCTTAGTCTAGTGGTCAAGTTGAGCTTAGTAATAGGGAAATAAAATTAATTTTGCAAAAGACTGTCAATAGGTCCAGGAAGAAATGGTCTAAGAAATTAGATGATGCACTTTGGGATTATAGAATAGCTTATAAAAATCCTATGGGTATGTCTCCTTATAAAATGGTTTATGGTAAAGCTTGTCATGTGCCTCTTGAGTTAGGACATAAAGCATTTTGGGCAATCAAGGAACTCAACTATGATTTCAAGCTTGCTGGTGAAAAAAGGTTATTTGATATTAGCTCAATAGATGAATGGAGAACCCAAGCTTATGAAAATTCCAAGTTATTTAAAGAAAAAGTTAAAATATGGCATGATAAAAGAATCCAAAAGCTTGAGTTCAAAGTCGGAGAATATGGTCTTTTGTACAACTCTCGTTTCAGGTTCTTTGCAGGCAAACTCCTCTCTAAATGGGAAGGCCCCTATGTCATCGAGGAGGTTGTTAATGGGCGACAAATAAAGCATTATATCTCAGGTACGCCCATTAATGTTGAAAGCAATATTATCCAAACTTTGACACCGGAAGAATACATAAAAGAATCCTTCCGAAACACTCCAGAATCGTGAAAATAAGGAGGTATGTGATACGGTAATTAAAGGGAATCCGAAAAATCCGCAAAAAAATTATTAGTTTTGGAATATTTACAAAATTAGGAAGATAAGAAGCTGCCAGGAAGCGTACCCTGGTGGGCACAAGCGCCCAGGTGGGTTATGCCCACCTTGGGCACCTTCCGGATTCCATTTTTCTACAGTTTGCTTGTTTCCCAAGATAAAAGTTCTTTATATACGCCCCGAACCTATTGACCACCGTATCGCGGAGAAATGTTTTGTTCTTCTTTTTTGTTGATTTCTGCTAGATCTGAGATCATGTCGTCTCAAGGCTCACGAGATGAGAGCCCTTCCTCCCACAAGTCTTTTGATATCTATATTTTTAAGCCTGCACATGCTTGGTCCACGGATGAGGAGGAAGAAGATGACCCTCTTCCTCCTTGATTCCAACGAGAGACCAAGGAAGCATTGGGCAAGAAAATATTTAAGCTCGAGCTAGAGAACGAAGACCTAAGGGACAAAAAATCTAGCCTACGATGCAATTTGGAAGAGCTCACTATTTCTTCTTCACCACCACCATCTTCTTCACCACCAAAAGAAAATTGAGTATCGGGTATGGGCACTCCCCTTGGCTTTCGCCAAGCTTGGGGGAGGTACCCAGGTATTGTATCATTCCCGCTATCCTTTTGCCTTTACTTATTTTAGTTCGATCTTTTGCTTTAGAATAAATGAAAGTTTAGTTCAATCCTTTCTTTTCGAGAGTTTGCTTAGCTATCCTTGTAATCGGGTGCAAATTATATAATAAAGTTTAGTTCTGAGTTTTTACTTTCTTTACCTTCCTATTGCAATAAAAAGAAAGGTTATAATTGAATGAATAAAAGAAAGGAAATAAATTAAGAAGATCATATGCTAATCTTATGGTAGGTGATAGCACCACATAAAGAAAAGTATAAGTAGAAAATTCTATTAGAGATTGACAATCATAGCATTGGTCAATGATGTAACTCATGAAAGAATTAATAAGGGAAGAGAAGATTCACATATAAATATACTATCCTAGAAATCTTTTGTGATTGTGAGCCCCCATCAAAATATTATATGCCAAAATTGTTGACGTTGGACAAGGAAGACAACTTAATGATTTATGTTTGCTCATATTCACATAGAAGCCATATTTTCATAGATCATTTAACATGTGGTGCTTGCTCAATATCTTTTCTAACCAAAAACTCCGCATTAAGTAGAGATACTACTTGTGCATCCAAAAACCCTTAAACCCAAATCATTTTCAAGAGTCCACCATATCTACCTATGGATTGAGTAAGATCCTTCAAGTAAGTTGTCATCGGTGCAATAAGGCAATAAAAATTGCTTCTAAAAGTGTGAGATCATTTAGTGTAAGAGAAAATTGAGCGTTGCACGAACTTGTGATGGTGAAGAATAAAAGCGACGGACTACATAATAAAGGTTGCTATCAGAAGGGGCAATGCAACGTGATGTTCTTTTGCACTAAGGGATTGAGCATACAAACAAATAAGCGCATGGTGATAACCCTCAACCGTAAGGGATCGATATAGTCTTCACGGGTAAGAATAACCCAATTTATAGATTCGACACACGGGGAGCCAAAGAGTATTTATAAGCTTTGACAGTTGAGTTGTCAATTCAACCGCACCTGAAATATACTTACTTGCAACAAAAGATAAGTGGTAACGGTGATATGATAGTGATGGTGGTGACAGCAAAAGTGAACAGCAAAAGTAACAACTAATAACCAGCAGGATTGAAACACTGTAGGCTAGGGAGATGGATGGTTGGGCGCTGCATGGATGAGATACATCATGAATCTAACTTGGGGCAAGGCACACAGAAAAGTAATGATCATCTAGGCAAATATCAAACATTAGGCATGTATCCCACAGGTAGTTGTACGTGCTTGCAATAAGAACTTGCACAACATCTTTTGTCCTACCATCCCGCTACGAACGGGGCCAAAAGGAACTTATGGAGATTAAGGTGCTCCTGTCAAAGAGCACCGGAACAAAGCAATAAACTCAATGGATACATGGAATCCTCAAATTATGGACCATCCCCTTTGGTGTCCCAAGCTGTCACCTTTGGGATCGCTGGTTCCGGACCATAATAGGTGCAAACAACTCATAGATAGGATTAAGAACACAAATATATTCATGCAAACACATAGGGTTCAGATCTGAAAACATGGCACTCGGGCCCAAAGTGACAAGCATTAAGAGCAACAAGTTGAAGCAAAGATGATAAACACCAAAGTAGATGATAGGCAACATGCCCCCAACAATTTGATAAACTATTACATGATCTAACTCATCCAATCCATACCATCCTATTTGCCTACAGCAGGGAATTACTCACACATGGAAGGAGAAGTCATGGAGGGAGGATGGAGTGGTGATGATGATGACGATGGCGACGATCTCCCCTCTCCGGAGGCCAAATCAGCCTCCAGATTAGCCCTCCCGAAGAAGAACAGAGGGTGGCGGCGGCTCCGCGACGGAAACTGGAAAACGACTTCTTTTCTGGGGTTTCCTCGCCACGGGAATAAATAGGAGCCAAGGTAGGGCACCAGAGGGGGGAGGACCCTCCCAGGCGGCCTCCTGGCGCGGCCAGGGGTGGGGCCGCGCCAACAGGGCACCTGGGGCCCCCTGGCTGCCCTCTGGCCCCACTTCTGGCACAATGGCCCTTCGGGTGCGTGGATTTTCTGTGATTTTTCTTGGAATTTTCTGAGACACCTAAAAATCCATTTTCCGGCACACAATAAAACCATACAGGCAGCTCTGCTGAAAACAGCGTCAGTCCGGGTTAGTTTAGTTCAAATCATGCAAGAATGAGGGCAAAACAATAGCAAAAGTGTTTGGAAAAGTAGATACGTTTGAGACGTATCAACTCCCCCAAGCTTAGCATATTGCTTGTCCTCAAGCAATTCAGTTCAACGAACTGGACGCGACAAAGAAAACTTTGACAAACTCTTTTGCTTCATTAGATGTATATAAGCATGTACTACGAAAAGAGTCTAGCAAGTATTGAAACAATGCTATGATGACAATGCACGAAGCAATCCTTCTTTCAAGTGACCAATCACAAATAACTAAAAGTAAATAATATGCTACTGAAAATCAAGACAAGATTACATTGCACATAGCTGGAACATACTAGAGTGGTATCTCGCTAGCCTCCATGAGTGAAGCAAAACATAAATGCAGAAACTCCTCCAGAGTTTTAAAGGAGACTAGAACTAAGAATTTCAGAATAAATAATACCACAAGCATGCAGAAGACAATGTAATACTTTGGGACAATGCACATTACACTCAGAATGACAATTATGCTCTCCTAGTTGGTGCTTTGAAGAAAGAAGGTGGAGACTCTCGAACCGTGGAATTTGATGGCGAGGTTGAAAACCCGTGGTTGGAAGCAAAGACTAAACATGTACCAGAGCTCTTGGTTTTGAAAACAGAGGTAAAAATGATTTTGGGAGGTGCATATTTCGTCAACAAATGCTAGTAGACAACCCAGTCACTTCTTATGCTAGACATGTTTCAAGGAACGGCTCCCAAGATGGGGACGATCACATCCCCTTAATCTCCTTTGTTTATCACTACCAAAGTTTTCTGATTTCTCATAAACAAAGCGTGAAGGAGGGTTTGTTGGTTGTGATTATATTTTGTGAGTTGGGCGCACTCATGCCAGTCCCTCCTCGTATTAGGGGTTTGCAGATTAGACATGCAATCCCGGGATAAAACATGTCCAACATAAGAAGATCATGAATTACCTACTACTTCCTCATAAGCTAAAACAGAGGCACAAAACATGAGTAAATTTGAATAATTTCGAGATGGTACAAGAAATTCTTCGTTAGGATGGCCGGTAAATACCACATAGGAAGGTATGGTGGACTCATATGGAATAACTGGTTTGAAAGGATTTGGATGCACAAGCAGAATTCCGCTTAGTGCGAGCGAAGGCTAGCAAGAGACTGGGAAGCGACCAACTAGAGAGCAATAACGGTCATAATCATGCAGAGCGACAAAGCAACATTGAATTGGGCATGAAAGTGATATAACTATTCTGAAACTCAAAGATCATCAAGGCAAAGCAGACTTTTTAGTCTTAAACATGTGTAAACATGTGCCAAGTCAATCCAAGAATTCTCCAAAGGGAAATACCACCTTAGTATACCAAACTATGAACAATGCAATGCATGTAAATCATTTCAATAACACATTATATACTCTAGCTATTTGAGATTAGCCACAAGGAAAGCATGAACCACTGGGAAAGCATTGTAAACATAGCACTATGTCGCTACAAGCTGGTCTCTAGACCATAAGTACAGGCATATGTACAAAAGTAGAAACAAGAAGAGTCCATACCGGTTTTCCTTGTTGCTTCCCTTCCGTCGATCTTCGTCATTACTGCCTTGTCACTTGCACGATCGAACGTAGGAAATATAATTAAATGCCATCACGGACTCGATCTGAACTCTGAAAACAAAGCAAACTAAAGAGAGAAAGGAAATCTTTTTGGTTTTTTCAAAGGTTGAACAAAAGCAAAAGAAAGAGAAAATCTTTTTGTTGTTTTTGCAAAGAAAGAAACAAATAAGAACGGGCAAAAACTTCGAAAAGATCAAAGCAAACAAAAATAAAATGGATAATACAATGGAAAAGTGAGAAGGGCACGTACTCCCCGAAGCTTAGGCTTTTGGCCTAAGATGGTAGTAGCTACTGCCCCTAGGAGCCTCCTGCTCCGGGGTGGTACTGGTGAGTCCAAGGGTCGTATAAGGATTCCGGCGCGTACACCGAAGTCCTCGGATCCTCCCACGAGGGTTCGCACTCCAAGCAGAGGAAGACCCTTCACCAAACTGGGTGACGGTCTCCCCCTGAAAAGGTGGTAACTCACCGTGCTCCTCCTCGTCGGGCACAACCCCCTCCATGGGGTTATGAAACTGATGCTGGACCATGAACTCATCGAACTGGATAACATCAAAGGACCATCCGTTCCTGCGAGAAAAATCAAACAAAAGAGGTGCAGGTAGACGGATCTTGCGTTCCGCGGTAGTTCCAAAACGCAAGATATAAACAAGGTTACCAAACTCAGAAGTCATTGTAACAAACTTATGCCTTTTCATAGCAGCAAGATCAAAACTTAAATAAGTAAAAGGCTTATTATCAGGGTGTGGGGTGCCTTTAAGATACTCTAAGATAAGTGTGGCATAAACGCCACCAAATAAATTTCCCTTGTTACCGTTCATAGTAAGGCGTCGAGCAATTAAGGCACCCACATTATAATCAAACCTCCCTGAGAGGGCGGTTGCCAGGATAGCAATATCCGGCGCAGAAATGCTGCTCGTGTTGTCACGAGCTAACACCCCTCTAGCAACATAATACGCAAAATACCTGAGGTGAGGGAATAAGATGCTGGAGATTTTTGACCGATGAATATCCCTCGTATCCATGCTGCAGAGAGAGTGGAAGACGGTTCTCAGCTCGGAGGGCTGAGAGGTCATCTTTGTCGTCCGCCCAACGTTTGGCACACCTATTATTTCACAAAACTTTTCCAAGGGCATGGTCAAAAGATTATTGTAAATTTTAAACTCAATAGAACTAGTATCAAGGTTATATCTAAAACTGTTAATGAAACCGGAGGTGAGTTTTTGATACTGAGCAACACGGCACGTGACGAGCCGTGTCAGACCTGCATTAGCACAAAGATTATAAAACTCATCCTTAATTCCTGCAGCTTCAAGGAATTCATCACATGGGAACATCATCGCACGTGCTGGATTTGTGTCTTCCAACAACTCTAGGGGCACATGATCTTCATTGTAGCTCACCCTAGCAGTCGAGGGTGAAGCTGCGGCTCTAGTAACTCGATCGGAGCGCGCGGGCTTCTTCTTCTCAAGCCACCCCTTTGCCCTTCCTAACAAACTCATTTCTGAAATTTTTGGCAAATTACAAAAACAAGGATTTAAACAAAGTGGGTTAAGGCAAACTACTCAACTCACTTACCTAAGGCATAAACTTGCATCAAAACTTGGAAAATAAATTTCTACACATGCATGCAAGCTCATCTACACAGCACCAAGAACTACTAAATACTCACAAATGAAGCCACCAACCAAAAATCTAATTGGAGGGGTGGAGGAGTTACATACCAGGGAGTATTTGTTCAAAATCTCAGCTCGAATGATAGGCTGTAGAGAGAGATCGAAAATTGCCTCCAAGAACAGCAAGAACGCAAGAACAGGTGCAGAACTCGTGTTTTCAGAGAGAAAGAGAGAGAGAGGAAGAAGACTCACCTGGAGGCGGGACCTGTGGGCCCCAGGCGCCCTATGGGTGCGGCCAGGGGGCAGGCCGCGCCAGCTGGCCGCCTGGGCCACTGGTGGCCCCCCCTGGTCAGCCCCAGGTGCCGCTGGGTCACTCCCGGCATGGAAATTTTTATTTTTATTTTTCTGGAATTTTTCTGAAAACTTCACTGTTGAAAATTTTTCGAAGTTCAAAAAGCTGTAAAACTTTCTGAAAACTTAAAGCAGTGATTAGTATTGTGAAGCTTCAAAAACACAAACACTTGGTACAGCAGGGAGAACAAATGAAAACATAACAAGCTCAACTTTTTACCTATATAAAACATGCTCACTAGTAAGGTTGATCAAGTCTTACCAACAAACCGGCGATATATAGAGCAAAAAGTCCCACCTCTTACGAAGTGATCATTGCACCTTTACTTTAATGGACATTGTCCCCACCATAATAGTTTTGTATTTTTGGTGCACATGTAGTGGACAGTCCCATTCTCCAATCTTCACGGTCTCGATATTTTCTATAGAGTTGAGGCCATGCCTCTTGTCGGTCTTCTTTGGAAAATACACCATGTGTTCTTTATCATTCACATTGAAGGTAACCTTTCCTTTATTGCAATCAATAATAGCACCTGCGGTGTTAAGAAAAGGTCTACCAAGAATAATGGACATGCTCCCATCCTCGGGCATGTCAAGCACGACAAAATCAGTAAGGATCAAACAATTAGCAACTTCTACGGGAACATCCTCACAAATACCTATCGGGGCGGCTGTTGACTTGTCAGCCATCTTAAGAGAGATATCTGTAGGAATTAGTTTCTCTAAACAAAGCCTCTTGTAAAGAGAGAAAGGCATAACACTCACTCCTGCTCCAAGATCACATAAAGCAGTTTTGACATAATTATTCTTTATGGAGCAAGGAATGGTGGGTATACCTGGATCACCAAGCTTCTCAGGAATCTTGCCACTGAGAGAGTAGTTAGCAAGCATAGTAGATATTGCTTCATTAGGAACTTTTCTTTTATTAGTAACAATATCTTTCATATATTTTGAATAGGGAGGTAACTTAATAGCATCAGTCAAAGGGATTTGAAGAAAAAGAGGTTCATCCACTCACAAAACTTATTGTAATGCTCTTCTTATTTAGATTTGAGAGACTTACCTGGAAAGGGCATGGGTTTCTGTATCCATGGTTCTCTTTCCTTCCCATGTCTTCTTGCGACGAAGTCTTCTCTAGAGTACTTCTTGCGTTTGTCAGGTGCTTCTTCTTCTCGAACTTCAGGCGGATCATTCTTCTCCTTATCCTTATCTTCAGGTTCGTGATACGTCTCAAACGTATCTACTTTTCCAAACACTTTTGATATTGTTTTGACCTCATACTTGCATTATTTGAACTAAACTAACCCGGACTGACGCTGTTTTCAGCAGAGCTGCCTGTATGGTTTTATTGTGTGCAGGAAAACGGATTTTTAGGTATCTCAGAAAAATCCACGAAAAATCACAGAAAATCCACGCACCCGAAGGAACCAGGAGCCAGAAGAGGGGGCAGAGGGGGGCCAGGGGGTGCCCAGGCGCCCTGTGGGCGCGCCCTCCCCCCCCCCCCCTGGGCCGCGCCGGGGGGTCGCCTGGGTGGGGCCCACACCCCCTGGTGCCCTACTTTGCCTCGTATTTTTACTCGCGACACGGAAACCCCAGATCAGAAGTTCTTTCGCAGTTTTTCGTCGCGGAGCCGCCGCCACCCTCTGTTCTTCCTCGGGAGGGCTAATCTGGAGGCTGAATTGGCCTCCGGAGAGGGGAGATCGTCGCCATCGTCATCATCATCACCACTCCATCATCCCTCCATGACTTCTCCCTCCATGTGTGAGTAATTCCCCTGCTGTAGGTGAAGGGGATGGTAGGGATTGGATGATTTAGATCATGTAATAGTTTGTCAGATCGTTGGGGGCATGTTGCCTATCATCTACTATGGTGTTTATCATCTTTGCTTCAACTTGTTATTCTTAATGCTTGACACTTAGGGCCCGAGTGCCATGATTTCAGATCCGAACCATGTGTGTTTGCATGAATATATTTGTGTTCGTGATCCTATCTATGAGTTGTTTGCACCTGTTACGGTTCGGAACCGGCGATCCCAAAAGTGACAGCTTGGGACACCAAAGGGGATGGTCCGTAGTTTGAGGATTACATGTATCCATTGAGTTCATTGCTTTGTTCCGATGCTCTTTGACAGGAGCACCTTAATCTCCATAAGTTCCTTTTGGCCCCGTTCGTAGCGGGATGGTAGGACAAAAGATGTTGTGCAAGTTCTTATTGCAAGCACGTACAACTACCTACGGGATACATGCCTAATGTTTGATATTTGCCTAGATGATCATTACTTTTCCGTGTGCCGTGCCCCAAGTTAGAATCATGATATATCTCATCCATGCAGCGCCCAACCATCCGTCTCCCTAGCCTACAGTGTTTTAAATCCTGCTGGTTACTAGTTGCTATTGTTGCCATTTACTTTTGCTATTTACTTTTACTATCACTATCATCACTATCATATCACTGTTACCACTTATCTTTTGTTGCAAGTAAGTATATTTCAGGTGCGGTTGAATTGACAACTCAACTGTCAAAGCTTATAAATACTCTTTGGCTCCCCGTGTGTCGAATCAATAAATTGGGTTATTCTTACCCGCGAAGACTATCTCGATCCCTTACGGTTGAGGGTTATCAAGTACCGTTTTCTGGCGCCGTTGCCGGGGAGCATAGCAATATTTACAAGTCTACTTGAAGTATCCTACCTGCTGCACTTCATCCGCTATGGGTAAGAAAGGAGACCCCAAGGTTCCGATCTTACTATCCACTACAAGAAGAGGTACTGCTCTGAGCACTAGTGCTACGCTTGATTCACCTTCTGTTATGAGTAATTCGCCTCACCACCACCACATGATGCTCCTACTGAATCTATTACTATGTCCGATACTCTTGATGATGCTTCTACTACTGTTGATGATATTAGTTCCCTTGGTTATGCTCTTGAGAAACAAATTGCTGCTGCTGCTAAAAAGTTTGGAATTGAACTTCCTGTTACTCGCTACCCTATTGGTGAAACTTATGATTATCCTGATTTGAGTAAACTCAAAGAGAGGCTCCTTGATGATAATTACTATATGCCTGAGAGAGTTTTCTGGCTCTGACCCTGAAGTTATTAAGAAGCTATTTGAAAAACACTCTTTGAAGAACAAAACAGTTCCTGATCCTGAATTTGCTACATCTCCTATATGCATTGATGATCCTGATTATGATTTCTCTGTTGATCTTTCACTTATACCTATGGTTGAAGCTGACCCCTTTTATGGCAGAGAAAATGATGATGCTATTGCACACCTGACTAAACTCGGTGAGTTGGGTGGCCTGTTTACCACAGATGAGAAGATACAATACTTCTATATCACCAAGCTTCTTCCTTTCTCCTTGAAGTAAGGTGCTAAAGCATGGTATGATTCACTTCCATGCGGTTCCATTAAGAGTTCTCAAGACTTAGCTCACTCTTTTGTTGATAAGTACTTTCCTATTCACATGCAACATGCTGCTTTACAAAGAATTTATAACTTTAAACAGTTGCAGGATGAGTCCCTCCCTAAAGCTTGGGGGAGGTACTGCGGTCTGATTCGGGCTAGACCAGGACATGAAATCCCTAAGAATGAATTAATCGATATATTCTATGCTGGTCTAACTGATGAATCCAGGTCCTATTTGGACAGTTGTGCTAGTTGTGTTGTCAGGAAGAGAACACCGGACGATGCGGAAGATTTGATGGGCAGGATTGCCAAAAACCATGAAGATTGGTCTGTTCCTGAACCACCTCCACCACCAAAGAAGAGGGGCATGTTTGTTCTAAGCCCCGAAGATATGCGAGAAGCAAAGAAGTCTATTAAAGAGAAAGGTATTAAAGCTGAAGACGTGAAGAATCTACCCCCTATTGAGAAGCTGTGTGAGCCTACTACTCACCCTCCTATGGTAGAGGTACACTCTCTTTTAGATTTCAACGCAAGTGACATCCCTCATGGTAAGCCTCTGATGTCTACGCACGCTTCTACTCTTGTAGACTATGTTGGGCCTCCAAGCGCAGAGGTTTGTAGGACAGTAGCAATTTCCCTCAAGTGGATGACCTAAGGTTTATCGAACTCAGGGAAGTACAGGTTGAAGATGGTCTCTCTCAAGCAACCCTGCAACTAAGATACAAGAAGTCTCTTGTGTCCCCAACACACCTAATACAACTAGGAGTTGTATAGGTGCACTAGTTCGGCGAAGAGATGGTAAAATATGGATAATAGGAGTGGCAAAGCAAAGTAATATAAATATGTAATAAAAAGTGCAGCAAGCAAACAAGTGGTAAACGTGAGCACAAATGGTATTGCAATGGTGGAAACAAGGCCTAGGGTTCATACTTTCACTAGTGGCAACTCCCAACAACATTAACATAATCGAATCACATGATATTTCCCATAAAACATGCAAAGGGGACACACTCGGAGGTCATTCCTTCGTGGTCAAGAGAGGACGAGAATTATGTAGGGCTACAAAAGCACACCTCAAAGTTCATAGTTCTCAATCTAAGGATTTCCCAATGTCACCGCGGCCATCCAAAGAGAGTCCCACAATCACCACAACATATCTAAAGGATAGTCAAAGACAAGCACCAAGAGACTCTCAATCTTCAATCAACAAACAAGAGAGGAAATCACTCATGAAAATACTTTTCTAATCCATGTCCAATAGACCGCTGTCACCTTGGTCTCGGGGATTATACTAGATAAAGACAAGTGAGTACATCAATCCAATACATAGAGGAAGGGGAAATATCATGGGATCACCCTAGATTAACATAGCCTATGATCACAACGAAGATCACATCATGGGAGAGAGAATTGACCACATAGCTACTGGTAAGAACCTCAGCCCCGAGGAGGAACTACTCCCGCATCATGGAGGGAGGAAGCAACGTCGATGGAGATGAATCCGGGGGCACTTCCCCGTCCCGGCAGGGTGCCGGCGCAGGAATTCTGGTCCCTCGAAGCTTGATGGCGATGGCGGCGGAGATCGGAATCGCGTCTGGAGAAAAAGGGTCCGGAATCAGGGTTTTCTCGACGGACCTTAAATATATGCCAAATGGGGTCACCAGGGGAGTCCTGGGGGGCGCAGGCGTCCCCCCGGCGCGGCCTAGGGGTGTGCCGCCTGGGCAGGCCGCCTGGAGCCCCTGTGGGTCCCCCCCCCCCCCGGCTGTACTTTGGCCGCACGGTAGCTCCTGGAACGCTGATTTTTTATATATTTTTTCTGGATTTTTCCTGGCAGTTCTCGTAATGTGAAAACCTGAAATACAAAAACAGCCGAAAACAGAAACTGGCACTGGGGTGCACTGAGTTAATAGGTTAGTCCAAATATGATCAAAAGTGTATGGAAGTGTATAAATATCATATCAATATCACCCAAAAGAGGCATGGAGCAAGCAGAAATTATAGATACGTTTTGGACGTATCAACATCCCCAAGCTTAATTCCTGCTCGTCCTCGAGTAGGTAAATGATAACAAGAATAATTTCTGTGGTGACATGCTATTAACCATATAGGACTTATTCATAGTCATAAGACAAAAGCTTACTGAGAAAATGAATCTGTAGTAATTAAGTTGCCTCATGAGAAAATCACAAAGAACTGAAAGTTTTACAATATGATACTGAAACATCAAATAGATTTGCAATGAACATGATATGCAAATATGATAAAGTGATATCTAGCTTGCCCCCTTTAGTGAAGCAAAACATAAATGCAGGGGCACCTTCAAGGTTTAAGTGATGACTAGATACAATGATTTGAGAATAAACGATATCACAATCATGCAAAAGACAATGCTACTTTGGGACAATGCACATTACACTCAGAATGACAATCATGCTCTCAGTAGTTGGTGCTTTAAAAGAAGGTGGAGACTCAACATAAAAGTAAAAGAATGGCCCTTCGCAGAGGGAAGCAGGGATTACTCATGTGCTAGAGTTTTTTATTTTGAAAACATAGAAGCAATTTTGTCAACGGTAGTAATACTTCATATGTGTTATGCATAAGACATCCTATAAGTTGCAAGCCTCATGCATCGAATACCAATAGTGCTCGCACCTTGTCCTAATTAGCTCGGATTTCCATGGGTTATCATTGCATTACATATGTTTCAACCAAGTGTCACAAAGGGGTACCTCTATGCCACCTGTACATAGGTCCAAGGAGATAAATCGCATTTGATTTCTCGTTTTTGATAGATCTCAACTTGAGGACATCCATACCGGGACAACATAGAAAATAGATAATGGACTCCTCTTTAATGCTTAAGCATTCATAAGAGGTTGAGGATTAATGTCCAAGCTAAAACTTCCACCATGATACATGGGTTTGGTTGGCGGCCCAATGTTCTTCTCTAACAATATGCATACTCAAGCCATTCAACTCATGGCAAATCACCCTTACTTCGGACAAGACGAACATGCATAGCAACTCACATGATATTCAACAAAAGTGTAACAGTTGATGGCGTCTCCAGAAACATGGATACCGCTCAGCAAGCAACTTATAAGAAATAAGATACATAAGCGACATATTCTTTACCACAATAGTTTTTAGGCTACTTTCCCATGAGCTATGTATTGCAAAAATGAAGGTTTTAAAGGTAGCACATGTAAATTTACTTGGAGTGGCGGTGAAATACCACATATAGGTAGGTATGGTGGACTCATATGGCATAACTGGATTAAAAGAATGTGGATGCACAAGCAGTCAGTCCGCTTAGTACATGTGGAGGTTAGCAAAAGACTGGGAGTGACCAACTAAAAGAGCAATGATAGTCATAATCATGCAGAGCGACAAAGCAACATTGAATCAGGCATGGTAGTTATATCGCTACTCAGAAACAAAAGATCATCAAGGCTTGACAGAGTTTCTTTACAGTCTTAAATATGCATGAGCATACGCCAAGTCAATCAAAATAAATTCTTGAAGGAAGATATTACTAAACCATACCACATCATAGGCAAACAAATCAAGTTGGTACTCCAATAACACATTGGGAATCCCCAAGCTATTTGAGACTAACCACAAGAAAACATGAACTACTAAGTGCCATTATGCACGTAGCATCTTTATCATAGACATATCAACCAATGCAACGGAAGCAAACTCTCTTAATAAGGTGAGCATGGTAATTAAAGAGAGTTCAAGCAACCAACTAAACAAAAACTCTTTAAAAAGATAAGCATGAAAACTAAGAGCTGAATCATGATAGTAGCTATTTAAAAGACAAAGAACACACACAGCAAAGATAGACATGAAAATTCTATGTTATGTTCTAGGTAGAAGTGGAGCGTGTTTATCTCCCACATAAAGAAAGCTGAGTTCCGACTCATTATGAAAAGCTAAAGAAAACTAAAAAGGAAACTAAAAGCAAGACGCTCCAAGCACAGCACATAACACATGAAGTGATTAAAATATAGTGGAACGAAAGACGAACTGATAATGTTGATGGAGAAGGGGATGCACGGGGGCATCCCCAAGCTTAGACGCTTGAGTCTCCTTGAATATTTCTTGGGGGTGCACGGGGGCATCCCCAAGCTTGAGCGCTTGACACTCCTGAATCTTTTTATCATCTTCCCTCGCACACTTGAAAACTCCCTTCATACATAACTCATCATAATCTGATTAGCGAGGTTAGTACCCATAATAAAATAATTGTTCCTTGCTGGAAATAAAGATATTCTTGAAGTTCAAATGTTTCTCAAGATTGCCAAAAGGTTTTTGCAAAGTAAAAGCAAGCTCTTGATTTGCAAAATGAAGGAAAGGCAAAACAGGACAGAATCTGTGAAAAACAGAACAGCAGGTAGTAATTGATTTGTTCGGGGTACTTCTGCAACTCAAATCAAAAAACTCATAACAGACGCACGAAAGACAATTGTATATAGCACGCTGTCGAAAAAATTCAGACCAAAAAGATGATCTGGTGATTTTATACTAATTTTTCTATCCAAGGACAGAATCTGTTTCCTCGACAGCACGTCACAACTTTTGAACTTTCTTGCAATCAGAGGCTACACATGGCACAAAGTTGAAAAGTAAAGATACAATGATGATTCTACTGTAGTAACAACATCAAGACACAACAAAAATCAAAATAAAATTTTATTCATTGTGGGCTGCCTCCCAAAAGCGCTTTCTTTTATGCCTTTAAGCTAGGCATAGGACTTTAATGATGCTCTCGTAAGAATAAGAGCTGAAGAACAAAAGAGGGCATCAAGAAGCAAATGCCAAATACATTTAAGCCTAACATGCTTCCTATGCATAGGAATATTGCAATAGAATAATTCATTGAAGCACGAAGCAACTAGCATAGGAAGGCAAAACAAGCATAACTTCAAAATATTCACCATAAAGAGAGGAAACTTCTTATTATTAAGATATTTAGAACCAAGCCTCCCTCTCTCATTATAAATTTCAGTGGCATCATGGATGAACTAAACAATATAAGCATCACATAAAGCATTGTTACCATGATCCACATGCAAAAAGGTACTCTCACTCCCCACATAAGCATATTTTTTTCTCATTGGTAATAGTGGGAGTAGGACTATCATAAACAACTTGAACACTATAGATTAGTTGTATATTAGGAGGGTGGTGTTCAACAAGGGAGTAATTCCCTTCATGATTATGACAAGTTTCATAAGGATAATTTCTCCTTATGTCATATGTACCTTTATAATCACTATAGATTGGAGTTATAACATCATCATAGTAGAGAAGAGCATTATCATTGCTAGCAACTATATTTGTAATCATGTTGTCTTTATTCTTACTAGCAAAAGAATTATCAATTGTCACATCACTAGTGGGTAAAGGATTTGCAATCCTATCATCCCCAAGCTTAGAGCTTCCCATGTCATCACTTTCAGAGTTGGTAACAAAAAGATTTTCAAGATCATAAGTAGCATTATCATCATTTTCCCAATCACAATAAGTAACATGCATATCATAATCAAAATCATCTTCAATAGTACCTACGGACGTATCATCAAGATGATAATTAAGGCAATAAACTTCACCTTCTTCTTTAAACTTACAACCATTAGGATAAAAGTTGATGGGAGGAATATGCTCAGGCCAGGTTGATACCCATTCTTCTTCCTTCTTGCTCCTCTTCCTCCTCCTCTTCTTTTTCTTCTTCTTCACCTTAGGAGGGAGTGGTTGGAGACGAAGCTTCTCCACATATCCTGGTTTATCATTAGAAACAATAGGGGAAACTTGGGAGAAACTCTCCTTTTTATTAGCAGAAATATAAGAGACATTTTTATACTTTGGTAAAGTTCCCTCCTTTCTAATCTTACTTATGTAATCATTTTCATGGAAATTAACAACACAATAGAGATGGCAATTTTGCAAAGTGTTTTTTATTCCTATGGCATTATCATCCAGCCAAGAAGTCTTTTCTGATAACTCTTCACACATCAAAAATAACATAAGCTCATCATAAAGATCAGAGGTGATCATGTTATCACACAACCGGTTAACAGTTATGTTTTGAAAGTTCATGCATTGAAAATTAAAGTGACCCTCTATACGGCAAAGTTTACAAGTAAAAGGATAAAGGTCACACAATTCTCTAGCAATTTCATTTAAATCTCTGACCCAAGTGATTGTTCTTTCATGCTTATTTTGCTTACAATACTTCTCTTCTTCAATCATAGGCCTTTCACAAGGTCTATCCACTCCACAAAAATTAACATGCTTATGTAAAACTTCATTTTTAGGAATTGGATCATGCATGTTGCAATCATCATGAACAATTTCATTTTCTTTGCAAGTCTCTTTAAAAGGTTTATGATACTTGATCCAATCCTCCTTAGGCATATTAAGATGTGAAGCAAAAGATTTGAGGAAATCAACAAGGAGTTGAGAATCAAGCCCAAACTTAGCACTAAACTTATTAAAACTTGTAGTTTCAACAAAGGACTTAATGCAATCATACTCATAAATTATACCTGACTCTTTACCTTTGTCGATCTCCCAATCTTCAGTGTTGCGTTGAATTCTTTCAAGGAGTTCCCATTTAGCATCAATCTTTTTGTTTGTGAAAGAACCCATAGAGGAAGCGTCGAGCAAATCTTTATCCTGTCGAGAAAGCCTCGCATAGAAATTAGTAATAATCATATCTTTGGGGAGCCCATGGTTAGGACATTTTAGCATTAACGTTTTCAGTCTCCCCCAAGCTTGAGCTATGCTCTCTCCGTCATGAGGGTAGAAATTATAAACATAATTCCTATTCTTATGGACTTCATGAAGAGGATAAAACTTGGAGTAAAAGAGAGACCGGATCTCTTCCCAATCAAGCAAGTGTGAGTTATCGAGAAGCTTATACCAATCTGAAGCTTTATCTATAAGTGATACGGCGAACAATTTCCTCATGACAAACTCCCTTGATACACCTGCAAGCTTAAATAATGAACATAGTTGTGACAGATATAACAAGTGTTCATCGGGATGTCTGTCTCCTGCATAACGATTAGCCAAAACATAATTGATAATACCAGCTGGTATTTTATAAGGCACAATTTCAGTAGGGGGAGGATCAACCACCACAGGTGTGGGGCGTCCTCCCGCAAGCAACGATCCAATAGCACGGTTTTCCATAAACATAACTAGTGAAATAAAAACAAGAAACAAAAAGATTTAATTGCAAGATCTAAAGATATACCTTCAAGCGCTCACCTCCCCGGCAACGACGCCAGAAATAGCTTGATGTCTACGCATGCTTCTACTCTTGTAGACTATGTTGGGCCTCCAAGCGCAGAGGTTTGTAGGACAGTAGCAATTTCCCTCAAGTGGATGACCTAAGGTTTATCGAACTCAGGGAAGTACGGGTTGAAGATGGTCTCTCTCAAGCAACCCTGCAACTAAGATACAAGAAGTCTCTTGTGTCCCCAACACACCTAATACAACTAGGAGTTGTATAGGTGCACTAGTTCGGCGAAGAGATGGTAAAATATGGATAATATGAGTGGCAAAGCAAAGTTATATAAATATGTAATAAAAAGTGCAGCAAGCAAACAAGTGGTAAACGTGAGCACAAATGGTATTGCAATGGTGGAAACAAGGCCTAGGGTTCATACTTTCACTAGTGGCAACTCCCAACAACATTAACATAATCGAATCACATGATATTTCCCATAAAACATGCAAAGGGGACACACTCGGAGGTTATTCCTTCGTGGTCAAGAGAGGACGAGAATTATGTAGGGCTACAAAAGCACACCTCAAAGTTCGTAGTTCTCAATCTAAGGATTTCCCAATGTCACCGCGGCCATCCAAAGAGAGTCCCACAATCACCACAACATATCTAAAGGATAGTCAAAGACAAGCACCAAGAGACTCTCAATCTTCAATCAACACACAAGAGAGGAAATCACTCATGAAAATACTTTTCTAATCCATGTCCAATAGACCGCTGTCACCTTGGTCTCGGGGATTATACTAGATAAAGACAAGTGAGTACATCAATCCAATACATAGAGGAAGGGGAAATATCATGGGATCACCCTAGATTAACATAGCCTATGATCACAACGAAGATCACATCATGGGAGAGAGAATTGACCACATAGCTACTGGTAAGAACCTCAGCCCCGAGGAGGAACTACTCCCGCATCATGGAGGGAGGAAGCAACGTCGATGGAGATGAATCCGGGGGCACTTCCCCGTCCCGGCAGGGTGCCGGCGCAGGAATTCTGGTCCCCGAAGCTTGATGGCGATGGTGGCGGAGATCGGAATCGCGTCTGGAGAAAAAGGGTCCGGAATCAGGGTTTTCTCGACAGACCTTAAATATATGCCAAAGGGGGTCACCAGGGGAGTCCTGGGGGGCGCAGGCGCCCCCCCTCCCCCCCGGCGCGGCCTAGGGGTGGGCCGCCTGGAGCCCCTGTGGGTCCCCCCCGGCTGTACTTTGGCCGCACGGTACCTCCTGGAACGCTGATTTTTTATATATTTTTTCTGGATTTTTCCTGGCAGTTCTCGTAATGTGAAAACCTGAAATACAAAAACAGCCGAAAACAGAAACTGGCACTGGGGTGCACTGAGTTAATAGGTTAGTCCAAATATGATCAAAAGTGTATGGAAGTGTATAAATATCATAGCAATATCACCCAAAAGAGGCATGGAGCAAGCAGAAATTATAGATACGTTTTGGACGTATCAGCCTCCTGATCAATGTTTAGATGAGTTTGATAATTTTATTATGAAACAAAATCATTTTAATGAGAGGATAGAAAGTCAGTTGCATGATAATTCCCTTGCTATCAAAAGTCTGCTTGATGTTTTAGATAGAACAGTTAATGATGTTCAATGTCTTGTGAAGCATTTTCATATGGTTCAAACTCAGCTTGACCAAATTTCTAATGTGCAAAGAGATTTGCTTGCTAACAATGCCAAACAAGATAATTTGCAGGCTTTTGGGATTAAGACCCGAGGAGGAACTAGCACTCAAGATCCTCTCTATCCAGAGGGGCATCCGAAGAGAATCGAGCAGGATTCTCAAATGCAGGAAGAAGAAATTGTTGGCTCTCCAAAGAAAAAGAAGAAACATAAGGAGACTGACAATTCTAATGATCCTATTGCAGATGAAGAGCCAACTATTGATCCTAACAGTGTATCTATCTCCGATGCTGAGACTGAAGACGGTGCTGTACCTGAAGGTAAGGATAATGAGAAGAATGATCCGCCTGAAGTTCAAGAAGAAGAAGCACCTGACAAACGTAAGAGGTACACTAAAGAAGACTCTATCGCAAGAAAACATGGGAAGGAAAGAGAACCATGGGTACAGAAACCCATGCCCTTTCCAGGTAAGTCCATCAAATCCAAAGAAGAAGAGCATTACAATAAGTTTTGTGAGTGGATTAAACCTCTTTTTCTTCAAATCCCTTTGACTGAAGCTATTAAGTTACCTGCTTATTCAAAATATATGGAAGATATTGTCACTAATAAAAGAAAAGTTCCTAATGATGCAATATCTACTATGCTTGCTAACTACTCTTTCAGTGGCAAGATTCCTGAGAAGCTCGGTGATCCAGGTATACCCACCATTCCTTGCTCCATAAAGAATAATTATGTCAAAACTGCTTTATGTGATCTTGGAGCAGGAGTGAGTGTTATGCCTCTCTCTCTTTATGAGAGTCTTTGTTTAGAGAAACTAATTCCTACAGATATCTCCCTTCAGATGGCTGACAAGTCAACCGCTGTTCCGATAGGTATTTGTGAGGATGTTCCCGTAGAAGTTGCTAATTGTTTGATTCTTACTGATTTTGTTGTGCTTGACATGCCCGAGGATGGGAGCATGTCCATTATTCTTGGTAGACCTTTTCTTAACACCGAAGGTGCTATTATTGATTGCAATAAAGGAAAGGTTACTTTCCATGTGAATGATAAAGAACACACGGTATATTTTCCAAAGAAGACCGACAGGAGGCATGGCCTCAACTCTATAGAGAATATCGAGACCGTGAAAATTGGAGAAGGGGACTGTCCACTACATGTGCCTCACAAATACAAAACTATCATGGTGGGGACAATGTCCATCAAGGTAAAAGTTCAATGATTACTTCATAAGAGGTGAGACTTTTTGCTCTATATATCGCCTGTTTGTTGGTAAGACTTGATCAACCTTACTAATAAACATGTTTTATATAGATAAAAAGTTGAGCTTGTTATGTTTTCATTTGTTTTTAGTTTTTTGTCCTACTTGCTGTACCAAGTATTTATGTTTTGAAGCTTCACAATACTACTCACTACTTCAAGTTTTCAGAGAGTTTCGCAGCTTTTTGAACTTCGAAAAAAATTCAACAGTGAAGTTTTCAGAAAAATTCCAGAAAAATAAAAATAAAAATTTCCACGTCGGGAGTGACCCAGAAAGTCCTGGGGCCAGCCAGGGGGGCCCACCAGCGGCCCAGGCGGCCAGCTGGCACGGCCCAGCCCCTGGTCGCGCCCACAGGGCGCCTGGGGCCCACGGGATCCCCCTCCAGGTATGTCTTCTTCCTCCCTTTCTCTCTTTCTCCAAAAACTCGAGTTCTGCACTTGTTCTTGTGTTCTTGCTGTTCTTGGAGGCGATTCTTCGATCTCTCTCTACAGCCCATCATTTGAGCCAAAATTTTGAGCAAATACTCCCTGGTATGTGACTCCTCCACCCCTCCAATTAGATTTTTGATTGGTGGCCTCATTTGTGAGTATTTAGTAGTTCTTGGTGCTGTAGAGATGAGCTTGCATGCATGTGTAGAAAGTTATTTTCCAAGTTTTGATTTAAGTTTATGCCTTGGGCAAGTGAGTTGAGTAGTTTGCCTTAACTCACTTTGTTTTAATCCTCGTTTTTGTAAATTGCAAAAAAAATCAGAAATGGGTTTGTTAGGAAGGGCAAAAGGGTGGCTTGAGAAGAGGAGGCCCGCACACTCCGATCGAGTTACTAGAGCCGCAGCTTCACCATCGACTGCTAGGGTGAGCTATAATGAAGATCATGTGCCCCTGGAGTTGTTGGAAGACACAAGTCCAGCGCGTGCGATGACATTTCCATGTGACGAATTCCTTGAAGCTGCGGGAATCAAGGATGAGTTTTATAATCTTTGTGCTAATGCAGGTTTGACACGGCTCGTCACGAGCCGTGTTACCCAGTATCAAAAACTCACCTCCAGTTTCATTAACAGTTTTAGATATAATCTTGATTCAGGTGCTATTGAGTTTAAAATTTACAATGATCTTATCACCATGACTTTGGGAAAAATTTGTGAAATAATAGGTGTGCCGAACGTTGGGAGGACGGCTAGGATGGCCACTCAGCCCTCCGAGCTGAAAACCGTCATCAACTCTCTCTGCAGCATGGGTACGAGGGATATTCATCGGTCGAAGATCTCCAGCATCTTATTTCCTCACCTCAGGTATTTTGCATATTATATTGCCAGAGGGGTGTTAGCTCGTGACAACACGAGCAGCATTTCTGCTCCGGATATTGCTATCCTGGCAGCAGCCCTCTCAGGGAGGTCTGATTATAATCTGGGTGCCTTAATTGCTCGACGCCTTGCTATGAACGGTAACAAGGGGGACTTATATGGTGGCGTTTATGCCACACTTATCTTAGAACATCTTGGAGGCACCCCACACCCTGATGATAATCCTTTTACTTATTTAAGCTTTGATCTTGCTGCTATGAAAAGGCATAAGTTTGTTACCATGGGTTCTGAGCTTGATAATCTTGTTTATATCTTGCGTTTCGGAACTACCGCAGAACGCGAGATCCGTCTGCCTGCACCTCTTTTGTTTGATTTTTCTCGCATGAACGGATGGTCCTTTGATGTTGTCCAATTCGATGATGGTCCAACATCAGTTTCATAACCCCATGGAGGGGGTTGTGCCCGACGAGGAGGAGCACGGTGAGTTACCACCTTTTCAGGAAGAAACCGCCACCGAGTTTGGTGAAGGTTCTTCCTCTGTTTGGCGTATGGAGCCTTCCTCGTGGGAGACTCCGAGGAGTTCGGTGTACGCGCCAGCATCCTTCTACGACCCTTGGACTCACCACCATACCCCCGGAGCAGGAGGCTCCTGGGGGCAGTAGCTGCTACCAACTTAGGCCAAAAGCCTAAGCTTGGGGGAGTACGTGCCCCTCTCACTTTTCCATTGTATTATCCGTTTTATTCGCTTTGATCTTTTCGAAGTTTTTTCCCGTTCTTCTTTATTTCTCTCTTTGCAAAAACAACAAAAAGATTTTCTCTTTCTTTTGCTTTCGTTCAACCTTTGAAATAATCCAAAAAGATTTCCTTTTCTCTTTAGTTTGCTTTGTTTTCAGAGTTCAGCTCGAGTCCGTGATGGCATTTAATTATATTTCCTACGTTCGATCGTGCAAGTGACAAGCAGTAATGATGAAGATCGACTGGAGGGAAGCAACAAGGAAGACCGGTATGAACTCTTTTTGTTTCTACTTTTGTACATATGCCTGTACTTATGATCTAGAGACCAGCTTGTAGCGACATAGTGCTATGTTTACAATGCTCTTCCAATAGTTCATGCTTTCCTTGTGGCTAGTCTCGAATAACTAGAGTATATAATGTGTTATTGAAATGATCTACATGCATTGCACTATTCATAGTCTGGTATACTAAGGTGGTATTTCCCTTTAGAGAATTTTTTGATTGACTTGGCACATGTTTACACATGTTTAAGGCTAAAAAGTCTGCTTTGCCTTGATGATCTTTGAGTTTTAGAATAGTTATATCACTTTCATGCCCGATTCAATGTTGCTTTGTCGCTCTGCATGATTATGACCGTTATTGCTCTCTAGTTGGTCGCTTCCCAGTCTTTTGCTAAACCTCCACCTGTACTAAGCGGACTGACTGCTTGTGCATCCAAAATCCTTAAAACCTGTTATGCCATATGAGTCCACCATACCTTCCTATACATGGTATTTACCTGCCATTCCTAACGAAGACTTTCGTGTACCACCTCGAAACTAATCAAAAGCATTTCTCTTTCTGAGCCTATGTTTTAGCTCATGAGGAAGTAGTAGTTAAATCATGATCTTTTTAAGTTGGACAGGCTTCACCCCGGGATTGCATGTATAATGTGCAAACCCATAATACGAGAAGGAACTGGCATTGAGTACGCCCGGCTCAAAAAGATAATATAACAAACAAACCCTCCTTCACGCTTTGTTCATGAGAAATAAGAAAACTTTGGCAGTGATAAACAAAGGAGATTAAGTGGATGTGGTCGTCCTCATGCGGGAGCCGTTCCTCGAGACTTGTCCAGCTTAAGAAGTGATTGAGTTATCTGCTAGCATTCGTTGACGAAATATGCACCTCTCAAAAACATTTTTACCTCTGTTTTTAAAACCAAGAGCTCTGGTACATGTTTAGTTTTTGTTTCCGATCACGGGTTTTTAACTTTGCCAACAAAAGCCACGGTTCGAGAGTCTCCACCTTCTTTCTTCAAAGCACTAACTAGGAGAGCATAATTGTCATTCTGAGTGTAATGTGCATTGTCCCAAAGTATTACATTGTCTTCTGCATGCTTGTGATATGATTTATTCTGAAATTCTTAGTTCTAGTCTCCTTTAAAACTCTGGAGGAGTTTCTGCATTTATGTTTTGCTTCACTCATGGAGACTAGCGAGATACCACCCTAGTATGCTCAAGCTATGTGCAATGTAATCTTGTCTTGATTTTCAGTAGTATATTGTTTACTTTTAAGTATTTGTGACTAGTCACTTGAAAGAAGGATTGCTCCTTGCATTGTCCTCATAAGTACTGTTTCAATACTTGCTAGACTCTTTTCGTAGTACATGCTTATATACATCTAATGAAGCAAAAGAGTTTGTCAAAGTTTTCTTTGTCGCGTCCAGTTCGTTGAACTGAATTGCTTGAGGACAAGCAATATGCTAAGCTTGGGGGAGTTGATACGTCTCAAACGTATCTACTTTTCCAAACACTTTTGATATTGTTTTGACCTCATTCTTGCATGATTTGAACTAAACTAACCCGGACTGACGCTGTTTTCAGCAGAGCTGCCTGTATGGTTTTATTGTGTGTAGGAAAATGGATTTTTAGGTATCTCAGAAAAATCCACAAAAAATCACAGAAAATCCATGCACCCGAAGGAACCAGGAGCCAGAAGAGGGGCCAGAGGGGGGCCAGGGGGTGCCCAGGCGCCCTGTGGGCGCCCTCCCCCCCCTGGGCCGCGCCGGGGGGTCGCCTGGGTGGCGCCCACACCCCCTGGTGCTCTACTTTGCCTCGTATTTTTACTCGCGACACGGAAACCCCAGATCAGAAGTTCTTTCGCAGTTTTCCGTCGCGGAGCCGCCGCGACCCTCTGTTCTTCCTCGGGAGGGCTAATCTGGAGGCTGAATTGGCCTCCGGAGAGGGGAGATCGTCGCCATCGTCATCATCATCACCACTCCATCATCCCTCCATGACTTCTCCCTCCATGTGTGAGTAATTCCCCTGCTGTAGGCGAAGGGGATGGTAGGGATTGGATGAGTTAGATCATGTAATAGTTTGTCAGATCGTTGGGGGCATGTTGCCTATCATCTACTATGGTGTTTATCATCTTTGCTTCAACTTGTTATTCTTAATGCTTGACACTTAGGGCCCGAGTGCCATGATTTCAGATCCGAACCATGTGTGTTTGCATGAATATATTTGTGTTCGTGATCCTATCTATGAGTTGTTTGCACCTGTTACGGTTCGGAACCGGCGATCCCAAAAGTGACAGCTTGGGACACCAAAGGGGATGGTCCGTAGTTTGAGGATTACATGTATCCATTGAGTTCATTGCTTTGTTCCGGTGCTCTTTGACAGGAGCACCTTAATCTCCATAAGTTCCTTTTGGCCCCGTTCGTAGCGGGATGGTAGGACAAAAGATGTTGTGCAAGTTCTTATTGCAAGCACGTACAACTACCTACGGGATACATGCCTAATGTTTGATATTTGCCTAGATGATCATTACTTTTCCGTGTGCCGTGCCCCAAGTTAGAATCATGATATATCTCATCCATGCAGCGCCCAACCATCCGTCTCCCTAGCCTACAGTGTTTTAAATCCTGCTGGTTACTAGTTGCTATTGTTGCAATTTACTTTTACTGTTTACTTTTACTATCACTATCATCACTATCATATCACTGTTACCACTTATCTTTTGTTGCAAGTAAGTATATTTCAGGTGCGGTTGAATTGACAACTCAACTGTCAAAGCTTATAAATACTCTTTGGCTCCCCGTGTGTCGAATCAATAAATTGGGTTATTCTTACCCGCGAAGACTATCTCGATCCCTTACGGTTGAGGGTTATCAGTTCGACACCGTCTTCAGTCTCAGCATCGGAGGTAGATATACTGCTGGGATCAACAGCTGGCTCTTCACTTGTAATAGGATCATTGGAATTGTCAGCATCCTTGTGTTTCTTCTTCTTCTTCTTTGGAGAGCCAACAATTTCTTCTTCCTGCATTTGAGAATCTTGCTCGATTCTCCTCAGATGCCCCTCTGGATAGAGAGGATCTTGAGTGCTAGTTCCTCCTCGGGTTTTAATCCCGAAGGCCTGTAAATCATCTTGTTTGGTATTGTTAGCAAGCAAATCTTTTTGCACATTAGAAATTTGTTCAAGCTGAGTTTGAACCATATGAGAATGCTTCACAAGACATTTAACATCATTAACTGTTCTACCTAGAACATCAAGCAAACTTTTGATAGCAAGGGAATTATCATGCAATTGACTTTGTATCCTCTCATTAAAATGACTTTGCTTCATAATAAAATTATCAAGCTCATCTAAACATTGATCAGGAGGATTACCATGAGGGATGTCACTTGCGTTGAAATCTAAAAGAGAGTGTACCTCTACCATAGGAGGGTGAGGGGTAGGCTCACACAACTTCTCAATAGGGGGTAGATTCTTCACGTCTTCAGTTTTAATACCCTTCTCTTTAATAGACTTCTTTGCTTCTTGCATATCTTCGGGGCTTAGAATAAGCATGCCCCTCTTCTTTGGTGGTGGAGGTGGTTCAGGGACGGCCCAATCTTCATGGTTTTTGGCAATCCTGCCCATCAATTCTTCTGCATCGTCCGGTGTTCTTTTCCTAAAAACACAACCAGCACAACTATCCAAATAGGACCTGGATTCATCAGTTAGACCAGCATAAAATATATCGATTAATTCATTCTTAGGGACTCCATGTCCTGATCTAGCCTGGATCAGACTACAGAACCTCCCCCAAGCTTTAGGGAGGTGCTCATCCTGCAACTGTTTAAAGTTATAAATTCTTTGTGAAGCAGCATGTTGCATATGAGCAGGAAAGTACTTATCAACAAAAGAGTGAGCTAATTCTTGAGGACTCTTAATGGAACCACATGGTAGTGCATCATACCATGTTTTAGCACCTTCTTTCAAAGAGAAAGGAAGAAGCTTAGTCACATAAAAGTTTCGTATATTTTCATTCGTGGTAAACAAGCCACCCAACTCAGTGAGTTTGGTCAGGTGTGCAATAGCATCATCGTTTTCTCTGCCATAAAAGGGGTCAGCTTCAACCATAGATATAAGTGAAAGATCAACAAAGAAATCATAATCAGGATCATTGATGCATATAGGAGATGTAGCAAATTCAGGATCAAGAACAGTCTTGTTCTTTAAGGAGTGTTTTTCAAGCAGCTTCTTAATAGCTTCAGGGTCAGAGTCGGCAAACTCTGTCAGTTCCCTGCATAAATCATCATCAAGCATAATGTAATCATCATCAAGGAGTCTCTCCTTGAGTTTACTCAAATCAGGATAATCATACGTTCCACCAATAGGGTAGCGAGTAACAGGAATTTCAATTCCAGATTTTTTTGCAGCAGCAGCGATCTGTTTCTCAAGAGCATAACCAAGTGAACCAATATCATCAAGAGTAGTAGAAGCATCATCAAAAGTATCGGACATAGTAACAGATTCAGTAGAAGCATCATGTGGTGGTGGTGAGGCAAACTTACTCATAACAGAAGGTGAATCGAGTGTAGCACTAGTGTTCAGAACAGTACCTCTTCTTGTAGTGGATAGTAAGATCGGAACCTTGGGGTCTCCTTTCTTACCCATAGCGGATGAAGTGCAGCAGGTAGGATACTTCAAGTAGACTTGTAAATATTGCTATGCTCCCCGGCAACGGCGCCAGAAAACGGTACTTGATAACCCTCAACTGTAAGGGATCGAGATAGTCTTCGCGGGTAAGAAGAACCCAATGTATAGATTCGACACACGGGGAACCAAAGAGTATTTATAAGCTTTGACAGTTGAGTTGTCAATTCAACCGCACCTGAAATATACTTACTTGCAACAAAATATAAGTGGTAACGGTGATATGATAGTGATGGTGGTGACAGCAAAAGTGAACAGCAAAAGTAACAACTAATAACCAGCAGGATTGAAACACTGTAGGCTAGGGAGATGGATGGTTGGGCGCTGCATGGATGAGATACATCATGAATCTAACTTGGGGCAAGGCACACAGAAAAGTAATGATCATCTAGGCAAATATCAAACATTAGGCATGTATCCCACAGGTAGTTGTACGTGCTTGCAATAAGAACTTGCACAACATCTTTTGTCCTACCATCCCGCTACGAACGGGGCCAAAAGGAACTTATGGAGATTAAGGTGCTCCTGTCAAAGAGCACCGGAACAAAGCAATAAACTCAATGGATACATGGAATCCTCAAATTATGGACCATCCCCTTTGGTGTCCCAAGCTGTCACCTTTGGGATCGCCGGTTCCGGACCATAATAGGTGCAAACAACTCATAGATAGGATCAAGAACACAAATATATTCATGCAAACACATAGGGTTCAGATCTGAAAACATGGCACTCGGGCCCAAAGTGACAAGCATTAAGAGCAACAAGTTGAAGCAAAGATGATAAACACCAAAGTAGATGATAGGCAACATGCCCCCAACAATCTGATAAACTATTACATGATCTAACTCATCCAATCCCTACCATCCCCTTTGCCTACAGCACGGAATTACTCACACATGGAAGGAGAAGTCATGGAGGGAGGATGGAGTGGTGATGATGATGACGATGGCGACGATCTCCCCTCTCCGGAGGCCAAATCAGCCTCCAGATTAGCCCTCCCGAAGAAGAACAGAGGGTGGCGGCGGCTTCGCGACGGAAACTGGAAAAACGACTTCTTTTCTGGGGTTTCCTCGCCACGGGAATAAATAGGAGCCAAGGTAGGGCACCAGAGGGGGGAGGACCCTCCCAGGCGGCCTCCTGGCGCGGCCAGGGGTGGGGCCGTGCCAGCAGGGCGCCTGGGGCCCCCTGGCTGCCCTCTGGCCCCACTTCTGGCACAATGGCCCTTCGGGTGCGTGGATTTTCTGTGATTTTTCTTGGAATTTTCTGAGACACCTAAAAATCCATTTTCCTGCACACAATAAAACCATACAGGCAGCTCTGCTGAAAACAGCGTCAGTCCGGGTTAGTTTAGTTCAAATCATGCAAGAATGAGGGCAAAACAATAGCAAAAGTGTTAGGAAAAGTAGATACGTTTGAGACGTATCACATGGCAACCTATGTTTCCCTCTGCGAAGGGCCTATCTTTTAATTTTATGCAAAGAGTCAAAATTTTCTCTCTATTCCTCTTTATTTTATCCTTTGGCAAGCATCATGTGGTGAGGAAAGATCTAGGCACATATGTCCAGTTGAATATGGGTGATATGAGTTATTATTGTTGACATCATCCTTGAGGTGAGTACGTTGGGAGGCAAAACCATAAGCCCCTATCTTTCTATGTGTTCGGTTGAAATGTTTTGCTCATGTGTATGCGGTGAGTGTTAGCAATCATAGAAGACTATATGATGGTTGAGTATGTGGACTTTCCTAAAGGCTCCGATACGTGACCCTTCCTGAAAAGATGATGAATTGTAGTTGCAAAGTTCACTAAAAACATAGTTTGTTGGTTTCTAATAGAGTTTATGCTTTATACTTCAACTATGTGATGAACTGTTATTTATTCATGAGAAGTCTATGATACAAGTCTTTTGATAAAAGTCTTATGTTTAAATTTATTGTTGTTATAATAATCAACATGATGCTTCTATGTCTGTATTTTGTTTTTATCGACACCTCTCTCTCAAAGCATGTGGACATGTTTTTCGTTTCCGGCTTTCGCTTGAAGACAAGCGAGGTCTAAGCTTGGGGGAGTTGATATGTCCATTTTGCATCATGTTTTCTTGTTGTTATTTATGTTGTTATTATGCATAATAATGCTTTTTGGAGTAATTCTAATGCATTTTCTCTCATAATTTGCAAGGAATGCACCAAGTGGGAGAATTCCGGCAGGTGAAAATCTGGACCTGAAAAAGCTATGTCAGGCCACCTATTCTGCACAACTCCAAACAAGATGAAACTTCACGGAGATTTTTTATGGAATATATAAAAAATACTGGAGCTGACAACCACCAGAGGGGGCCCACCAGGTGGGCACAACCCACCTGGGCGCGCCTAGTGGGTTGTGCTCACCCAGGCCCATCTCCGGTGCACATCTTCTGGTATATAAGCCCTTCTGACCTAGAAAAAATAAGGAGAATACTTTCGGAACGGAGCGCCGCCGTCTCGAGGCGGACCTTGGGCAGGAGCACTTTTTCCCTCCAGCGGAGCGATTCCGCCGGGGGAACTTCCCTCCCGGAGGGGGAAATCATCGTCATCATCATCACCAACAACTCTCCCATCTTGGGGAGGGTTATCTTCATCAACATCTTCACACTGTACCATCTCATCTCAAACCCTAATTCATCTCTTGTGTTCAATCTTGTTACCGGAACTATAGATTGGACTTGTGGGTGACTAATAGTGTTGATTACATCTTGTAGTTGATTACTATATGGTTTATTTGGTGAAAGATTATATGTTCAGATCCATTATGCTATTTAATACCCCTCTGATCTTGAGCATGTTCATCATTTGTGAGTAGTTACCTTTGTTCTTAAGGTCAAGGGAGAAATCATGTTGCAAGTAATCATGTGAATTTGATATGTGTTCGATATTTTGATAGTATGTGTGTTGTGATTTCCTTAGTGGTGTCATGTGAACGTCGACTACATGACACTTCACCATATTTGGGCATAAGGGGATGCATTATGGAGTAGTAATTAGATGGTGGGTTGCGAGAGTGACAGAAGCTTAAACCCCAGTTTATGCGCTATTCCGTAAGGGACCGATTGGATCCAAAAGTTTAATGCTATTGTTAGAATTTATTCTTAATACTTTTCTCATAGTTGTGGATGCTTGCGGGAGGGTTAATCATAAGTAGGAGGTTTGTTCAAGTAAGAATAGCACCTAAACATCGATCCACCCACATATCAAATTATCAAAGTAGCGAACACGAATTGAACCAACATGATAAAAGTGACTAGGTGAAATTCCCGTGTACCCTCAAGAACGCTTTGCTATTTATAAGAGACCGTCTTGGCCTCTCCTTTGCCTCAAAAGGATTGGGCTATCTTGCTGCACTTTTGCTACTACTATCGTTACTTGCTCGTTACAAAATTATCTTGCTATCAAATTACTCTGCTACTTACAATTTCAGCACTTGCAGACATTACCTTACTGAAGAACACTTGTCATTTTCTTCTGCTCCTCATTGGGTTCGGCACTCTTACTTATCGAAAAGAGCTACAATTGATTCCCTACACTTGTGGGTCATCAGTGAGCGTGTGGAGGTCTGTCTTTGGTGGATTTGCTCGGATCTGTTCGTCGTTCGTCTTCGTTCATGTGTCTTTGATTAGATCCTTTTAATCTACACTCTTCATCTGCGGCGGTTGTTGTTCTGGTGCGTTGGTTCTATAAGGCTTTAACACGACGACTTCCGGACTATCTACCACAACAAGGTTTGCCCGGCTTTGACGAGGGAGGGGTGATGACAGCAGCACGCCTTCGGCTTGCTTCAGTGTTTGTAGTCGTCGCTAGGTGGTCTACAAATCTGAATGTAATTTTTATTATTGATAGCGTTCGTTGTACTACCATTATTGAAGATGAATAAATTGAAAAAAAAATCCACACACCAAAAAAAAAAGAGAATAACCCAACGGAAAATTATGCTACTATCGAGCACCCAACGTCGAAGTGACTCAGCCGGTAGATTAACCAACCGCGAAACCGCGCCGGTTTGTAACCGCAGTCTCGGCCGGCCGGCACGCTCGAGTTTTATATACCAGGTCATCAGTTCGGCGCCAAGTGTGCATCGTCGCCGTCCATTCCAACAGCCCGGTCCACGATGTCGTCCACCCCAGCCAGCAGCGAGCCCCATGACGCGCCGGCCGCCGGCAGCAGTGTGCCGGCGTCGAGGTCGATCGCGGAGCGGTGGAAGATGGAGGCCGCGCCGGTCCGGGCGCGGCTGCTGCTCCGGGCCTTCGCGTGGCTCTTCTCCCTGCTGGCCCTCGTCGTCATGGCCACCGACGTGCACGGCCGCGGCGGCGCCCAGGACTTCAGCACCTACCCGGAATACAAGCACGTCGTCCAGATCCATCCATGGATCCCCGTCTCATCATCCGTCAACCTGAATACCTGATCTGAGACCCTTTCTTTGACCTGTCGCGCAGCTACTGCCTGGGCATGTCGATCATCGCGCTCCTGTACGCCACGGCGCAGCTGCTGCGCGACGCGCACAGGCTCAGCTCCGGCCGGGACCTCGTCGCCGGGAGGAAGGCGGCGGCCGTCCTCGACTTCGCCGGAGATCAGGTACCAACCCCCAGCTGTCTGTCTAACCACCAATACCGCCAACCGCCCTTGACCCAACAACCTGAACGTGTTTCCTGGTCTGAAACTTTATCGTGGCAGGTGGTGGCCTACTCCCTGATATCGGGCTTGTCTGCGGCGGCGCCGGTGACGGACTACATGCGCCAGGCGGCCGACAACCTGTTCAACGACTCCGCCGCGGCCGCCATTAGCCTGGCCTTCTTCGCCTTCTTGGCCATCGGCCTCTCTGCCCTCATCTCTGGGTACAATCTTTCCTTGGAAGCCCTTGTTTAGCAGAGCCACATGATGATTCTTCCCTATCCTGTGGTATAGCACCAAGGGAAATCACCTGTACATTTCGATCAATAGACACTCAGAAATTTGTAAAATGGCAAGTCAATTTCCACATGGATAATCACAAGCGCACATGATTCTAGGGAAAGCACCTGTATAACTGGATCAAATGGATACTCAGGAGTTTGTAAACTGTAAGCCAGTTTCCAGATGGTATCGTGGTGAGGGGATGATATGATAATCACAGCATGCTAACCCATTTTGCATTTCAAGATAAATCTACTACAAATCTATATAATACAAGCAAAGGTTAAGACTTAAAAGAGAGGTTAACGATTTACATTAGACCTGAACAAATTGGTCTCCTAAGAACATGCCTACCGTCGACAGCCTTTGCTGGTGGGGGAGGCAAGTATACACACAGCGACTCAGCGAGGCCAAAAAGAATGGAGAGAAGAATGGCAAAAAGACATAAAAACATACAGGCATTTCCCTATAACTATATATACACAAGAGACAAGGCTAAGAATGTTAGGACCATAAGATGGCATGGCTGTGCACCCTGGTCCAAGGTCTTGCTGGTTTGGCACCTTTCTGCCAAGAAAAGAACACCAGGACGGCAAAATAATGGGTGTTCTATGTGTCGCTCCAATTATCGTCGTCTTCGTCATCGCTTCCCACCGCCTGCTCCATAACAGAAACAAATATAAGGGACAAGAGACTGAAATATGTTGACAACATGGCGAAGTTAACTTTAGATGGGCAACCTGGCGTATGGCATTCGCTTTCTCTATTATTGCAGCAACTCTCAGGTTTCCACTAGAGGCTCTAGCAGGGCCTATCATGGATGTCGGTTTAGCAGAACCCACCGGTTTCAGGTCAAAGGTCTGATATCAAGTGCAAACAACAAACAAGTCAGGGAGATAGTGAGAGGATCTACACAGAGAAGGGAGAAATTTCTATTCACCAACCTTGTTCCTTATCTGCTCAAGCCACAAGTTTTTATCATTGGTATTTTGCTTATCTGCGGTGGGGGCAAGTTCTCCAACCTTGTTCCTTATCTGCTCAAGCCACAAGTTTTTGTCATTGGTATTCGGCTTATCTGTGGCGGGGGCAAGTTCTGAAACCTTGCGCATCTGCACAAAATATAAATGGGGTTAGCGTAAACACAGGAAACATAAGCAGAGCACGCACACGACAATGCTCAAGAGGAAGGCAGAACAATACCGTGCTTCTATCATGAGCAGCAACAGCATCAACCAGTGGATTTCTTGGGATATTTCTCACTGAAACTGGCTTTCTCGTTAAGCGATAATCTGTGACCTCAGGTTCAAATCGGCTCCCTTCCGTTGATATTCCATAATTAGGATGAAGCATCTGAGGTCCAACAGTCCATCCCATCACCGGTGGCTGCTCAGCCTGCTCATAGCCGCCTTCACCAAGGTCATCAAGATATTTACTTATATTGCTAGGCCACGACGGGTTTGGCTGAAGTATATTCTCTGTGTCCAAATTATGATCACCATGGGGATAATCTTCAGATACTATTGATTCTGCAGTAAGTGACTGGCCTTCGGGCGGACAGCCCTTGAGGTTGTCTTCATTTTGTTCCTGTAACTGTCTCTCCTGGCTTTTGCCTTCTTCTAGCACTGAACCTGATGCAGTATAGTTTGTTCTGGCTAAAGATAATCCGCTTGTGATTGACTGCTCATTCAGATTCTTCTCCTCATCTGATGCATTTGAACTATGCTCTTCATTTTCTGAAGTCCCTGATAGCGATTCACCGTGCTGAGATTGCTGGCAACTGCCATTTTCAGAAACATGCCCTGGTGTTGAAGAGCTCACTGTGTGGAAATGCACACTACGTGCAGCATTGTGATCATCCACCGTTTTGTCATCCTCAGATGCAGCTGGATCTGTGGAACTGAGATGCTCAGCGATGTCTGAAATATCTGAACATAAGAGGTGCTGTTGATGATCTTGCTGGTTAATTACATGTGCAGTTGCCCCACTGTCATTCAGGTATTCTTCAGTCTCCGTTGGTGATGAAGTGATATGCCCCTGATGCTTAATGCTCCCACGATCCTCTGAAAATGGCCTGTCATGTTCCTTTGCAACATCATTTGCTGTTGGAAAAAGTGCAGAAGGTATTCCAGATTGTACCCTTTGATCACTATTGTCCACCATAGAATTCTGATACCTCTCTTTGATATCTTGAGAGGAAACTGACGCTATTGGTTCTGCCATTCCGTCAAGTGAAACTAGGCCATTATCCATATCTTGGCTTGATACAGGCAAAATGGAAGTTGTTCTGCTTGCAGGGTCAGGCGCACGGTCTTTTGTACTCAGAAGTCCCAAACGAGGCCTTCCAAGCCTCCACTGAAGCGGAGGAAGAGGGGGTAGTTTCGGAGGATCTTCACTGCATACACTTTGAAACGGTTCAGTGTGTGGTGGAACAGGAGAAACCCGGTCGATTTCCTTGGTACTATGCATGACAGAAGTAGAAGCCACTGTTGATCTCTCAGCTAGCGTGCTAGAATTCAAAGAACCCGGTGCAATTTGGGAATCAGATTCAGGTGAGCAATAGGATGCATTCTCTGCTTCGACCTGGACACTGCATGACGAAGATCCATCTAGTTCACCAACCTTGTCCTCACCCATGGGGCACGGAGCAATTTGAGAATCCAATTCAGGGGATGCACATGCTTCCCACCCTTGCTCTACCTCCATATCATGTATTGATGGAGCAGCACCTGGTACAAAAATATTATCATTTACTGAAGAATATGGAGCAATTCGGGTACCAAATTCAGGTGAGTGATAGGGTCCATTCTCTGCTTCCACTAGGACATTGCATGATGAAGATCCATCTACTTCACTAACCCTGTCCTCACTCAAGGGGCACGGAGCAATTTGAGAATCCAATTCAGGGGATGCACATGCTTCCCACCCTTGCTCTACCTCCATATCATGTATTGATGTAGCAGCACCTGGTACATCAATCTTATCATTTACTGAAGAATATGGAGCAATTCGGGTACCAAATTCAGGTGAGTGATAGGGTCCATTCTCTGCTTCCACTTGGACACTGCATGATGGAGTCCCATCTAGTTTACCAACATTGTAATCACTTAAGGGACATGGAGCAAACTGAGGATCCAATTCAGGAGACGGACAAGTTTCCCACCCTGCCTCTGTATCATTTACTGATGTAGAAGCACCTGCTCCAACAATCTTATCATTTACTGAAGAATATGGAGCAATTTGAGGATCAGGAACAACAGAGATATGATCTACCGACTCATCTTCTATCAATGCAGAACCACTCAAAGGAGGACAATCTAGTTCGTCTATTTTCTTGTTAGGCAAAGAACATGAAGCAATTTGAGAATCAAGTTCACTTGGAGCACAAACTTCTGCCTCCTTTTCAACAAGAACAGCATTGCTTGGAGGGACAGCAGGTTCTTCAATCTTCTCACAAATGTAAGATATAGCAGTCTGAGAATCATTTTCACCTGTAAACTGATCTTCTGACTCCTCAGCTTCAAGAGCAATCCTCAGAGGAGGGAAATCTAGATCGTCAACCGTCTTATCCGCTGAGCAAGATGGAACACTTTGAGAGTTAGGTCCATCTAAGACACAGGAGTCTGATTCCTGGGTTGGAATAGGTTTCCTTAAAGGAAGGACATAGAGTTCATCCAAACCATGTGCCCCTACCAATGGTTCCACCGGCGAGTTACTCGAGTGAACATCCAGTTCACCTACCTTTTCATTTATAAAGGCATGTGGAGGAAGGTTAGCACAGGGGTCCTGCTCTTCTTTCACTGGAACAACCTCAGGCAAGGGATGTTGTTCCTGCTCTGATTTCACTGGAACGGAAGGGATATCCAGTTCAGGATTTTTCTCATCGCCGAAAGACTCGTGAGATCTCAAGTCAGAATCCACTGCCTGTTTCTCACCATCAGGAACTTTCATGGCGGATAAGGGCACGATTGTCTCGCCTGTTATATCCCTGGCAGATGAACATTCAGCAAGTTGAGAATCCGGCTTAGAACAAACCACTTCCTGGTCTAATTCCGCTGGCAGCAGAGAGACAGAACTAGGGGAGTCCAATACACTGACCACACAATCATTTGCGATGTCATTAGAATCTGAGGATGGTTTAGAATCAAAGCCTTCTGTGGCAGCAGTAAAATCAATCTCATGGTATTCATGGCACAAGGATCTGAAGTCCTGTTCAGTCATGACTTCTGACGGTAATGGTGCTTCATCAGGTGGAGTTGCAGGTTCCCAAAGAGAATCATCAAGTGGGTACATGTTCTCTTTTGCTTGAGTGTTAACCTGCTGGATTAGAAGTTCTGAGAGAAAATCATCTTCTTCTTCAGAGCAACATGGTTGATAGCTCATACTGGGCAAAGGATCAGTAGAGCTCACTATGTACCCAGGATCGATGAATGGGTTTGTGCCAAAGAAATCTTGAGCAGATAACTCCCTCACCAAGTCTTGATCGACATCTGATAGTTGCTCTCCCACCATGTTACTGTTAGGGCTTATTGTAACATCCTTGTCCAAATCACTCTGACATGGAACTTCTTCAGCAATTGGAGTGGTCTCTTCTGGTAATTCCTCTTGACAAGAAGATTCTTCTGGAAAATGCAATGGTGGAACATATAGAATATCATCACTGCCACCCAGTGTTTCTCCTGAGGTTTCTATTTCAATAGGCTGGCGAAGATTAGCTGTCTGCAACATACTTTCTCTAAAGATATGTCCTCTTGACTCTTCTAGTGATCCAAGGTTTTCACAGGTAGCTTCAACTGCTTCAATGTCTTCTCTGAAAGGACTGGGTTGCAATGGTATATCATGACTAGAATTTGTAGGCAGAACCTCTGCTTTCTCGGTATGTTTGGCAGCATCAGTATGCTCCTCTTCAGAAGGTATCATGTCATCATCAAACCTGTTGGTAGTCGAATCTTCTACAACCTCCGCATCAACCTCTGCTTTCTCAGTATGTTTGGCACCATCAGTATGCTCCTCTTCAGAAGGTACCATGTCATCATCAAACCTGCCGGTAGTCGATTCTTCTACAACCCCAGCATCAACCAGAACTTCACTGTGCTCCACATTTTTTACCATTTCAATGGATTCATGGTGTTCCATGCAGGACTTGACGGTGTCAAGTATAGGGGCAGTACTAGAAGCTGATGGGCCATCAATCAATGATGATTTTATATCATCATTCAATAATCGTGGAGATTGTTCCAGCATCTCACTTGTATGAGCTTCTGTGTCATCTTGAAAAGTAGGTACAGGTTCAGTAAGTCCTGGGATCACCTGAATATTAGAGAAGTGCATGGGCACAGCAGACGCCTGCATAGAATCTTCTTGGTGCGTGTCGAGCCTAACTGAACAGGGACCTTTCTCCAGTGCAGCTAGTTCCTGATCCTCTGTGATATGCTTATATAGATCTTCATCTGGTAAACAGTGTAATTCTTCAACCAATTCACTGTGATCTGATTCATACGATGGATTATCTGGCGTGATTGAATGAATAGGTATAACTCCTGAATCAAGCTCTACAAAATAAAAATAAAATCAATAAACCGATGTAATACAGTAAACCACCGAGCTAAACAAATAATTTAAGTAAAACAATGCAGAGATGAAAGAAAAGCAAATGGTTGACTTACTGTCAGGATGATTGTGGATACCATCAGGATCCAAACTTGTTGGTGTTGTACTCGTATTACTTTCTGCAGGAAGTGCAACATTGTTGAACTCCAAGTCATTCATGTGCACAACAGGGTCCATGTCTGGCAGTGATGCAAGTTTGCTATCTGTTTCTTGGACAACTGTAGCTAGAGATGTGCATTCTTCAAACTGTTTCTTGGACAACTGTATCTGTTCTTGATTGACTGTGACACTATGGAGTAACAAATCATGTGGAACTTCAATTTCTCCACCAGCATGAAACTGTTTCTCGGACAACTGTATCTGTTCTTGGTTGACTGTGCCACTATGGAGTAACAAATCATGTGGAACTTCAATTTCTCCACCAGCATGTGAAACATCATTGGGTTCTCCAGATACCGTAGAAGTACCATCTACCACATTGTTTTGGCCATCCTCCGCTGAGCGATATGCTATTTCGTGGTAATCACTGCTAATGCTAGCCAAACCTGTTATCACAATAACTATGTAAGGTCAAAGAAAAAAGAGAAAACTCATTCGAGGCAATTTTGGGTCTATCCAAACATATACAAGATAGAAATAATTACCATCCAAGCCACTAGATGTCTGGGATAACTGTTTTTCAGAACTAGGGATAGCAATAGCATGGTTATCATTGGAAGGGAGAAAAGACACCTCCTGGTATTGTTTACAGCCATTGAGACTAGTGTCAGTTTCAAAGTTACCATTGTCATCAGAGGTTACACTGGATGATGAGCTGACATCCATCAGATCAACATCATTACAAGACTCTTTGTCGTTGATCAAATTATGACCACTCAATTGTTTGCAAGAATCTGAATCAGAGTCTGTATCTTTTGTGTCTGACACTGCAGAAGGAGAAGAATCACTTAGCAGAAATGAGTCTGCACGGGTTGGTTCTGTATCATTGCATGGATTGCTCAACCCTGATGACAGGTCTTCCGCAGGACCTAGTTCTGAAAACTGTACATCCAGCACACTTTCAGCTTCCTTGCCATCACGATTCAAATTATTGACTTCCATTTCGGCACTGAGATTCTTTTGACTTTTCATGTTATGATCGGCTTTACCTTCTGATTCCGTATTAAGGGCGTCAATAAACTTGTCTTGATCACTAGCAATATCATCAGGCCTGCAAGGATCATCGTCATGGTAAACAGGAACTACAGCCAATTGAAGTTCCTCTTCCTGCACTGAATGCAACGGAGATCCCTTGCAGATGTGTTCCATTTCGGAATGTTCCTGTTGTGTTGCGACAAATCGACCATCATCTACCTTGCATAACACCGATCCATTAATGGGTTCAGATACAGTCACCAAGGTATCAGATTCATCTATTGGGACAACCTTCGTCAGTTCAAGTTTAGTAAAAGACTGAGTAGGAGCGCTGAAACTGTCTAATTCTCCACATGAAGATATTATTTCACTTGAGTCAGTTAACCTAAATTTTGCATGGTAGTTCCTTGCAGAATAGTTTGACAAGATTTTTTGCTGTGATGAAATTACTTCTTGCAATTGTTCCCTGCAGATTCTGCTTATAGTTTTATTATAAGAATCCCGTAAATGCCTGGATTTCAGTTTTGTTGTCCTTGGTGGAACTTTTCTAGAAGATCGATCTTTTGAGGAAGTAATTTGAGACCTGCAGGTTTTACAAAAATAGTATTACATTGTATCATGGTAAATATAGTCTACAATCATTTCAAACTAAAATTTCCCCTAGTATATAGGCTCCTTTTGGTGAATCTTATGCACAGGACCAATCCAGTGGCCCTAAACTTACTCAGAGTTCGCAATAAGCAATGATTCGAGTGTTTCCCCTTTCCTTCGCATAGCCTTTTTCTGAAAGAGAAAGACTTCGGTAAGTTTCTAACTTCAAGGAAATTGTTTTGGTTTGACAATATTAGGGACCACGAAGATCTGCATACCTATATGTAAACAGAGTAAATGATATGACGAACATACGGCGGGTAAAGAACCAGTTCTACTCTCAAAAGTCCAAGGCAGGTTGAGATGATAACTTATTATCAGCTATTGATAGATGAAAAATGCAATTTCGCTTGACAGTCCTTCAAAATCAATAAACACTACTGTGCGGCAGCTTTTTCTTGTATCGATATTTTTCGTGTTGTCCAATTTGGATGACCCCGGATCTCAAGCTGAAGCTAAGCTTATGTGTTGTAAAGACGATTATAAACTTCAAGTGCACATGGTCAATTTGGTAAAATACTACGCGGGCATTTTCCAAATAGAAAAGTTATTTAAGTTCATGAAGAACATAGCAACTACCATCGCATTTTACTTGGAGGGGGCTCTCTCAGTAAAGTATTTAGTACAAAGTGAAACTACCATAGAAATGTGGGCAGTAATTGAGAATGTATTACTTGCCTTTATCCTGCGGGGCTTCTTCTCTCTTAAGTAATTCGGTTCAATCATGTTGGAGGCCTGTCCCATCTTAAAGAAAGATGGGTCTGAATATCGTTTTAAGGAGGCCCCAGCACCAGCAACATCGAACCTGAAGAATAATTCTTGTGTGAAATTGCTTATAACACATCCATGGTATATACCCACATAAAAAAAAACAGAAAGCATCCACATACTTATCCAACGTGAATAAATGTGGTGGACCACGACATTCTTCATATGAATCCAAAATGAAGCGAGGCATATCTCCTATCGTGATCAAATTCTGATTAAGCTGAAGATTTGAATGCCACTCAATACCTACAAGAGAGTGTACCAGAAACTTCTGAAGTAAGAACAGTTACCATATAAAATACTATAATAACAATAAGATGGTGCACTATTTTTTCACTTTCAACTAACCATCATCATGTAGGCAATTTGAATGGTCAGTCTGTGCTATAATTGCCTTCTCGACTGCAGGAAATTCTGCCTCAAGCTGCTGCATTCTAAGCATCAAACCGTGCCCTCTAGAAGCAGTGGCCATCACATCTTCATGCAGGTCATGAAAAATTTCTGCGGCGAACCTTTTTTGCACAAGGGAAACACAAAAGTTCTTCAGTACGAATGGAAAGAATGGCATTCACTTCTAGAACACTGTTTGGTACACATTTTTTTTTGCGGGGTTGTTTGGTACACATATTACAACATGGATGGAAGGATTGGTAATCGACAAGATACACATTACACTGCAAACAGTTCCAACAAAACTTCAAGAGGAAAGCAAAACTAAGAAAAAATTCTGCCAAACAATTCACATTTGTGTAGTTCCAATTGGGGACATGATGGGTTAGGATAGAATGTTTTTTCTAAAGCATGACTTTATTAGTTGACCAAAATTTTATTTTCTGTAATGAGATTCACAAAAATGCTATCCTTTGGCAGTTCTCCAGATAAATCCCGATTCTGATATAAGGATGTGCAGAAATAGAAAAATAAATAAGGGCCAGTATCTTTCCAATTCAACTCAAGAGCGTTACCTATAACCTACCAAATTCTGACTTGTGTTCTGAAGCGCAAGCTCAATGCTGTCTCTGATAACCAGAATCCTTGTTAAAAATCAATTACCAACTGCAGCATGCAGAAGATGAATTCTCCCTAAAACCGCAAAGCCCGCGGTAGAATACTACCAAAACATGACGCGGAGTCGACATTGGCCCAGCTCACGACGCAGGGAAATTCCACCCCGTTAAAATCGAAACCCATTCCTCCTTCTAGGAATGGGGAAACAATTACACGCCCTCAAAGCCGAAAGTGCTAAAGGCCGCCCAAATTGGACTGAAAATTCTGATGCGTATCCCTTAATAGTTCAGAATTTGGAGCAAAATGCTGCCCGTGAAGCGAATTTCCCGGCCAATTGCCCCTTCGAATTGCGCAGACGAGACCAACCACCCGCCCAGAACGCGCAGAAACCTCCCCCAAACCTAAAAGGCATTATTAATAAACTAGACTAAACTCATAAAGTTACTATCTATCTACACATAGATACTCCCAAAACCAGCATACGCCCAATCATTTTAATTTAATTTTGTTTGCAGAATCGCACGCCGCGGCGGCGGCAGCCGCGCAACTCGCTCGCCCGGCTCAGCGCGAACGAACAAGCCCGGGTCGGTGCCCTGGCCTTGCAGCACGCGCAGAAGGCAGCGGAGGAGCACAGCGGTAGAGCGGCACTTACTCGGCGAGATCCCCGAGCTGGCGGAGCAGGCCGACGAGGCCGGCCATGGCGACGCCCTCGAGCAGCGCCTCCGGGTCATCCTCCTCCCCCTCCGGCGCGTACAGCGCCGGATCCGCCAGCCCGTACTCGTTCCGCACCTGGTACCGTATCATCTCCGCCGGCCCCCGCCCCTCAGCCTTCCTTCAGGACTCCGCCACCACCATTGGAGGAGCGCCCGCCCTCCTCCTCCTCCTCCCCCGCCTTCCTTCGGCACTACTCCACTCGCAGCAGCAGGTGGATTGGCGCGGGTGGCCGTAGCAGCGCGTGGAAAAGAAAAATATTCCGCCACCACTACCCCGATTCAGTGTAGACGGGAGGGGAGGAAGACGAGGTGGGGCGTCAGAGAAAGTGGGAACACATTCTTATCACGGGGCGGGCTCTCTGCCACGCGGGCCCTCGTGCTCCCCCGCGGCGGCCCGTGACCCCTCTCCCTGGCTCACCCCCACGCACTCCAGGTATACCCTGCTCGCTGCCGGGTGGGTCTGGTCTCCGGTCAAACGCGGTGGGGCTCCGTAGTCAGTGATGCGTCGGTAGACGGGCTTTGGAAGATGAAGGCGTCCGGGCGCGTTGTCTGATTAGCGCCCTGATTAGGGGTTCGATCGAGTAGATTGTTGGTGAGATTAGGCTTTGACGGTGGTGGGGCCGAGGCCGGATCGTGCTGAGAGCGTGAGCTGGGGAGGGGAGGGAGAGTGGCTGGCTATTTATTCGTTGGGGCCAGTGACAGTGAGTGCTTGGAACTTGGATGTTGGAAGCTCATCATCTCATGATCGATAAGGCTGGTCATAATGGGGTGGAACTTAGGAGTAACATCACATATTTCAATACAACGTTGCTTTTGTGGCACATATTTAATGAAGAGTGACGTGCTTGTGGTAACTAGCTAAGAGGGTGTTTGGATCACTAGTGACTAGAGACTAGAGACTAGTAGTAGTCACTTTTAGTCAGTAAAACTCCAAACACCCCTGACTAATGGGTGACTACTACTCCCTCCGTCCGAAAATACTTGTCATCAAAATGGACAAAAAGGGATGTATCTAGAACCAAAATACATCTAGATACATCTCCTTTTATTCATTTTGATGACAATTATTTCCGGACGGAGGGAGTACTAGTTTAGTCTCTAGTCACCCCACCCCAACTAAAAGTGACTAAAGTCTCTCCTCTAATTAATTGGCGGATCCATCCCATCTCTCATTGGGTGGTGGGGTGAGAAGAAAGATAAATTATGGAGAGAAAGAGAGATAAATGGAAGGGAGAGAGAATAATTTAATACTGAGACATTTAATGCTGACTAGTAGTAGTCACCTTCCAAACAGGGCCTGACTAAAAACTTTTAGTCTGACTACTACTAGTCACATGACTAGAGAGTATCCAAACACGGCCTAAGTTACCGGAACATCACACACTTCAAGAAACAATGAGTCTATAAGCTAAGGCTGGTCACAATGGGCAGGAACATAAGGTAGTAACATAATGTTACTACCTCCATAGTGGGTAGGAACATGTAGGTAGTGTCATGCAACAATGCATTTATTAGCTTATAGACTCATTGTTTCTTAAAGTGTGTGATGTTCCGGTAACTTAGCTAGTTACCACAAACACCTCACTCTTCATTAAATATGTGCCACATAAGCAACGTTGTATTGAAATATGTGATGTTACTCCTAAGTTCCACCCCATTGTGACCAGCCTAATAAATGCATCGTTGCATGACACTACCTACATGTTCCTACCCACTGTGAAGGTAGTAACATAGTTTAGATAAGTGTGTATGTTACTACCTTATGTTCCTGCCCATTGTGACCAGCCTAAAGAAGCAGGCAAGCAGCAACAGCGAGTGGGTTGGGCGAGGCTCCAACCCAACCCAACCAAACCCAGCCAAACCCAGCATTTATTAGCGAGCCACAAATGCAGATGAGATTTGTTCTCCTTGGACCTCCTCAACGCGAGTGCATTACATGTGTATGGTTATCAGCAGATGCGGGGTGCTGCTGGCCGGCCTAAACTTATCATCAACGCAGGTGTATGTCAGGTGTCGCTTGATCGTGGAGTTAAGGTCGATCTGCGCTACTACTAAATGTCAAAGCTGGTTTCGTACATGTGCTGCTAACTGATGGCGCTCCGTGTGCAGTGCAGACGCGTGTAGTGGAGCCGAAGCTAGGCTGATGATATGTACAGTACAGGGCCGGTGCGTGTGTGGGTAACAGGCCAACTGATTCGCCCCCGTTTTCCCCTCTCTTTCCTCGACACCTTGCCGATCCCGGCTTCGCCAGCCACCTTTTCCGATCCAGGCAAGAACTCCCACTTTTCGAAGGTTCAGGAGGCTTGCAAGAAGGATGTCGAGCGAGTATTTGGCGTGCTCCAATCTCGATTTGCTGTTGTCCGGTACCCCGCTAAGACTTGGTCGAAAGATCAAATATGGGAGATCATGACTTGTTGTGTCATTTTGCACAACATGATCATTGAGAGCGAGCATGAAGAGCCAGTGTTTGACACTGAACCACATTACAGGCAAGGTCCTCCAGCCGAAGTGGATCACCAGATCCCTGCAACATGGACGACCTTCCTCAACATGCGTCAGGAGATCCGAAACCCACAGGTGCATCATCAGCTGCAGCAGGATTTAGTGGAGCACCTATGGAGGCTCAAGGGCAACGCATAGCTGGACGTGCAATGAAATATGAATGTTTTTATTATTTGTTTGAACTAAATTTGTAGAACTATGTGGTGAACTATTTGATTTTCTGTGATGATTTTATTTGCGCCTAGATTCTTCCTTCTGTGATTTTATTTCAATAGGCGCAAAAACATGTCGAGAGCTGGGTCGTTTTGTGCCGGAAATTGGGCCAATCCAGCGCCGAAAATGGGCTGAAAGCATCGAAACTGGGCCGATATCGGCGGCTGAGGGCGACCTGGGGGGCCGGCGGCTGGGGACGCACTCGCACCCAAGCCGAAATTAGCGTCGGCTCGCCCTTAAGCGACGATTTTTGACACGTCTTGTAGGCGCAACGGCTAGGCTAGAGATGCTCTTAGTTTGGCTTAAAGTGTGCTTCACCTTTCCCCTTTTGCCATGGCATGGCGTGCTACATGCCTGCCATGTGCGGAGTCAAACGCTTCTTAAATTCCCCTTGCGACCAATCAGCATCCACCCGTAATTTATTCAGCCCGATCTGTTAAAGGCGCGGTACGTTTGCACCTAACTGGATGTGGACTATTTAAAAAAAGAAAAAGAAAACTGAATGTGGACGGCGGCTTGAAAAACAATTTTCTTTATTTGGTCGCAATAATCAACATGCCATTTAAAATCGAAACAGACACGAGCAGTGCGTACCTACAGTGCGTGCGTACGGTGCTCCACCCAGCTTATTAATCACCTCACCCGGCTAGCTGATTCCCTCCATAATCAAGCAACAAAGACTGTTGATGAGTGGTGTCGAGTATTGTCACGTACAGTCCTTTGTTTGATGCGTCTCACGTGTTCGCCCTATACCTACTTGACGCCAAACGAAAAGGTGTATTGCCGCTGGTTTGTCACCTTCTCCTTGTCCCTCCGATAAGCCGAGGGGAAATCCAGCCCAGTCGTCCACTTCTGCCTTTTCCTGAATGATGAATCCCACATATGCTTGCCTTCACGTGCTCGCGGTAAACCATCATCGGAGATTCAGATGAGCTAGCAAGAGCAACGGACCGTTTTCAAGCTGTGGTGTGGAGGAAGGCCGCGAGAGGCGCTGTCGGTCGGTCGCTACAGCCGGTTCGCCACCGTCGTCTCGTCCCGACACCGGCCTCGCCAAGGACGTTTGGTTGGTGTGCCCCATGCGGGCTATATGCTCTCGTCCGCACAGTAGTTTCCCCCCATGCGATGCATGGGTGGATGTGGATGGATCGGCCCCATGCACGGTGGGTCGACCCCGTCGTCTAGCCTTGGCATCGAGCGAGATCGCGCTGCCGCCAATAATGGCGTGCCGGGCCACACCCACACACAGTCCACACTAGTCCGGCGGTTGCCGGTTGGGCTTTACTGCCCTGTCGCCCGCCGTCGACCTCCTCCACCGGCCATCGCATTTGCGGAGAGATTTCACCGGCGTTCGTTCCTCCGTGGTTTTACCGTGAGCACAGAGTTCGTTCGTTGCTCGCCGCTGGCCAGTGGCCACGGCCAGAACTGGAAACCGGGAGCGCTCCGACCATCGCATTCACGGTCACGTGGGTGCTCCGGGGATACGGTTGGTGAGGCCGGCTCTTTGGTCCCTGCATGGCATGGCATGGCACGGCAGTGTCCCGCCTACACAGTTTCACGGTTGCGGCAACGTTGTGAGAGTCTATTTATGTCTCGACTGTGCATGCTACTGTAATTGACAAGACCGTATAACGAATTGTACTCCCTCTGTAAACTAATATAAGAGCGTTTAGATCACTATTTTAGTATTCTAAATGCTTTTATATTAGTTTACGGAGGGAGTACTATGGAGTGACTGATTGCTTTACAGATGGTTTCTCATCTTCTTCTTTTCCCCCTTTGTTGTCCGTTTTGTCATCCGGCTGTGGGGAATTTGAGCTGCGTCAAAACTGAACAAGGCCCTGAGCAAAAGCAATTAGCGTTGTTGTTTGTATTCAAATGTTGGCCAAGTTAGGCTGTGTAACCTTTGTTTAGGGGGGCTAACAGCTTTAATTAGGCCCCAAAGTTCTGCTCGGGCTTGTTGCTGCGGTGAAACTACACGACTCGCCTAGCTTCCCGAAAATGGTTTTGGGAAACTTCCATGGATCGTTTTAAAGCAGTTATAAAAGCTTCCACAATGTTTTCTTTCCATTTTATTTTTCAGCATTTTTTTCTGTCTCACTTTTCATCATTTTCCTGGGTTTATTGTTTGGTGATTTTTTTTTCTTCATTTTTTCAAAGGAAACTTTTTAAAATATAAGTTGAAATTTTTTTGTATACATGCTGACATTTTTCAAATACATGTTGAACATTTTTCAAATGCATGTTGAACACTATTCAAATGCACAATGAACATTTTTTCTACAAATGTTGACCGTTTTCCTGATACACGTTGAACATTTTTTTTGATACATTTTGAATATTTGTCTAATGCACGTTGAACACCTATAAAATACAAGATGAACATTATTTTCAACACACATTGATTTTTTTTAATGCGTGGTGAACTTCCTTTAAATGCGATGAAACAGTTTTTTTATTATATGAACATTTTTTACATTACATTAACATTTTTAATGCGTGGTGAACTTCCTTTAAAATTAAGTAAGGTATCTTTTAGAATACGTATATATTACTTAAAATATAAATAAAAAATAAGAAACAAATGGAAAAAAGAAGGAATGGAATGAATGAAGCAAACCAACTGCTCTTTTCTCGGCTTGCCCACTACAAGCTCTTTGAGGCGAGCCGTTCTTCCATCTCGCTGGAGGTGAGATAAAGACGCACCCATTTTCTTTTGTTCTCGTGTGCTTTTCTTCTTATTTTCCTCTACCGCTTTTTCTCTGTTCATTTTGTTTTTGTGTTTAACGATTCTTTACTTTTATTTTTTAATTGATTATATTTTGAATCCATGACATTTTTAAAATGTAAAAATATTTATTTTTATATTTTAAAAAGACTGTGAGTATTTAAAAATTTGCGAATATTTATATTCAATTATTTTTGTAAATTCAAGAATATATTTAAAATCCACGATTTTCTAAAATCTATGAATCTTATCAAATTCATGAATATTATTTAGTTATTCCCTTAAGGAACAACATGTTTTTTTCCCACCAAGGTGTGGTACCTCACGTGATTGGATCAACAGCCAATCGTCATGAATAGGAGTACTCGATTACACATGTCCTGGGTCGATGGACATAATCATCTAAGGAACTTAAAAAGTTTCTCAAATGTTACACAAAAATTTAAAATTAAACTATTGCAACCAATCGGTAATAACTAATAAGATTACATGGTCATCATCCAAACTGCAACTGTCACATGTACGCTCAGGTGATGTATTCAGAGTGCCTAACGACCGAGTCGACGCCGGAGACAACAACCACAACCTCTTGAGACTCCACATGATTTGGTGTACAAGGTTAGAAAAAAACTTTGCTCTACAACTCCCATGCAACTGCCCCATCTTTCCACAACGAGCGCAACCACACCACCATACCGCTCCACAATCATATCGCCATGGTGCCGATTTGCCCTCCTCCCCCCGGTGCCATCGGATTTGGTTGTCTTTGACGACGCAACTTCGTTTAATCTCCAACCACGCAGTCGTTCGATCTGGTCTCGTTCCACCTCAATCCAGCATTGCTTCATGTGATGGTGGCACCACAAGTTGCTGCTCATTCCCTGTGAGCAAGGCGGCAGTCATTCGGCGCAAGAGCCAACGGCGGTTGTGTCTACACTTGTTTCCGTTGCATGAGGACACCGGAGAGGCAATGGCTGCAAGGACCAATGACAAGCGGCAATGGTAGTGATGGTCATGGCAAGACATAGGTGGCATCAACAAACGGCAATGGCCGCCGAAGAGTGAATTGCCATGACGAGACTATGGTGCGGCGCTGCGAGCTCCAATGGTGTTTGTGTTTTTTGGCATATCGGCATTAGCAGGAACGATGTTGGTCACTGTTTTTTTACTTCCCCTGATCATAGCCTAACCCATCAGTGGTGCTTGTCATTTTGGGCTTGTTAGTGGAGGGGTCATGTGGAGTAGTGAGGCTGGTGTTAGGCATCGGTCGACCGGCCTAACTTTGGGCCGATCGGCTCCCAGCCGCTTGATTCAGTTGCAAACAACCATTTGATTTGGTCCCCCGCTATGTCTTCTTCCTCCCTCGTCTGCTTCAACATTGGATTTGGCCCCCGCAGCATCGTCCCCGCCATAGCCCGCCGCAGGAAAAAGAGGTCGCCGTCAGTTCGCGCCGGAAAAGTCGCGCGTCGCCTCCGGGGATGGTGGGTGTCGGTATGCGGCACCTCGTGCCCTCTGTCGTAACCCACATCTGCAGATGTTGGTTCCAGCAAAAATCAAATGTCAGTTGTAGCAAATAAAATCCCCAACAGCAAGCAGCAAAAACAAAGCCAAAAACTCACGGATCCAACTTTTGGTGTTGTCGGTGCTTGCACACGTGGATGCACGGGGTCACTGCTACCGTGTTTGTCATTTCCAGTAAACGTAAACGATGGTTCCAGATTTTGTTTTTGCCGGTTGCATCATTTTACGGCATCGCCGGCAAGGGTGTCAAGCTTTGTAGCACGTTCACCGATGGTTGCATAATCACATTTTACGGTGTTGCCGGTTCCAACAAAAGTGAACACTGGTTGCAACAAATGTGGTGCCGGTTTCAGCAAAAAACGCTGGCGCTGCACAAGGAACCGCTGGGTTGTAGCAAATTGTGTTGCCGGATGTAGCTTTTGTGGTGCGAGATGCAGCAAAAACATGTGCCGCCCCCGTGGCCCCCAAACCATTCCCATCGGTTGTAGCAAAAAAAAAATCACATATTCTTCTACCCTCGTCTACCCTGTATGCTCTCCAGGTAAAAGCCCATGGTCCAGCTTCTGGATCGGACAACGGCGATGCACTGGTGCTGTAACCACCGTGGTGGCGTCATCTTGGAGTTGTTGAGCCCTGCTGGTTGTTGTCGGTGTCAAAACCGGCAGATCTCGGGTAGGGGGGCCCAAGCTATGCATTTGTGGATGAGAGGATCGAGAAGAGTATGTGTCTAGAGGGGGGGTGAATAGACTCTAGCAAGAAAAGTTGCAGCTTTTAACATACTTGATGTTTGAATGGATATTTAGCACATGTTTAACTTTCACAATACACAACAAGCATGCATGACAAGAGTATATAGGTATTGTGAAGTAAAACATGCAACTTTGACCAATTGACCAAAGCAAAATCTAGCCTTTTCCCAATTTTAGTTCTTGGCATATTTTAGCAACTTAGCACAAGTTAAGCAATAAACCTACACATGCAATTCTAAGAGTGTAGCAGCGGAAAGTAAACAATTGCATATGAAGGTAAAGGGAGGAGTTTGGAGGGAGCAAACGCAAGTGAAGACAACGATGTTTTTTGTCTTGGTTCCGATAGGTGGTGCTATCATACATCCAAGTTGATGGAGACTTCAACCCACGAAGGGTAACGGCTGCGCGAGTCCATGGAGGGCTCCACCCACGAAGGGTCCACGAAGAAGCAACCTTGTCTATCCCACCATGGCCATCGCCCACGAAGGACTTGCCTCACTAGCGGTAGATCTTCATGAAGTAGGCGATCTCCTTGCCCTTACAAACTCCTTGGTTCAACTCCACAATCTTGTCGGAGGCTCCCAAGTGACACCTAACCAATCCAGGAGACACCACTCTCCAAAAGGTAATAAACGGTGTGTTGATGATGAACTCCTTGCTCAAATGCTTCAAATGATAGTCTTCCCAACACTCAAACAGCTCCTCACATATTTGGATATGGTGGAAGAAGGATTTGAGTGGAAAGCAACTTGGGGAAGGCTAGAGAGCAAGATTCATATGGTAGGAATGGAATATCTTGATCTCAACACTTGAGTAGGTGGTTCTCTCTCAGAACATGAATGAGGGAAGTGTATGTATGTTCTGATGGCTCTCTCGACGAGTGAATAGTGGATGGAGGGGTATATATAGCCTCCACACAAAATCTAACTGTTACACACAATTTACCAAGTTCGGTGGGACCGATTCAAAGAACTCGGTCAGACCGATTTAGTTCAGAATGTGACCGTTAGGCATTTCGGTGGGATCGATATGATCAACTCGGTGGGACCGATTTCATTAGGGTTAGGGCATAACGTAATCTCGGTGAGACCGATTACACAAACTCGGTGAGACCGATTTTGGAAGCACACAAAGAGTTGGTCAGGCAAACTCAGTGGGAACGATTCGCTCATTTCGGTGAGACCGAAATGTTACGAAGAGGCAACATAGAGTTTGCATTACAGACTCGGTGGGACCGATTGCACATCTCGGTTAGACCAAATTTGTTGCAATATGCAACAGAGAGTTTGCAATCCCATCTCGGTGAGACCGAGATCCCTTTTTGTGAGACCGAAATAATTAGGGTTTCTGGGAGTGGCTATGTCAAATGAACTCAGTGGCGCCGGATAGATATTTTCGGTAGGGCCGAGTTTGACTTTTGGTTTGGGACATATGTGGATGTGGGAAAGTGGTTGAGGGTTTTGGAGCATATCACTAAGCATTTTGAGCAAGCAAGCCATTAAGCAACACATCATCCCCTTTTAATAGTATTGGCTTTCCTATGGACTCAATGTGATCTTGGATCACTGAAAATAGAAAATGTAGAATCCTGAGCTTTGAACTTGAGCCAATCCTTTTGTCCTTATCATCTTGAAGGGGTTCCACATCCTGTAGTCCATGCCACTCCATCTGTTGAACTTGTCTGAAATATACTAGATGGAAATATTAGTCCAACAAGAGATATGTTGACATTAATTACCAAAATCACCCAGGGAGCATTGTTCTTTCAATCTCCCCCTTTTTGGTAATTGATGACAACATACATCAAAGCTTTAGATAAAGATATGAATAATAACAGTTAAAGCTTTGGAAGAACATGTAACATGCATAGGCCCCCTACATGTATGCAATCATGTGAATGTGGAATATAAGAACATATGAAAGCATAGGCATGACAGAGCAAGCAATGAGTTACATGTATCTTGGCTATATGCATCAGAGTAAATGATGTGAATATATGAAGTGTATTCTCATGTTCATAATTCCTTCTTGCAAACAATATGTACATTAGCAAGAAATCTTCATGCTCATGAGTGTGATGCATATACTTATCTTGTGATCTTGAGCTGACTTATGAAGGGATGAACCTGAGTAAACAAGGTTAGATAACACAGGTACATCTACTAGACAGAGTAACAAAAGAGTCACAAGGGTACCAAGATTGGGATAACATGTAGAGAGTGAGTACTAGGTACTCTTGAATACAGACATGTTCCCAAAGGTAAAAGATATGCAATTAATTCAAAGACTTCCTTCCCTAACAGTCTTTCTCCCCCTGAATCTTATATTGGATAATGGAAGAAAGTAGGGAAACATAATCAGAGCAAAACAGATCAGATCAATAACATAGACATGTCTTTCCTCTCTTAAAGACATGTAACTACTCTCCTCTTGAACACCAGGCATCTGGGGCAAGTGATTTTTCTCCCTTAAGCTTTGAGCACTCTCTCCCTAAAGCTTTAATGTGAACTCTCTCTCCCCCTTTGACATCAATTTCCAAGAAGGGATCTTCTGGATTGTGAGTCAAAATAGGTTTGGTCCTTGAGTCACAGAGCAGAGCTGTATACACATGAGATGCTGGTAGAGGACAAGTATCATTGAGTGGAGTTGTAACATATATGCAGGATGCGAATGACAAATTGTCTCCTCGGTATTGAAACCGGTAGCACCGAGTAGTCTTCTTCGGTAGCACCGAGATGGTTCGATTCAACCGAAAGAGGTAAATCGGTGGGTCCGAGTTCACTGAGAGAGTAATTTTCCACCTCAGCTCTCTAGGCAAATAAGATTTCACAAGGATTTGCAAGGAATTAACTAAAAGGTTTGCAATGAATTGGATGCAGGAAAATGCAGAATAAAATAGAGAAAATAAAATCTAGATGAAGTTTTTTTGAAATAAGAGAAGGGGAACAAAATGCAAGGAACGCAAAGAAATACTTAGAGAACTTCATCTAGAATTGGTCGGCGACAAAGTCACCTATGTTAGAGTACATTGACTTAGGAGTCAAGTGAAGACACTTGATCATACGTCATACTCATCGTTTAAGCTCAAAATGGGGTTGCCATTTTTTGCTTAAGCATTTTGATGTATTCACACCTTGTTGAGCTGCTTTGACCCATGACTTGTGGCAAAGCTTCTCTAAGATAGAATATCATACCTTGGGTAGTGGTGTTGGTCTTGATCATGTAGTTGAACTTGTGTGGGTTGCTCAAGGTTGATGAAGCTCATCAAGGATTGGGAGCACCACTTGTAGTTTGAGTTCATCTACCTACATGGGTTAGATTTGCAAGGAAGAACACTTGTGTATCCACAATGACAATCATGAAAACTTGATACCGAATGCAATTTGATATATAGAAATTGTTAAAGGATATGTTGAAGGGTTTCATGCTTCCTTGTCTTCAACCACCACGGTGTAGGGGCTTGGTGATGTAGAGATTGCTCAATATATGAGTGAGTTGCAATCTCATGGATTTAGATTCATCCAAGTGCCTATAAGAGTTAGATAGCATGCAAGGGTACAAATATATCCAAGACATAGGATCATAAGAGAAAAGTCAAGGATTAGTCAAAGGCTTATGCCTTGCATGTATCGAATGGAGTTCCTACTCCAAGTTTGAGGCATCAATAATGTTCAATTCACCTCTCAACCTGCAAAACACTTTCTCATCAAGTGGTTTAGTAAATATATCCGCTAATTGCTTATCGGTGTGAACATGTTTAAGATTAATATCACCCTTAGCAACATGATCCCGAATGAAATGATGACGAACTTCAATATGTTTAGTTCGAGAGTGTTGCATAGGATTATGAGCAATCTTAATAGCACTTTCATTGTCGCAAAGCAATGGTACATGTTTCACATATATCCCATAATCTTTAAGAGTTTGAGTCATCCAAAGCAATTGAGCACAACATGAACCAGCGGCAATGTATTCCGCTTCGGCGGTGGATAAGGATACCGAGTTTTGTTTCTTGGAGGACCAAGACACAAGAGATCTACCAAGAAATTGACAAGTACCTGAAGTATACTTTCGATCAACCTTTTCACCGGCATAGGCCGAGTCGGAGTAGCCAACAAGGTCAAAAGAAGATCTCTTAGGATACCGAATGCCAAAATTTGGTGTATGAATTAGGTATCTCACTATCCTTTTCACAGCCTTAAGATGACATTCTTTATGAGTCGCTTGGTATCATGCACACATGCACACACTTAGCATAATATCGGGACGGGAGGCACATAGATATAACAATGAACCAATCATAGAGCGGTAAACCTTTTGATCAACCGGTTCGCCATCCTTAGTTAAGTCAAGATGTCCACTAGTAGGCATGGGTGTAGTCATACCTTTGCATTCTTGCATGTTGAACTTCTTGAACAAGTCCTTGGTATACTTTGTTTGAGAAACAAAGGTACCCTCCTTAGTTTGCTTGATTTGCAAACCAAGAAAGAACTTGAGGTCACTCATCATAGACATCTCAAACTTTTTCGACATTAGCTTTCCAAACCTTTCACTAAAATGGGGATTAGTAGAACCAAATATAATATCATCAACATAGATTTTGCACACAAATAATTCACCATTAACCCTTTTAGTAAAAAGAGTGGAGTCTATTTTTCCAATTTCAAAGCCTTTTTCAATTAGGAACTTGGTCAAACATTTATACTAAGCGCTAGGAGCTTGTTTAAGGCCATAGAGGGCTTTGTGTAGTTTGTAAAGGTGATTGGGTTTCTTGGGATTAACAAAGGCGAGAGGTTGTTTAACATAAACTTCCTCCTCAATTTCGCCGTTGAGAAATGCACTTTTAATGTCCATTTGGTACAAGGTGATATCATGGTGATTAGCATAGGCAAGCAAGATGCGAATGGATTCAAGTCTAGCAACGGGGGCGTATGTCTCACCGTAGTCCATACCTTCGACTTGAGTGTAGCCTTGGGCAATGAGACGTGCTTTATTGCGGACGACTTGACCATCTTCGTCTTGCTTGTTGCGAAACACCCATCTGGTACCAATGATGTTGTGGTTGTTGTCGGGCTTCTCGACCAATGTCCACACTTGATTTCTCTCGAAGTTGTGTAGCTCTTCGTGCATGGCGTTCACCCAATTTGGATCATCAAGAGCATCTTCAACCTTCATAGGTTCAAGGTTAGATATGAAAGAGTAATGTTCACAAAAGTTAGCTAAACGAGATTTAGAGCGAGTGATTCTCCCGGTTTGGATGTCATTGTATATTTGCTCTACGGGATGATCTCTAGCAATTCTTGCTCTAACTCGTGAAACCTTTTGCTTGGGTCGGGGTGGAACATCCTCTTCATCGTCTTCTTCATCTTCTTGTCCTTCTTCATTGTTGTTCGTATTGTTGTCCCCTCGTGGAGGTGGAGAAGGAGGTCGATGAGGTTCATCTTGATGCACATCCTCGTTTCCTTCGTCATGGTGTGTCCCACTTGTGGATGCCTCCAAGTCAACTTGGGGTTCACCTTGTCGAGATGTAGGGGCTTCCACATGGACATACGAAGTACTCTCTTTCACATCCGTTGGACGGATTTTGCCAATAGACAAGTCTTGGATTGCTTCCGAAGGATCTTTATCTCCTACATAAATTGGAAATTGCTCTACTTGCGAGCCGTTAGATTCATCAAACTTCACATCTACCATTTCTTCAACCTTTCGGGTGAAATTGTTGTAGACACGGTAAGTGTGAGAGTTTGAGCCGTAACCAAGTAGGAAACCTTCATGAGATTTAGGAGCAAATTTAGAATGACGATGCTTATCAAGAATGTAGCACTTTGAGCCGAATACTCGAAAGTATCCAACTTGGGGTTTGTTACCGGTGAGAAGCTCGTATGCCGTCTTGCTGAGAAGCTTGTGAAGATACAAGCGTTTTGTTGCATGACAAGCTGTCTCAACCTCTTCCGCCCAAAAGTGTCTTGGCGTCTTGTATTCATCAAGCATTGTCCTTGCCATTTCGATGAGTGTCCGGTTCTTCCTCTCAACAAATCCATTTTGTTGAGGCGTGTACGTAGCCAAGAACTCATGTGAGATCCCTTCTTCATCAAGAAAGGTATCCACATTTGCATTCTTGAACTCCGTTCCGTTGTCGCCGCGAACCTTCTTGATATTCACTTCAAATTGATTTTGGGCCTTCCTAGCAAAGTTTTTGAAGATCTTTTGGACCTGTGATTTATCATCAAGAAAGAACACCCACGTAAATCTTGAAAAATCATTAACAATGACTAATCCAAAAGAGTTACCACCGAGGCTTTTGTAAGCGTTGGGACCAAAAAGATCCATATGAAGTAGCTCAAGTGGTCTTCTAGTAGTCATGATGTTCTTTACGGGATGACTTCCTCCAACTTGTTTTCCTGCTTGACAAGCACTACAAAGTCTATCCTTGTCAAATATAACATATTTAACACCAAGGATATGATCACCTTTAGTTAGCTTATCAAGATTTCGCATACCGACATGACCTAACCTTCTATGCCATAACCAACCTTTAGAAGATTTAGCAATAAGACAAGTGCGAGGTTGGGCTTTCTTAGTGAAGTCAACAATGTATAGGTCACCTCTACGTATGCCGGTAGAGACCATGTTGTGATTATCTCTACGAAAGACTTGGCAGTAAACATGAGTAAATAGCACATTTAAACCAAAATCAGCAAATCTAGACACGGAGAGAAGATTATATCCAAGGGATTCTACAACAATGACATTCTTAATTGAGCTATCATTGGATATGGCCACCTTACCAAGGCCAACAACTTTACCCTTAGAGTTATCACCAAGGGTAACATACTTTCGTGGACCATCATTTCTAGCAAGCTCATCAAACATGTCCTTATCTCCGGTCATGTGATCTGTGCAACCACTATCAAGCACCCATTCCTTTCCTCCAGCTGCGTAACCACGAAGATTTGCCATAAGACCAAAATATCTCATTTGTTCATCAAGTTCACTATCGTCTTCCTCATCATAGTATCCATGTTCCTTGTCGTCATGTGATTGGTCAACACCTAGAGAGAGTGATTCATTAGAAGTATGACTATGACAATGTTCATCTCTATAAATTCTAATGACTTCGGAAATGATATTGCTAACTATTCCAACATCTCCTTTGGCAAGCATAACTTCACGAAGCTCAAACAAACAATCACCAAACTTAGGATCACTAGTACTCATCTTATTTAAGGCAATAGACTTATGGAGAATCTCATCCGGATTATTCAAGGAATAATTTGGGAATCGTTCCTCTAGAAATCTCCATATAGTGTAAGCACATTCAAGAGTTGGCAAACATACAAGCAACTTTCTAGGCAATCCTTTAGTGATAAGATTAACCGTCCTAAGATTTCAAACCATGTCAAGTTTCTCATTGAAGGTAGGATTCGAAGCATCAATGGGGGGCAAACAAGGATTGTCAATGTACTTGTTCAAATGATATTCATTGAAGATCTCAAGCATGTCATTTTTCCATTCATGAAAATATTCTCCATCAAGCATAGGCACTCTACGTCTAAGACTCCCCAATGTAGACTCATCCATCTTCCTCCAATGGTGATTAAACCAAAGCAATGGAGACCAATGCTCTGATACCAATTGAGAGGATCGAGAAGAGTATGTGTCTAGAGGGGGGTGAATAGACCCTAGTGTAACGCCCCGGACACACCCGCCGGTGGTCGTTACTCCTGGCGGGATCTAGACTGGCCTCACATATCAATACTAGTCTTTTCTGCGCACTTTGTCCTCACTCGTGCGCACCCGGGACCAACTTCCCGGTCGGTCACCCATCCTGAAACTACTCCAAGCTGAGCACGCTTAACTTTGGAGTTCTATCTGAATGGGCTCCCTGAAAAGAAGGAATTCCTTATTGATATGAGTAGTCTATTATCCCTAATAAGCCAGGCCATCACATACACCCTCACTCAGAGGAACCGACGTCCTCGTCGGGCCACAGGAACGTTCCCTCTTGGCACAACCGTCTGTGCTTCCAGGACAGCACATGTGCCATGCCGTGTGCCACGACGGGTCACAAACGTCATGCACAACATGACTGCAAACTGTCCGCAAACATCCGTGTAACCGCGAGGGTCGGCTCTGATACCAACTTGTAACGCCCCGGACACACCCGCCGGTGGTCGTTACTCCTGGCGGGATCTAGACTGGCCTCAGATATCAATACTAGTCTTTTCTGCACACTTTGTCCTCACTCGTGCGCACCCGGGAGCAACTTCCCGGTCGGTCACCCATCCTGAAACTACTCCAAGCTGAGCACGCTTAACTTTGGAGTTCTATCCGAATGGGCTCCCTGAAAAGAAGGAATTCCTTATTGATATGAGTAGTCTATCATCCCTAATAAGCCAGGCCATCACACCTAGCAAGAAAAGTGACAGTTTTTACATACTTGATGTTTGAATGGCGATTTATCACATGTTTAACTTTCACAATACACAACAAGCATGCATGACAAGAGTATATAGGTATTGTGAAGTAAAACATGCAACTTTGACCACTTGACCAAAGCAAAATCTAGCCTTTTCCCAATTTTAGTTCTTGGCAGATTTTAGCAACTTAGCACAAGTCAAGCAATCAACCTACATATGCAATTCTAAGAGTGTAGCAGCGGAAAGTAAACAATTGCATATGAAGGTAAAGGGAGGAGTTTGGAGGGAGCAAACGCAAGTGAAGACAATGATGTTTTTTGTCTTGGTTCCAATAGGTGGTGCTATCGTACATCCAAGTTGATGGAGACTTCAACCCACGAAGGGTAACAGCTGTGCGAGTCTATGGAGGGCTCCACCCATGAAGGTTCCATGAAGAAGCAACCTTGTCTATCCCACCATGGCCATCGCCCACGAAGGACTTGCCTCACTAGCGTAGATCTTCATGAAGTAGGCGATCTCCTTGCCCTTACAAACTCCTTGGTTCAACTCCACAATCTAGTCGGAGGCTCCCAAGTGACACCTAACCAATCCAGGAGACACCACTCTCCAAAAGGTAATAAACGGTGTGTTGATGATGAACTCCTTGCTCAAATGCTTCAAATGATAGTCTCCCCAACACTCAAACAACTCCTCACAGATTTGGATATGGTGGAAGAAGGATTTGAGTGGAAAGCAACTTGGGGAAGGCTAGAGAACAAGATTCATATGGTGGGAATGGAATATCTTGATCTCAACACTTGAGTAGGTGGTTCTCTCTCACAACATGAATGATGGAAGTGTATGTATGTTCTGATGGCTCTCTCCACGAGTGAAGAGTGGGTGGAGGGTTATATATAGCCTCCACACAAAACTAACAATTACACACAATTTACCAAATTCGGTGGGACCGATTCAAAGAACTCGGTCATACCGATTTAGTTCAGAATGTGACCGTTAGGCATTTCGGTGGGATCGATATGATCAACTTGGTGGGACCGATTTCATTAGGGTTAGGGCATAACGTAATCTCGGTGAGACCGATTACACAAACTCGGTGAGACCGATTTTGGTAATAAGCACACAGAGAGTTGGTCAGGCAAACTTGGTGGGACCGATTCGGTCATTTCGGTGAGACCGAAATGTTACGAAGAGGCACCAGAGAGTTTGCATTACAGACTCGATGGGACCGATTGCACATCTCGGTTAGACCGAAATTATTGCAACAGGCAACACAGAGTTTGCAATCCCATCTCGGTGAGACCGAGATCCCTTTCGGTGAGACCGAAATGATTAGGGTTTCTGGCAGTGGCTATGCCAAATGAACTCGGTGGCGCCGGATAGATATTTTCGGTAGGGACGAGTTTGACTTTTGGTTTGGGACATATGTGGATGTGGGAAAGTGGTTGAGGGTTTTGGAGCATATCACTAAGCATTTTGAGCAAGCAAGCCATTAAGCAACACCTCATCCCCTTTTAATAGTATTGGCTTTCCTATGGACTCAATGTGATCATGGATCACTGAAAATAGAAAATGTAGAATCCTGAGCTTTGAGCTTGAGCCAATCCTTTTGTCCTTATCATTTTGAAGGGGTTCCACATCCTCTAGTCCATGCCACTCCATCTGTTGAACTTTTCTGAAATATACTAGATGGAAATATTAGTCCAACAAGAGATATGTTGACATTAATTACCAAAATCACCCAGGGAGCATTTGTGCTTTCAAGGATCAATGGTAACAGGAGACTGGGGACACGATGTTTACCCAGGTTCAGGCCCTCTTGATCGAGGTAATACCCTACTTCCTGCTAGATTGATCTTGATGAATATGATTACAAGAGTTGATCTACCTCGAGATCGTAATGGCTAAACCCTAAAGCCTAGCCTATGAGGATGTTATGATTCTGATGTTAGCCTCTACGGACTAAACCCTCTGGCTTATATACACGCCAGAGGGGGAATAGGGTTACAAAGGTGACTTGGGGAGGAAGTAATAGATACATCTGGACACTACGCTTGCCTTTCTACGCACATAGGAGTCCTGACCGAATACGGGGGAGACTCTTCTGCTTCTACTTTCGTGGCCCATCAACACGGCCCAGCTTCATCGACCCGGACACCTAAGGACCCCTGAATACAAGACTCCCGCAGTAGCCCCCGGACTTGCCTTCAAGGACGAGATTGTGTCCGGCTTCATGTCTTCGGTCTTGCAAGGTGAGTCCTTCTGGATGATAGTTCGGCTTCTTTTAATATTGTATTCCGTCGATTCCTCGCCGCCATCGCCTTTGCCTCCACGTGTCCAACGAATGCGAACCGTTTGGGTATTTTTGCAATTACCCCCTTGACTGTGTTGGGAAGGCGCCTATATAAGAGGTTAGATCTCAGTTGCCACTCCATTCCATTCCATGCAGGAGAATCCCTAGTGCCTGCAAAAAATCTTTAAACATGGCCAGCGCCCCAAGCTCTTCCTCGCACCCTCACGGCCCTCGAGCGGGTGATTGGAAAAGTTGTTCCGTATCCCATGTGCATCTGAGAAAGCTTCAAGCACAGGGATATCTCCCTCCAGAGGATCTAGTCACTACAAGAAATATGTCAACTAGTGACCTTCTGTCAGTGACCCTGGAAGAATTGGTCATAGATCTATGACCATTTCAGACCAATTGGTCAAAAGCTGTTCGGGGGGCTCCAAACCCTAAACTATAATGACCATTTTGGTCAGAAAGGTCCTAATTTCCTTACACGAAATGGTCATAAAGCAGATAGCACTGGTCCGCTGCCTTATTTCTAGCTGATCATGACCAATATAGATGGTTATAACCTTGTAAATTGTGGTGGGTTGCTACGACTAGGCGCCACCTCATCAGTTTTGCCTATGTGTCATGTCCATGTGGCAGTTTTTGCCCTAGGTTGTGAAGCAACCTATATTTCTGTCATTCCCAAAATTCCCCCAAAAATCTCATAAATTCTTTGGGTCATATCTTCGTCAAATATGTAAAAAACCTTCCTTGCCTAGTTCAAAAATATTCATTTTCCTATTCTGTTCAAAAAAACACTTTGTGAAGAAAGTACCACTTTGGCATGTCCAAATGGTATCCATTTTCTACAGTGCTTTCCTATGCCCAAATAACTATCCTCCACCAAATGCCAGCTCAATCCATTCATTATTTTGAGCCCAGCTTCAACATTCGTATTTATGTCCAGTGTGGTACTTTGCAAAGCAAGTACCACCTAGACTCCTCCTTTCGAGCTGAAAATTTGTGAAGATGGTCTTCTTAGTAACTGATCATCCTCAACCAAAACTCACGCCCATTAGCCATGTGCATTTTCCGTACCGCTAATCAAACACTTGGCTGCTAATTCATGTTTGAGCATCGATCGGTCTCCTCGTGAGAATCTTATGTTGTAATTTTCTTCCTAGCACCTTCCTGGGGAGAGCCCAACCCACTAGACATGCATAGGCCTTCCAGAACACATGGCAACGCCACAATCACGCGGTGACCACGCGGCGGGCAGGCGTGTTTACGCGCTCTAGAGTTGGGGCCCTCGACCACCGCCCAAACCTCAACGTATCGCCACCAAACCATGTATTTATGATTAAATAGGTACTTATGTAACTAGAAATGATTTTTGGAAAAAATAAATAGCAAACTATGAGGCAACTGCAGTTCAAATTTGACCCGCTTCCAACTGAATCGGCGGAAATTTGTCTTTTTCACGAGAGGTGGATCAGAACTTTTTACACCCAACCATTTTGTCAATTGTGCATTAAATATGTCCTAGTATTTTAGAAAATTGATTTGGTCCAATTTTGCAACAATTATTTGGGAGGTCCTTCAGCAAAAAACCTCCTTTTGGGCACTCGAAAAATGGAAAATGATTTTTTTGTCCAAAGAAAATGAAAACTTCCTTAGGCAATATTGTTTGCCATTCCAAGATGCACCCTTGTGCACAATATGAGATCATTTGAACAAACTATGCCATGAATGTGGCCATAGGATTGATCATTTGGCTTGAAAGCCATGAATCTTCACGCATGATAACTCATTTCTGAGAACACTTTTTTTAAAGAATTGTCGTATTACAAGTTTATTATTTTTCCTGGTAACTTGGTCATATATAATGACACCATGCGAAGGTTTTCCAATTTTTTGATTTTTTTTTTGAATTTTTTATGCCCATTTCAAAATGCGGTCAAAACGGCGGGAATGACCGTTCCTAGCTAGTGGTAGAATCTTGGTATTTTTTTGGTGTTTCTCTGATTAAATAGATACTTATGTAACTAGAAATGATTTTTGTAAAAAATAAAGAGCAAACTACAAGGCAGCTACAGTTCAAATTTGACCCACTTCCAGCTCAATCGGCCGAAATTTGTCTTTTTCACGAGAGGTGGATCAAAACTTTTTACACCCAACCATTTGGTCAATTGTGCATTAAATATGGCCTAGTATTTTATAAAAATGAGTTGGTCCAATTTTGCAACAAGTATTTGGGAGGTCCTTCACAAAAAAAACCTCCTTTTGGGCACTCGAAAAATGGAAAATGAATTTTCCGTCCAAAGAAAGTGAAAACTCCCTTAGGCAACATTGTTTGCCATTCCAAGATGCACCCTTGTGCACAATATGAGATCATTTGAACAAACTATGCCATGAATGTGGCCATAAGATTGATCATTTGGCTTGAAAGCCATGAATCTTCACACATGATTTCTCATTTGTGAGAACACTTTTTAAAATAATTACCGTATTATAAGTTTATATTTTTTCTGGTAACTTGGTCACATATAATGACACAATGCGAAGGTTTTCCAATTTTTTGATTTTTTTAAATTTTTTATGCCCGTTTCAAATTGCGATCAAAACAGCGGGAATGACCATTCCTAGCTAGTGGTTGAATCTAGGAAAACTTTTGGTATTTATATGATTAAATAGATACTTATGTACCTAGAAATGATTTTTGGAAAAAATAAAGAGCAAACCATAAGGCAGCTACAGTTCAAATTTGACCCGCTTCCAGCTGGATCGGCCGAAATTTGTCTTTTTCACCAGAGGTGGGTCGAAACTTGTGACACCCAACTATTTGGTCAATTGTGCATTAAATATGTCCTAATATTTTATAAAGTTGATTTGGTACATTTTTGCAACAAATATATGGTAGGTCCTTCACAAAAGAAACTCATTTCGGGCACTCAAAAAATGGAAAATGAATTTTCCGTGCAAATAAAATGAAAACTCCCTTAGGCAACATTGTTTGGAATTCCAAGATGCACCCTTGTGCACAATATGAGATCATTTGAACAAACTATGCCATGAATGTGGCCATAAGATTGATCATTTGGCTTGAAAGCCATGAATCTTCACGCATGGTAGGTCGTTTCTGAGAACACTTTTGAAAAATAATTTCCGTATTACAAGTTTATTATTTTTCCTGGAAACTTGGTCACATATAATGACGCAACGCGAAGGTTTTCCAATTTTTGATTTTTTTGAATTTTTTATGCCCGTTTCGATATGCGGTCAAAACGGCGGGCTTGACCGTTCCTAGCTAGTGGTTGAATCTTGGGAAACTTTTGATGTTTCTCTGATTAAATAGATACTTATGTACCTATAAATGATTTTTGGAAAAAATAAAGAGCAAACTATGAGGCAGCTGCAGTTCAAATTTGACCCGCTTCCAGCTGGATCGGCGGAAATTTGTCTTTTTCACGAGAGGTGGATCAAAACTTTTGACACCCAACCACTTGGTCAATTGTGAATTAAATATGTCCTATTGTTTTAGAAAAATGTTTTGGTCCAATTTTGCAACAATTATTTCGTAGCTCATTCACAAAAAAACCTCATTTTGGGCACTCGGAAAATGATTAAAAATAGCTAGAAAGATAAAAATGCATGCAAATTGGCGATGATCCAAAAAATGTGGTCTAACTTGAGAGAAAAATTTAGTTGTGTCGTTTTGCAAAAAAACAATTGATACCTGCTTCACAAAACACCCATAGTTATAGTACTTAGAAACTATTTTAAACCATAAATTTTCTGAACCAATCAGGGCTCTTCCCACGGATCACCCCCCTTAGCCGATCTGAACCATCCGTTCTAGCCGATCTGAACCGTCCACCTCTCTGCAGCCCAATCCAAACCCTAAGCAGCCGCGCCCGCCTCTCTCTCCCCCTCTCCGCCGCCTCTCTCTTTCCCCTTCTCCCAGATCTAGATCCAACCCAAGCGCCCGTCCTCCGCCGCCGCCCCGTCCCCCGCCGCAGCCACGAC
>LR738713.1:798549228-798610644 GCA_902687465.1 Secale cereale | reverse complement strand
GTGTGTGTGTGTGTGTTGGATTGGAGAACCACTCGAGGAGGGAGGGAGGAAGCACGGAAGGTCACCATGGACCTCGCCCAACTCCCACCCATCTTCCTGCATGCAGCTGTAGGTAACCCCCTCCCTCTCCCTGCCTTGTCAGACCTGAAGATGTAGTGTCCTATGCTGACTTTGCTTTGCTGTCCTATCATGCAGGTACAAGAGATTGGAGGTCCTCGTCGCCTTCACCAATGTTGTAAGCGTCGCAACCCGCCTCTTTAACATACTTGTTTGCATAGAATTTTAGGGTGACAAATCATGTAGTAGCAAAAACAAGGTAGCAGTGCTGCCAAGTCCAACTTACATTACATGTGTACTCAATATGTCCTGGTCATGTTAAATTAACCTCCCCTGTTTACATCCTGACACTGATGTCAAGAGAGAGAGAGAAGACTGTGCAAACACCATGCTATGATAAAAACATATGCTTCAATTGCAAGGCAGAACAAACCCAGCCCTTCTTTTCATCTTCTTATATGATTTTGTATGTAGCAAGCCAACAACAACCCTTGTTTCTTATGATTCATTATACATGCTCTGTTAAACCATGATATAGTTGTTGGAACTAAGCTTAATATTCAAGTGTGTATGTGTGTGTGTGTCGAGTAAAGTTGTGGTTTGTGCTGCTGATGTCTACACACGCTTCTACTCTTGTAGACTATGTTGGGCCTCCAAGCGCAGAGGTTTGTAGGACAACAACAATTTCCCTCAAGTGGGTGACCTAAGGTTTATCGAACTTAGGGAAGTAGAGGTTGAAGATGGTCTCTCTCAAGCAACCCTGCAACTAAGATACAAGAAGTCTCTTGTGTCCCCAACACACCTAATGCAACTAGGAGTTGTATAGGTGCACTAGTTCGGCGAAGAGATGGTAAAATATGGATGATAGGAGTGGCAAAGCAAAGTAATATAAATATGTAATAAAAAGTGCAGCAAGCAAACAAGTGGTAAACGTGAGCACAAATGGTATTGCAATGGTGGAAACAAGGCCTAGGGTTCATACTTTCACTAGTGGCAACTCCCAACAACATTAACATAATCGAATCACATGATATTTCCCATAAAACATGCAAAGGGGACACACTCGGAGGTCATTCCTTCGTGGTCAAGAGAGGACGAGAATTATGTAGGGCTACAAAAGCACACCTCAAAGTTCGTAGTTCTCAATCTAAGGATTTCCCAATGTCACCGCGGCCATCCAAAGAGAGTCCCACAATACCCACAACATATCTAAAGGATAGTCAAAGACAAGCACCAAGAGACTCTCAATCTTCAATCAACACACAAGAGAGGAAATCACTCATGAAAATACTTTTCTAATCCATGTCCAATAGACCGCTGTCACCTTGGTCTCGGGGATTATACTAGATAAAGACAAGTGAGTACATCAATCCAATACATAGAGGAAGGGGAAATATCATGGGATCACCCTAGATTAACATAGCCTATGATCACAACGAAGATCACATCATGGGAGAGAGAATTGACCACATAGCTACTGGTAAGAACCTCAGCCCCGAGGAGGAACTACTCCCGCATCATGGAGGGAGGAAGCAACGTCGATGGAGATGAATCCGGGGGCACTTCCCCGTCCCGGCAGGGTGCCGGCGCAGGAATTCTGGTCCCCCAAAGCTTGATGGCGATGGCGGCGGAGATCGGAATCGCGTCTGGAGAAAAGGGTTCCGGAATCAGGGTTTCCGCGACACGGTGTAAATATATGCCAAAGGGGTGCATCAGAGGGGGTCAGGGGTGCCCAGGCGCCCCCCCCGGCGCGGCCAGGGGGGGGCGTGGGCAGGCCGCCTGGAGCCCCTGTGGGTCCCCTCCGGCCCTACTTTGGCCGCATGGAAGCTTCCGGAACGCTGATTTTTTATATAATTTTTCTGGATTTTTTCTGGCAGTTCTCGTAATGTGAAAACCCGAAATACAAAAACAGCCGAAAACAGAAATTGGCACTGAGGTGCACTGAGTTAATAGGTTAGTCCAAATATGATCAAAAGTGTATGGAAGTGTATAAATAACATAGCAATATCATCCAAAAGAGGCATGGAGCAAGCAGAAATTATAGATACGTTTTGGACGTATCAACATCCCCAAGCTTAATTCCTGCTCGTCCTCGAGTAGGTAAATGATAACAAGAATAATTTCTGTGGTGACATGCTATTAACCATATAGGACTTTTTCATAGTCACATGACAAAAGCTTACTGAGATAATGAATCTATAGTAATTAAGTTGCCTCATGAGAAAATCACAAAGAACTGAAAGTTTTACAATATGATACTGAAACATCAAATAGATTTGTAATGAACATGGTGTGCAAATATGATAAAGTGATATCTCGCTTGCCCCCTTTAGTGAAGCAAAACATAAATGCAGGGGCACCTCCAAGGTTTAAGTGATGACTAGATACAATGATTTCAGAATAAACGATATCACAATCATGCAAAAGACAATGCTACTTTGGGACAATGCACATTACACTCAGAATGACAATCATGCTCTCAGTAGTTGGTGATTTAAAAGAAGGTGGAGACTCTCGAACCGTGGCTTTTGTTGGCAAGGTTGAAAACCCGTAGTCGGAAACAAAGACAAAACATGTACCAGAGCTCTTGGTTTTAAAAACAGAGGTAATAATTTTTTTTAGATCATGCATGTTTCGTCAACGAATGCTAGCAGATAACTCAATCACTTCTTGAGATGGACAAGTTTCGAGGAACGGCTCCCGAATGAGGACGATCACATCCTCTTAATCTCCTTTGTTTATCACTGCCAAAGTTTTCTGATTTCTCATGAACAAAGCGTGAAGGAGGGTTTGTTTGTTATATTATCTTTTTGAGCCGGGCGCACTCAATGCCAGTTCCTTCTCGTATTATGGGTTTGCACATTATACATGCAATCCCGGGGTGAAGCCTGTCCAACTTAAAAAGATCATGAATTAACCACTACTTCCTCATGAACTTACAACAGAGGCACAAAATAGGAATGCTTTTTTTCTTTGAATAATTTCGAGATGGTACATGCAAGTCTCCGTTAGGAATGGCAGGTAAATACCATGTAGGAAGGTATGGTGGACTCATATGGCATAACTGGATTAATAGGATGTGGATGCACAAGCAGTCAGTCCGCTTAGTACAGGTGGAGGTTAGCAAAAGACTGGGAGCGACCAACTAAGAGAGCAATGACGGTCATAATCATGCAGAGCGACAAAGCAACATTGAATCAGGCATGGAAGTTATATCGCTACTCAGAAACAAAAGATCATCAAGGCTTGACAGACTTTCTTTACAGTCTTAAATATGCGTGAGCATACGCCAAGTCAATCAAAATAAATTCTTTGAAGGAAGATATTACTAAACCATACCACATCATAGGCAAACAAATCATGTTGGTACTCCAATAACACATTGGGAACCCCCCCAGCTATTTGGGACTAACCATAAGAAAACCTGAACTACTAAGCGCCATTATGCACGTAGCATCTTTATCATAGACATATCAACCAATGCAACGGAAGCAAACTCTCTTAATAAGATAAGCATGATGACTAAAGAGAGTTCAAGCAACCAACTAAACGAAAGCTCTTTAAAAATATAAGCATGAAAACTAAGAGCTAAGCATGATAGTAGCTATTGAAAGACAAAGAACACACACAGCAGAGATAGATATGAAAATTCTATGTTATGTTCTAGGTAGAAGTGGAGCGTGTTTCTCTCCCACATAAAGAAAGCTGAGTTCCGATTCGTTATGAAAAGCTAAAGAAAATTAAAAGGAAACTAAAAGCAAGACGCTCCAAGCATAGCACATAACACATGAAGTGATTAAAATATAGTGGAACGAAAGACGAACTGATAATGTTGATGGAGAAGGGGATGCACGGGGGCATCCCCAAGCTTAGACGCTTGAGTCTCCTTGAATGTTTCTTGGGGGTGCACGGGGGCATCCCCAAGCTTGAGCGTTTGACACTCCTGAATCTTTTTATCATCTTCCCTCGCACACTTGAAAACTCCCTTCATACATAACTCATCATAATCTGATTAGCGAGGTTAGTACCCATAATAAAATAATTTTTCCTTGCTGGAAATAAAGATATTCTTGAAGTTCTACTGTTTCTCAAGATTGCCAAAAGGTTTTTGCAAAGAAAAAGCAAGCTCTAGGTTGGCAAAATGAAGGAAAGGCAAAACATGACAGCATCTGTGAAAAACAGAACAGCAGGTAGTAAATGATTTTTCCGGGGCACTTCTGCCACTCTAATCAAAAAACTCGGAACATACGCACGAAAGACAATTATATAGAGCACGCTGTCGAAAAAATTCAGACCAAAAAGATGATCTGGTGATTTTATACGAATTTTTCTATCCAAGGACATAATCTGTTTCCTGGACAGCACGTCACAACTTTTGAACTTTCTTGCAATCAGAGGCTATACTTGGCACAAAATTGAAAAGCAAAGATACAATGATGATGCTACAGTAGTAACAACATCAAGACACAACAAAAGCAAAATAAAATTTATTCATTGGGCTGCCTCCCAAAAGCGCTTTCTTTTATGCCTTTAAGCTAGGCATAAGACTTTAATGATGCTCTCGTAGGAATAAGAGTTGAAGAACAAAAGAGAGCATCAAGAAGCAAATACCAAGCACATTTAAGCCTAACATGCTTCCTATGCATAGGAATATTGCAATAGAATAATTCATTGAAGCACAAAGCAATAAGCATAGGAAGACAAAACAAGTGCAACTTCAAAATATTCACCATAAAGAGAGGAAACTTCCTATTATTAAGATATTTAGAACCAAGTCTCCCTCATTATAAATTTCAGTGGCATCATGGATGAACTCAGCAATATAAGCATCATATAAAGCATTGTTACCATGATCCACATGCAAAAAGGTACTCTTACTCTCCACATAAGCATAATCTTTCTCATTGGTAATGGTGGGAGTAGGACTATCATAAACAACTTGAACACTATAGATTAATTGTATATTAGGAGGGTGGTGTTCAACAAGGGAGTAATTCCCTCCATGATTATGACAAGTTTCATAAGGATAATTTCTCCTTATGTCATAGGTACCTTTATAATCACTATAGATTGGAGTTATAACATCATCATGGTAGAGAAGAGCATTATCATTGCTAGCAACTATATTTGTAAACATGTTGTCTTTATTCTTACTAGCAAGAGAATTATCAATTATCACATCACTAGTGGGTAAAGGATTTGCAATCCTATCATCCCCAAGCTTAGAGCTTCCCATATCTTCACTTTCAGAGTTGGTACCAAAAAGATTTTCAAGATCATAAGTAGCATTATCATCATTTTCCCAATCACAATAAGTAACATGCATGTCATAATAAAAATCATCTTCAATAGTTCCTACGGACGTATCATCAAGATGATAAATAAGGCAATAAACTTCACCTTCTTCTTTAAACTTACAACCGTTAGGATAAAAGTTGATGGGAGGAATATGCTCAGGCCAGGTTGATACCCATTCTTCTTCCTTCTTGCTCCTCTTCCTCCTCCTCTTCTTTTTCTTTTTCTTCACCTTAGGAGGGAGTGTTTGGAGATGAAGCTTCTCCACATATCCTGGTTTATCATTAGAAACAATAGGGGAAACTTGGGAGAAGCTCTCCTTTTTATTAGCAGAAATATAAGAGACATTTTTATACTTTGGTAAAGTTCCCTCCTTTCTAATCTTACTTATGTAATCATTTTCATGGCAATTAACAACACAATAGAGATGGCAATTTTGCAAAGTGTTTTTTATTCCTATGGCATTATCATCCAGCCAAGAAGTCTTTTCTGATAACTCTTCACACATCAAAAATAACATAAGCTCATCATAAAGATCAGAGGTGATCATGTTATCACACAACCGGTTAACAGTTATGTTTTGAAAGTTCATGCATTGAAAATTAAAGTGACCCTCTATACGGCAAAGTTCACAAGTAAAAGGATAAAGGTCACACAATTCTCTCGCAATTTCATTTAAATCTCTGACCCAAGTGATTGTTCTTTCATGCTTATGTTGCTTACAATACTTCTCTTCTTCAATCATAGGCCTTTCACAAGGTCTATCCACTCCACAAAAATTAACATGCTTATATAAAACTTCATTTTTAGGAATTGGATCATGCATGTTGCAATCATCATGAACAATTTCATTTTCTTTGCAAGTCTCTTTAAAAGGTTTATGATACTTGACCCAATCCTCCTTAGGCATATTAAGATGTGAAGCAAAAGATTTGAGGAAATCAACAAGGAGTTGAGAATCAAGCCCAAACTTAGCACTAAACTTATTAAAACTTGTAGTTTCAACAAAGGACTTAATGCAATCATACTCATAAATTATACCTGGCTCTTTACCTTTGTCGATCTCCCAATCTTCAGTGTTGCGTTGAATTCTTTCAAGGAGTTTCCATTTAGCATCAATCTTTTTGTTTGTGAAAGAACCCATAGAGGAAGCGTCGAGCAAATCTTTATCCTGTCGAGAAAGCCTCGCATAGAAATTAGTAATAATCATATCTTTGGGGAGCCCATGGTTAGGACATTTTAGCATTAACGTTTTCAGTCTCCCCCAAGCTTGAGCTATGCTCTCTCCGTCATGAGGATAGAAATTATAAACATAATTCCTATTCTCATGGACTTCATGAAGAGGATAAAACTTGGAGTAAAAGAGAGACTGGATCTCTTCCCAATCCAGCAGGTGAGAGTCATCTTGTAGCCTATACCATTCCAATGCTTTTCCTTTCAGTGACAAGGCAAATAATTTCCTCATGACAAACTCCCTTGATACACCCGCAAGCTTAAATAATGAACATAGTTGTGACAGATATAGCAAGTGTTCACCGGGATGTTTGTCTCCTGCATAACGATTAGCCAAAACATAATCGATAATACCAGCTGGTATTTTATAGGGCACAATTTCAATAGGGGGAGGAGCAACCACCACAGGTGTGGGGCGTCTTCCCGCAAGCAACGATCCAATAGCAAGGTTGTCCATAAGCATAACTAGTGAAATAAAAACAAGAAACAAAAAGATTTAATTGCAAGATCTAAAGATATACCTTCAAGCGCTCACCTCCCCGGCAACGGCGCCAGAAATAGCTTGATGTCTACACACGCTTCTACTCTTGTAGACTATGTTGGGCCTCCAAGCGCAGAGGTTTGTAGGACAGCAGCAATTTCCCTCAAGTGGGTGACCTAAGGTTTATCGAACTCAGGGAAGTAGAGGTTGCAGATGATCTCTCTCAAGTAACCCTGCAACTAAGATACAAGAAGTCTCTTGTGTCCCCAACACACCTAATGCAACTAGGAGTTGTATAGGTGCACTAGTTCGGCGAAGAGATGGTAAAATATGGATGATAGGAGTGGCAAAGCAAAGTAATATAAATATGTAATAAAAAGTGCAGCAAGCAAACAAGTGGTAAACGTGAGCACAAATGGTATTGCAATGGTGGAAACAAGGCCTAGGGTTCATACTTTCACTAGTGGCAACTCCCAACAACATTAACATAATCAAATCACATGATATTTCCCATAAAACATGCAAAGGGGACACACTCGGAGGTCATTCCTTCGTGGTCAAGAGAGGACGAGAATTATGTAGGGCTACAAAAGCACACCTCAAAGTTCGTAGTTCTCAATCTAAGGATTTCCTAATGTCACCGCGGCCATCCAAAGAGAGTCCCACAATCACCACAACATATCTAAAGGATAGTCAAAGACAAGCACCAAGAGACTCTCAATCTTCAATCAACACACAAGAGAGGAAATCACTCATGAAAATACTTTTCTAATCCATGTCCAATAGACCGCTGTCACCTTGGTCTCGGGGATTATACTAGATAAAGACAAGTGAGTACATCAATCCAATACATAGAGGAAGGGGAAATATCATGGGATCACCCTAGATTAACATAGCCTATGATCACAACGAAGATCACATCATGGGAGAGAGAATTGACCACATAGCTACTGGTAAGAACCTCAGCCCCGAGGAGGAACTACTCCCGCATCATGGAGGGAGGAAGCAACGTCGATGGAGATGAATCCGGGGGCACTTCCCCGTCCCGGCAGGGTGCCGGCGCAGGAATTCTGGTCCCCCGAAGCTTGATGGCGATGGCGGCGGAGATCGGAATCGCGTCTGGAGAAAAGGGTTCCGAAATCAGGGTTTCCGCGACACGGTGTAAATATATGCCAAAGGGGGGCATCAGAGGGGGTCAGGGGTGCCCAGGCGCCCCCCCGGCGCAGCCAGGGGGGGCGCGTGGGCAGGCCGCCTAGAGCCCCTGTGGGTCCCCTCCGGCCCTACTTTGGCCGCATGGAAGCTTCCGGAACGCTGATTTTTTATATAATTTTTCTGGATTTTTTCTGGCAGTTCTCGTAATGTGAAAACCTGAAATACAAAAACAGCCGAAAATAGAAACTGGCACTGGGGTGCACTGAGTTAATAGGTTAGTCCAAATATGATCAAAAGTGTATGGAAGTGTGTAAATAACATAGCAATATCATCCAAAAGAGGCATGGAGCAAGCAGAAATTATAGATACGTTTTGGACGTATCACCTGCTCCTTTGTAAAGTGATGAAACAAAGAATGCCCTTTACTCCTTTACTCCTTTTTTGAATGGAATGTTCATAATATTTTGGCTCCAGTTTTTTCTAATTCTTATTAGCTGATTAATGTAACAGGGCGTCCGTGAAAGGCCCAGTCCTGACTATGGCCCTCCAGTGAGTCTGGCGTTTGATTGATATTGAAGGAGCTACATGCAGAAGAAGAAAACACTTGTAGAACTTGTAACTGTGATTCCCATACTTGTACAACTTGTATCAACTAAGCTTGTATTACGTGTAACTTGTAGAAGTTGTACAGTACTGTATATGTTACAGCTTGTACTACGTGGCATTTGTAGAACTTGTACTGAATCTGGCTATTGTTATTTGAAGTACCATGTGTGTTTTCTGCTTGCCAATTTAACTACTGGTTATTTTCTTACTATCAAATTGAAATATGAAGAATTTAGGCCTAGTAGCTGGGACCAACTTATCAGAACCTGACAAGTGGGACATGTTTGACTAATGGACCCATTTTATAAAAAAAGAAAACTAAAACTGTTGGTACAAAAAGCCCACGACCCATGAAATAAAAAGGCTGCAATGTTGGGCTTGGTCCATGAAGCTGACAAAAAATTCATAGGAAAAAATATAAATGGGCTGAATTAATGGGCTCGGCCCATATAAACACCGAATTGGACCGGGCTGATTCTTGTGCCACATCAGGTTGCCACGTCGGATGCCTACATGGCCTGGGGAGGCTGCTAGTGACCAAAACAAGACAATTGGCACATTTTGGTCGTAAACATCTACGACCTTCTCACAGAGAAGGTCGTTAATTTCAGTTTACGACCGCCAGCTTTTGACCATCTGTTTTTGGCCACAAAAAGGTCACAAATGGAAAATAATGACCATTCAGTGACCAATAGTCAAGGTCACAAGCTGACATATTTCTTGTAGTGAGTCCCCGTCCGGGCCGGACTAACTTCCATCGACAATCAAGCCCTGGCAGAGAGCTTTCCCAACCCCTCCGATGGAGAGCGGGTATGTTTTGTCCCCTTCCTTCTAAGAGGCGTAGGTTTTCCCGTCCACCCCTTCCTTAGGGGGATCCTGGAGTTCTATGGTCTTCAATTGCATGATCTCACGTCGGGGTCTATCTTGCACATTGCCGGATTCGTCACTTTATGCGAACTACTCTTGGGCTGCGAGCCTCACTTTGAGCTGTGGAGGAAGTTCTTCTGCCTTGTCCCTCACTCAGAAAAGGGATCCATATTTGAATTTGGTGGCGCCGAAGTATCGCGCATAGCAGGGACATGCTATCTGTCCTGCACTCCAAAGAAGGCACCCGAAGAGTGGCCTTCGGAGTGGTTTTACATTGAGGACGTTGCTCTGCCGGATCCAGTTCGGCAAGGCCTCCCCAAGTATTCCAATGCTCCTCCAAAGAAGCTTTTCAACTGGTGTCCCCACTGCCCCTTAGAAGAAGAGAGTGCGGAGGTCAGCAGACTGGCCGGCAAGATCAGATTGCTTGCCACTTCGGGGCTATCTATAATTGAAGTGACGGCGATTTCAATAAAGCGATGCGTGCAGCTGCTCCAAGCTAGAGAATTTCCTATGTGGCATTACAATGTCCTGAATGATGCCTCACGCTGCTTACGCCCGGGTCCGGATGACCCTGCAGCTCTAGCCGCCATCCTAGAAGGTCTTTACAAGGGAGAGAAGCAAGACTTTCTTCGCTTGAAGTGCCGGTAGGGTTTTTCTATGTACAATACTCCTGACTGGGTAAGTCTCCCTCTTGACCTCTATATTCGCCCATTTTTTCTTTGTTATGATGTGTTAACCGAACTGAATTCAGTTTTTCCAACAAGAGTGGAGGAAGGTGATCGAGGGGATTAATAGTCCCGCCCCACAACCAGAGGACCACTTCCGAAATGCGGGTCCCGGATATGATGAAGATCCGGACATAGGCATAGAACTAGAAGATGGAGTCTTCTACCAAGCGTGTCGTGATGGCGCTGTGGTGGCTATTATAGCTGATTACCATAGCCTCATTCCTTCTTCTCACGTAAGTACCCAAGACATACCTCCTTGATACGTCTCCAACGTATCTATAATTTTTGATTGTTCCATGCTATTATTTATGATGTTTTGGATGTTTAATGGGCTTTGTTATCCACTTTTATATTATTTTTGGGACTAACCTACTAACCCAAAGGCCCAGTGCAGATTGCTGTTTTTTTGCCTGTTTCAGGGTTTTACAGAAAAGGAATATCAAACGGAGTCCAAACGGAATGAAATCTTCGGGAGAGATATTTTTGGAAAAAATCACGCACGGGAGACTTGAGAACCATGGAGTAGGGCACACGTGGCGCCCACGAGGGTGGGGGGCGCGCCCCCACCTCGTGGGCCCCACGTTTGGCCCCCGGTGCCCTCCTTCCTCCTATATATACATACGTACCCCGAAACCATCAGAACAACAGAGAAAACCCTACTTCCACCACCGCAACCTTCTGTTCCTATGAGATCCCATCTTGGGGCCTATTCCGGAGCTCCGCCGGAGGGGGGATCTTCCACGGAGTGCTTCTACATCATCATCATCGCCTCACCATGAGTTGTGAGTAGTTTACCATAGACCTTCAGCTCCATAGCTAGTATCTAGATGGCTTCTTCTCTCTCTTTGGATCTCAATACCAAGTTCTCCTCGGTCTTCGAGGAGATCTATTCGATGTAATCTCTTTTTGCGGTGTGTTTGTCGAGCTCCAATGAATTGTGGGTTTATGATCAAGATTATCTATTAGGAATATTTGGTTCTTCTCTGAACTCTTTATATATGATTATAATATCCTTGCAAGTCTCTTCGAATTATTGGTTTGGTTTGGCCTACTAGATCTATAGTTCTTGCAATGGGAGAAGTGCTTGGCTTTGGGTTCAATCTTGTAGTGTCCTTTCCCAGTGACAGTAGGGGCAGCAAGGCACGTATTGTATTGTTGCCATCGAGGATAAAAAGATGGGGTTTATATCACTAAGTTTGAGTTTATCCCTCTACATCATGTCATCTTGCTTAAGGCGTTACTCTGTTCTTATGAACTCAATACACTAGATGAATGCTGGATAGCGGTCAATGTGTGGAGTAATAGTAGTAGATGCAGAATCGTGTCGGTCTACTTGTATCAGACATGATGCCTATATATAATGATCATGCCTAGATAGTCTCATAATTATTCGCTTTTCTATCAATTGCTCGACAGTAATTTGTTTACCCGCCGTAGAATATCGCTATCATGAGAGAAGCCACTAGAGAACACTATGGCCCCCGGGTCTATTCTCAACATATCAATGTACAATCTACTTTACTTTTCTGCTTTTACTTTCTGTTCTTATAACCAAAAATATCAAACTATCATCTCTATCAGATCTCACTTTTGTAAGTGACCGTAAAGGGATTGACAACCCCTTATCGCGTTGGCTGCGAAGTTCTTATTTATTTGTGCAGGTGCGAGGGACTCGCGCGTGGTCTCCTACTGGATTGATACATTGGTTCTCAAAAACCGAGGGAAATACTTACGCTACTGTGCTGCATCTCCCTTTCCTCTTCGAGGGAATACAACGCAAGCTCAAGAAGTAGCAAGAAGAATTTCTGGCGACGTTGCCGGGGAGGCTTACACAAAAGTCATATACCAAGTACCTATCACAAACCCTTATCCTTCGCATTACATTTTTGCCTCTCGTTTTCCTCTCCCCCACTTCACCCTTGCCGTTTTATTTGCCCTTCTTCTGTCGTGTGTTTATCGTTCGCTTGCCTCTTGTTTGCTTGTGTGTGTTGGATTGCTTGCTTGTCACTATGGCTCAGAACAATACCAAATTGTGTGACTTCTCCAATACCAACAATAATGATTTTATCAGCACTCCGATTGCTCCTATTATCGATGCTGAATCTTGTGAGATCAATGCTGCTCTGTTGAATCTTGTCATGAAAGATCAATTTTTCGGCCTTCCTAGTGAAGATGCCGCTACCCACCTAAACAACTTTGTTGATTTGTGTGATATGCAAAAGAAAAGGGATACGGATAAATATATTGTTAAATTGAAGTTATTTCCATTTTCACTTAGGCGTTGTTTGGATAGGGCGTATGTACGGAATTCGTTCTCTATAAACCAGGAAAACAGTTCAACAGACTAAAATTTTGTTTGGCTACGATCACTAATCCACGTATATAGGAAACTTGGTTCTCCAAAACCTTGAATTTCAGGTTTGTGGGAAATCTACTATTATCCGTTTTTCCAAAATCGCGATCGCTATATACATGATTGTAACTGCTTCCCCCTCCGACGGCTCGTTTCCCAACAGCTTCGTGGCGCCAGTTTTGCGTTTTTTGCCGCTCACCTCCACCCCCGACATGGCCGCCATCAGGGTGGCCGGCGTCGGGCATTCCCTTGAGATCTGCACAACCTGGTACGGATGCGCCTGGACGGCCAGCGTCTGAGGGGCGGCGGACCTGCGAATCAACTCGACCCGAGCAGAACCTATGTGGTGCCGAGAGGGATGCTCTGGACGTCCGGCATCGAGGCGCGGCGGACCTAACGGATGAGCTCGAGGAGCAGTTCTCCCCGCGCAAATCCTATGCGTGGCCAACAACGGATGTTCTTGGACAGCCAGCGTCGAGGGACGGTGGACCTGCGGGATGAACTCGAGGAGCAGCTCCCCAAGCAGAGCCTATGCGGGCCGACAAGGGGCGCTCCTATACGGCAAGCGCCGAGGGGCGGCAGACTACGGGATGAGCGCGAGTACCAACCCTCCTTGTTCAGAGCCTATGGGCGACCAGAGAAGCCTCTCCGCGCGAACTCGTCGAGGCCGTACCGTGGGTGGAGTGCATCGGCATCGCAAAACAAGGGGAGGAGTGCACCAAGGTCTACGGGCTGAGAACGAACTACAGAAGAAGAATCGCGGGTGGAGCTTGCGAAGCCATCAGCAATGGCCAAAATCGGGGTTAGTAAGAGAGAGAAGGTCATGGAAGGAAGCTAATCATTGCCTATCCAAACAAGGAAATACACAAGCCAGTTTTACCCTTTTCAAAACCCAAACGTGTTATTGTGTAAATCGGTAATCCAAAAATCAATTAGCAAAATTGATTTTGCTAAAATCCTGGTACAAACTCGTTTATCATATACCACCTCTTATCCAAACAACCCCTTAGAGATCATGTTAAAACTTGGTTTTCTTCTTTTCCTAGAAATAGTATTGATTCGTGGAATAAGTGCAAAGATGCTTTTATCTCTAAGTATTTCCCTCCTTCTAAGATCATCTCTCTTAGAAATGATATTATGAATTTTAAGCAACTAGATCATGAGCATGTTGCAAACGCTTGAGAGAGAATGAAATTAATGATACGTCATTGCCCTACACATGGTTTGTACCTATGGATGATTATTCAGAACTTTTATGCTGGCTTGAATTTTGCTTCTAGAAATCTTTTAGATTCGGCCGCAAGAGGCACTTTCATGGAAACTACCTTAGGAGAAGCTACCAAACTCCTAGATAATATTATGGTTAATTATTCTCAATGGCACACCGAAAGATCTACTAGTAAAAAAGTGCATGCTATTGAAGAAATTAGTTTTTTGAGTGGAAAGATGGATGAACTTATGAAATTATTTGCTGCTAAGAGTGCTTCTTCTGATCCTAATGATATGCCTTTGTCCACTTTGATTGAAAATAACAATGAATCTTTGGATGAGAATTTTGTTGGTAGGAATAATTTTGGTAACAATGCTTATAGAGGGAACTTTAATCCTAGGCCTTTTCCTAGTAATTCCTCTAATAATATGGTAATTCCTACAACAACTCTTATGGAAAGATGCCTTCTGAATTTGAAACTAGCGTTAAGGAGTTTATGTTTTCGCAAAAGAATTTCAATGCTATGCTTGAAGAAAAATTGCTTAAGATTGATGAATTGGCTAGAAGTGTGGATAGAATTACTCTTGATGTTGATTCTTTGAAACTTAGATCTATCCCACCTAAGCATGATATCAATGAGCCTCTCAAAGCCATGAGAATTTCCATTGATGAATGCAAAGAAAGAACCGCTAGGATGCATGCTAAAAGAGAGAATTATATAAAAGCGTGTTCTTCTAGTTATCATGAGAATAAAGATGAAGATCTGAAAGTTATTGATGTGTCTCCTATTAGATCCTTGTTTTGTAGTATAAATCTTGATGAAGATAGGATTGGAGATGAGTCTACTTTAAGGTGTCCCAATGATTCGGAGTTTTTAGATCTTGATGCTAAAATTGTTAAAAGTGGGAGTGAAGAGATTAAAACTTTGTATAGTGATGAACCCACTACTTTGGATTTCAAGGGATTCAATTATGATAATTGCTCTTTGATTGATTGTATTTCCTTGTTGCAACCCGTACTAAACTCTCCGCATGCTTATAGTCAAAATAAAGCTTTTACCAAACACATAGTTGATGCTTTGATGCAATCTTATGAAGAAAAACTTGAGTTAGAAGTTTCTATCCCTAGAAAGCTTTATGATGAGTGGGAACCTACTATTAAAATAAAAATTAAAGATCATGAATGCTTTGCTTTGTGTGATTTGGGTGCAAGTGTCTCCACTATCCCAAAAACTTTGTGTGATTTGCTAGGATTCCATGAGCTTGATGATTGTTCCTTAAATTTGCATCTTGCGGATTCCACTATTAAGAAACCTATGGGAAGGATTAATGATGTTCTTATCGTTGCCAATAGGAATTATGTGCCCGTAGATTTCATTGTTCTTGATATAGATTGCAATCCTTCATGTCCTATTATTCTTGGTAGACCTTTCCTTAGAACGATTGGTGCAATTATTGATATGAAGGAAGGAAATATTAGATTCCAATTTCCGTTAAGGAAAGGCATGGAACACTTTCCTAGAAAGAAAATCGAATTACCATATGAATCTATTATGAGAGCCACTTATGGATTGCCTTCCAAAGATGGCAATACCTAGATCTATCCATGTATCGTGCCTAGCTAGGGGCGTAAAACGATAGCGCTGGTTGGGAGGCAACCCAATTTTATATTTTTTGTTTTTGCTTCTATTTAGGAATAAATATTGCATCTAGCTTCTGTTTAGATGTGGTTTTGTGTTTTGCTTAATGTTTGTGCCAAGTAGAACCTTTGGGAAGACTTGTGTGAAGTTTATATGATCTTGCTATGAAAAACAGAATCGTTAGCGCTCGCTAGAATGGTCACCAGATTTTACTGGTGCGTGCTATTTAGTTGATTCTTTTTTCAGATGATTAATAGACAAATTCCTCACGTTTACCAAATTAGTTTGAATTTTTTGGAGTTACAGAAGTATGCGAAAACTGCAGATTACTACAGACTGTTCCGTTTTTGACAGATTCTGTTTTTCGTGTGTTGTTTGTTATTTCAATGCATCTATGAGTAGTATTGGGAAGTATGAACCATAGAGAAGTTGGAATACAGTAGGTTTAACAACAATATAAACAAATAATGAATTCATTGCAGTACCTTTGAGTAGTGGTTTGCTTTCTTATACTAACGGAGCTCATGAGATTTTGTCTAAGTTTTGTGTTGTGAAGTTTTCAAGTTTTGAGTATTGCTTTGATGGACTATGGAACAAAGAGTGGCAAGAGCCTAAGATTGAGAATGCCCAAGGAACCCCAAGGTAAAATTAAAAGACAACCAAAAGCCTAAGATTGGGGATGCCCCGGGAAGGCATCCCCTCTTTCGTCTTCATCCATCGGTAACTATACTCGGAGCTATATTTTTATTCACCACATGATATGTGTTTTACTTGGAGCGTATTGTATAATTTGAGTATTTGCTTGTTAGTTTGCCACAATTATCCTTGATGGACACACCTATTTGAGAGAGTTAAATATGGCCTAGGAATTGATAGAACACTCTATGTGCTTCACTTATATCTTTTGAGTTGAATAGTTTTTGCTCTAGTGCTTCACCTATATCTTTTAGAGCACGGTGGTGATAATATTTTGAAGAAATTGTTGATCTCTCATGCTTCACTTATATCCTTTTGAGAGTCTATTAAAACAGCATGGTAATGTGCTTAGGCTATAAAACTAGTCTTCACATGATAGACATCCAATATCAATGTAGTAAAAACTTTCACACTAAGTGCATTGAATATGATGAGAAGTTGGATGCTTGATAATTGTTTTGAGATATGAGGATAGTGATATTAGAGTCATGCTAGTGGAGTTATTATGAAATTGAGAAATGCTTGTGTTAAGGTTAGTGATTCCCGTAGCATACACGTATGGTGAACCGCTATGTGATGAAGTTAGAGCATGATGTATTTGTAAAGTGTCAACCTTTGTGTGGAGGTCGGGGGCGCGCGATGGTTAACTCCTACCAACCTCACCCCTAGGAGCATGCGTTGATTGCTTTGTTTTGATGACTCGTAGATTTTTGCAATAAGTATATGAGTTCTTATGACTAATGTTGAGTCCATGGATTATACGCACTCTCACCCTTCCACCATTGCTAGCCTCTCTTGTATCGCGCAACTTTCGCCGGTACTATACACCCACTATATATCCTTCCTCAAAACAGCCACCATATATCCTTCCTCAAAATAGCCACCATACCTACCTATCATGGCATTTCCATAGCCAGTCCAAGATATATTGCCATGCAACTTTCCACTGTTCCGTTCATATGACACGCATCATATTGTCATATTGCCATGCATGATCATGTAGTTGACATCGTATTTGTGGCTAGGACACCATGCAAATTTTTTCATACATGTCACTCTTGATTCATTGCACATCCTGGTACACCGCCGGAGGCGTTCATATAGAGTCATACTTTGTTCTAGTATCGAGTTGTAATTCAATGAAAGTGTGATGATCATCATTATTAGAGCATTGTCCCATGTGAGGAAAGGCTAAATCAATAAAGCCCCTCCAAAAAAATAAAAAAAATAAAGACCAAAGAAAAAAGTCCAAAAAAAAAAAGAAAAAAAAGAAAAAGGGACAATTGCTACTATCTTTTTCCACACTTGTGCTTCAAAGTAGCACCATGTTCTTCATGATAGAGAGTCTCATGTTTAGTCACTTTCATATACTAGTGGGAATTTTCATTATAGAACTTGGCTTGTATATTGCAACTATGGGCTTGCTCAAATGCCCTAGGTCTTCATGAGCAAGCAAGTTGGATGCACACCCACTAGTTTCTTTTGTTGAGCTTTCATACATGTTTAGCTCTAGTGCATCCGTTGCATGGCAATCCCTACTCACTCACATTGATATCTATTGATGGGCATCTCCATAGCGCCTAGTTGATGTGAGACTATCTCCCTCCTTTTTGTCTTCTCCACAACCACCTCTCTATTCCACCCATAGTGCTATGTCCATGGGTCTAGGGCTGGAAAAAAAGCTCGAAGCTCGCGAGCTAAAGGAGTAACTCGTGACTCGGCTCGAATTGACTCGAACTCGAAGAATAACGAGTCGAGTCGAGCTTTAGTTTAAGATCGTTTACAGAGCGAGTTAAACGAGCCAATCTCACGAGTACTCGTGTAACTCGTTAGGCTCGGTATAAAAGGTCAGCCACTCCCAATGCAAAAAAAAAATCAGCCACTCAGCACCCTGCACCCCAGGCGCACAACACATGGCCCAACCATTGAAGGCCCAGCCGCCCAAAAGACTCATGCGTTACAAGGAAATTACAATTTTTTGGTGATGTATATGTTTAATATATACATAATCATTTTTATCATATTTGAGGTTTTATGTGCATATCTTTAACGAGCTTAACAAGCTAAACGAGCCAGCTCACGAGTTAAACAAGTCGAGACAATCTTGGGTTTGAGCTCGTTATAGTAATGAGTCGAGTCGAGCTAGCTCGTTAACGTAGCGAGCTCCAGCGAGTCGAGCCGAGTTGGCTCGACTTGGCTCGAATTCCACCCCTACATGGGTCACACTCATGTATTGCGTGAAAGTTGAAAGGTTTGAAAGAATAGAGTATGAAAACAAGTGCTTGACTGAAATCGGGGTTGTGCATGATATGAATATTTTGTGTGATGAAGAGGGAGCATAGCCATACTATATGATTTTGTAGGGATAACTTTCTTTAGCCATAGTATTTTGAGAAGACATGATTGCTTTGTTAGTATGCTTGAAGTATTACTATTTCTTATGTTAATATAAACTTTTGTCTTGAATCTTTCAGATCTGAACATTCATGCCACAATTAAGAGAATTACATTGAAAAACTATGTTGGTTAGCATTCCACATAAAAAATTCTGTTTTTATCATTTACCTACTCGAGGACGAGTAGGAATTAAGCTTGGGGATGCTTGATATGTCTCCAACGTATCTATAATTTCTGATTGTTCCATGCTATTATTTATGATGTTTTGGATGTTTAATGGGCTTTGTTATCCACTTTTATATTATTTTTGGGACTAACCTACTAACCCAAAGGCCCAGTCTAGATTGATGTTTTTTTTGCCTATTTCAGGGTTTTACAGAAAATGAATATCAAACGGAGTCCAAAGGGAATGAAACCTTTGGGAGAGATATTTTTGGAGAAAACCACGCACGGGAGACTTGAGAACCATGGAGTAGGGCACATGTGGCGCCCACGAGGGTGGGGGGCGCGCCCCCCTATAGGGCGCGCCCCTGCCTCATGGGCCCCACGTTTGGCCCCCGGTGCCCTTCTTCGTCCTATATATGCCTACGTACCCCGAAACCATCAGAACAACAGAGAAAACCCTAGTTCCACCGCCACAACCTTCTGTTCCCATGAGATCCCATCTTGGGGCCTGTTCTGGAGCTCCGCCGGAGGGGGGATCTTTCACGGAGTGCTTCTACATCATCATCATCGCCTCACCATGAGTTGTGAGTAGTTTACCACAGAACTTCGGGTCCATAGCTAGTATCTAGATGGCTTCTTCTCTCTCTTTGGATCTCAATACCAAGTTATCCTCGGTCTTCGAGGAGATCTATTCGATGTAATCTCTTTTTGCGATGTGTTTGTCGAGATCCGATGAATTGTGGGTTTATGATCAAGATTATCTATTACAAATAGTTGGTTATTCTCTGAACTCTTTATGTATGATTATAATATCCTTACAAGTCTCTTAGAATTATTGGTTTGGTTTGGCCTACTAGATCTATAGTTCTTGCAATGGGAGAAGTGCTTGGCTTTGGGTTCAATCTTGCCGTCTCCTTTCCCAGTGACAGTAGGGGCAGCAAGGCACGTATTGTATTGTTGCCATCGAGGATAAAAAGATGGGGTTTATATCACTAAGTTTGAGTTTATCCCTCTACATCATGTCATCTTGCTTAAGGTGTTACTCTGTTCATATGAACTCAATACACTAGATGCATACTGGATAGCGGTCGATGTGTGGAGTAATAGTAGTAGATGCAGAATTGTTTCGGTCTACTTGTCTCGGACGTGATGCCTATATATAATGATCATGCCTATATAGTCTCATAATTATTCGCTTTTCTATCAATTGCTCGAAAGTAATTTTTTTACCCGCCGTAGAATATCGCTATCATGAGAGAAGCCACTAGAGAACACTATGGCCCCCGGGTCTATTCTCAACATATCAATCTACAATCTAATTACTTTTCCGCTTTTACTTTCTGTTCTTATAACCAAAAATACCAAAAATATCAAACTATCATCTCTATCAGATCTCACTTTCGTAAGTGACCGTAAAGGGATTGACAACCCCTTATCACGTTGGCTGTGAAGTTCTTATTTGTTTGTGCAGGTGCGAGGGACTCGCGCGTGGTCTCCTACTGGATTGATACCTTGGTTCTCAAAAACTGAGGGACATACTTACGCTACTGTGCTGCATCTCCCTTTCCTCTTCGAGGGAATACAACGCAAGCTCGAGAAGTAGTTGTAAGTGCATCTAGTGCCACCCTAGTTGGTTTTGGAGTATTGACGACAAACCTGGTTGAGGGACTAATGTGTTTGTGAGAATTGCAGGATAAGACAGGTAGTAGTCCCTCATTGATTCGGTTTACCTACCGGAGATGACCCCTAAAAATGTATGAAGACATTGATATCAGTGGTGGTATATGAAGATAATCATATTAAAGACTATGACATGAGAAGACATTGTGGACTATGGAGAGCGAAGACGTAGATGTTTCGTTGTTTCCTTTTCTTCTTTGTTGAGTCATAGGAACCACCGTACTGTTAAGCGGGGTCCAAGTGAACTAAGTCAGAGTGACTGAAGTGATGCTCAACCAATTCCTATGTCTTCGAGCGAAGACTATGAGAGCAAATCTTATCCAGAGTCGGATGAGTCAGCTTTACTTGTAGCTCAAGTAAAGTTGCCGTGTGTGTTAAAAATTGCAGTGGGGTTTTACCCTACTGTTTATAGTAAAAAAAAAGTTGACGTGTGTGTTTGAAATCTGACCGTTGGAACACGTGTCAGTTCCTTAGTGACCCAGGGTCACTTCGGACAAATCAGGTCGGGTTGCCTAGTGGCTATAAATAGCCCACCCCCTACACCATAAATTGGTGGCTGCTCAGAGTTATTGCACGACTTTTGTCATTTGAGAGCAACCCACCTCCGAAGCATTTGAGAGAGAAATCCTTGCGAGGACAAAGCCCAAACACCCAGAGCCAAAGAGTGTTAGGCATCACTGAAGTCTTTCTGTCTGTGTGACCTGAAGACTTATTACACTTGAGGATTGTGTTTCCTCCAGCCGGTTAGGCGTCGCGTTCTGAGCATCCAAGAGTCATTGTGGATCGTCGGTGAACGAAGTCTGTGAAGGTTTGGAAGTCTACCTTGAAGACTTACCAGAGTGATTGGGCGAGGACTAGGTGTCCTTAGCTCAAGGGGAACAAGGTGAAGACGCGGTCTTCTGAGTTAAATCTCAGCCTCCCTAACCAGACGTACAGTTGTCACAGCAACAGGAACTGGTCTAAAAAATCACTATCTTCCCCGAACTACTGGTTCTATCCTTCCCTTCCTTTTACTTACTGCTATACGTTGTGAAGTCATTGCATGCTTGCCTTATCTGATTGACTTCACTGAGTATCTACTAGTTGTGATTGGCTTCATTCCTATCTTCCATCATGATCCCTACTGCCTAGCTGTTGTTAGTCTTCGTACTTTCACTTCATTGAATACTTGACTATGGCTTATCTAGTGTAGTCCACTTTCCGCTGCATACAAATAGGATTGAGCTTATCGTTTGTCTTCAAAACTACCATGTTTTGAAGCATTTCATAAAAATCGCCTATTCACCCCCCTCTGGTCGATATACTGCACTTTCAATTGGTATCAGAGCAAGGTACTCCCTTGTTCTGTGTGATTCGGTTTAACCACCTGGAGTTTTAGCTATGTCGACTGCAGGGATAATCAAAGTCTCCGCTGCGTGCCTCGTCTTCGATGGCACCGAATATCCCTACTGGAAGAACAAGATGCACATGCACCTTGAAGCCATTGACGCGGACCTCTGGTTTGTCGTCAAGAACGGCGTTCCCAAGACTGGTGAAGGTATCACCCCTGCTAATGTCAAGAGGCTCGTTCAATTGGATTCAACGGCCAAAAACATCATCTGTGGTCATCTGACCAAAGGACAGTATGGTCGTGTAAGTGCTCTGGACACGTCAAAGGAAGTTTGGGACTGGCTCTCAAAGGTCAATGAAGGAGTCTCTACCCAGAGAGATCAAAGGATCAGCGTCCTTTGCAATCTCTTCAATCGCTTCAAGAGACATGACAATGAGAATGTCCAGCACACATTTGATCATCTCACTGACATCACAAATGACCTCTGGTTTGTTGTCAAGAACGGCGTTCCCAAGACTGGTGAAGGTATCACCCCTGCAGATGTCAAGAGGCTCGTTCAATTGGATTCAACGGCCAAAAACATCATCTGTGGTCATCTGACCAAAGGACAGTATGGTCGTGTAAGTGCTCTGGACACGTCAAAGGAAGTTTGGGACTGGCTCTCAAAGGTCAATGAAGGAGTCTCTACCCAGAGAGATCAAAGGATCAGCGTCCTTTGCAATCTCTTCAATCGCTTCAAGAGACATGACAATGAGAATGTCCAACACACATTTGTTCATCTCACTGACATCACAAATGAGCTTCAAGCACTTGGCGCCGCTGAGATTACCAAGCATGAAATCGTCAAGACTCTCCTGAGATCACTCGACAACTCATTTGATATCCTTGCCCTGATGATTCAAGAACGCCCTGACTTCAAGACTCTCGATCCATCTGATATACTTGAGAGGCTCAACACACATGAGTTCCAGCTATCTGAGAAACGTGACATCTATGGTCCCAACTATGGCCGATCTCGCGCCTTAAAGGCAAAAGCTGTTTCTTCATCTGAAGAAGAATCTAACTGCAGTTCTGATGATCCTGAAGACATTGGAAAGGAGCTTGCCATGCTTGTGAAGAAGTTCCAGAAATTCACTAGGAAGAAAGGCTTCAGAAAGTCTTCACGATCCAGCTCAAGAAATGATGAAGCTTCTACTCATGACTACAAGAAGAGAACATGTCATAAGTGCAAGAAACCTGGTCACTACATCTCTGAGTGTCCTCAGTGGGACAATGAGAAGAAGAAGAAGAAGAGCAAGGAATATGATTCTGATGACAAGAAAAAGAAGAAATACTCAAAGTCTTCTTCTAAGTCTTCATCAAAGTATTCATCACACAAGAAGAATTCATCTAGCAAGGCTCGCGCATTTGTTGGCAAGGAGATGGATTCTGAGGAAGAGTCTGCTTCTGAAGAGGCGGAGGTGGAGTCGGAGGAGGAGTTTGATTCTGGTGCTGCTAGTCTGGCTTTAGCCACTGCCTACGTGGGCAAGTCCATCTTCAACACTGAAGACAATGGCCCCGTCCCCAACATTGATGATGAGGACGACGACTCTGCTCCCACCTTCTGCTTCATGGCACACGGTGCCAAGGTAAAATCACGCGATGCTTACTTTCAAACATCTAGTGAAGATGACTCTGATTGTGAATCAAAACCTAGCTACAAAACACTTGCTAAAATTGCCACTGAACAGCAGAAAGCCATGGAACATATTCAAAAACTGTTAGACAAAAGCGATGACCTGTTGGACGCGGAAATGACTCGTTCTCAGTCCTTAACTGAAGACATAAAAAATCTTCATGTTAAGTACAAGGAACTTGAAGGTCTTTATGAATCGCTCTCAAAAACTCATGAAAAGCTTTCCCACGATTACATTCAAAGGAAACGAGAACTTGAGAAATTGAAAGCGGCTCATGAAGATCTTCAAAAGGAAAATGAGTCACTCCGCGCGCAACTGATCAGCTCCACTCACGAAGAGTTTGAACCACCATGTCTAAAATGCATTGAACGTGATAATGCTACATCTGTTGCTGAATGTTCTACTGCTGCTACTGTTGCAATGTCTTCAACTACTGATGTGGTAACTAACCCCTCTGCTGAGGAAAGCACTACTATTGCTGATGAAAATGCTAGGTTGAAGACTTTGCTTGAAACAGGGATGTACAAAAGCCTCAAAGGGCATCAGACTCTATGTGATGTCCTCAAAAAGCAGATACTGAACCGAAACCCTAGGAAAGAGGGTGTTGGGTTCGACAGGAAAATGAATGTTGATGGTTCATACTGGAAGCCTGAGCAGTATCCCAAAACCACATGGGTTGCTGCAAAGGAACCTTCAGTGGATCCATCTACCTTATCTGGCTTCACTTGTGCTAATCCTGTTATCATTGATGAATCCTTTGATGCAAACTATAAACTGTTTAAGAATCAAAATGGTGAAGTGTTTGCCAGGTATATTGGTACTAACTGCAGGAACGGGCCACCTATGAAGAAGATCTGGGTACCCAAAGGTTGTCTTGAGAAGCTTCCAGCAAACACTATCATGACACCTCCTGGGATGAAGACAAACCCCAGACCAAAGGCTTCATATGGTCCTAAGGCTTCATACAGCCAAAGGACTCACCTGAGTCACCCTAACGCGGATGTTTTGCAGGGAAACCATACTCAGATCCATGAATATGAGCGTGTTTCTTCAAACCGCTATATTCATAAATCAAAGAATTTTTCTGCCTATTCTTATGAGTATTATTCTCCTCCTGCAATACTATTTGCTAGGGCTCCAAAGCCAAAATTCTCAGATGCTACTCTTAGACTCATTTCTTCTAAACCACCCCTGAAAATGTGGGTGGTTAAGAAGAACTAACCTTCTCTTGCAGGGAAAGGTCTCCAGCCGATAATCAAAGGCTTCTGATGCTATTGCTGGGGACCTAAAACACTTGTAGGGCAAAAGATCAAATGCCCAAAATGACTTACTGCTCATACTATTCATAAATCACTTGCTGAACATCTTATCAGTCCTAACTTTCATCTAAGCTTTCATAATCCACTTATGCATCAAATGTTTATGCTTCATAATGGCTTTTGGTGAAGCCTATCCTCCTAACTTCATTGTAGGGAGTGACACCAAAGTCTTCAGAATGGATTATGGATAGCGGATGCACAAATCATATGACTGGTGATCGAAATCTTCTCATGGACTCAACCTTACATCCATCTAACAAGAGTCACATCACATTTGCTGATACTGGTAAAAGCAAAGTGTTGGGTCTAGGTAGAGTTGCAATCTCAAGATATCAACACATGGATAAAGTCATGCTTGTTGAATCTCTTGGCTTCAACTTAATGTCTGTCTCAATGCTTTGTGACTTAAACATGATTGTGATCTTTGGTAAATTTCGTTGCCTTGTACTAATGGAATCTGACAAGTCTTTAGTATTTGAAGGATACAGAAAAGGTGATCTGTATATGGTAGATTTCTCAGCTGGACCACAAATGTCCGTATGTCTTCTAGCAAAAGCTTCAGAGTGCTGGCTCTAGCATCGGAGGCTAGGACATGCTGGCATGAGGAACTTGCACACTCTCGCAAAGAAGAAGCATGTCATAGGCATCGAGGAAGTCAAGTTCAAGAAAGATCATCTATGTGGTGCCTGTGAAGCTGGGAAGATGACTAGAGCCAAGCACCCCTCGAAGACAATCATGACGACATCCAAACCCTTCGAGCTGCTTCACATGGACTTATTTGGCCCTACTCACTACTCCACATTCTCTACCACAGCCTGTCTCTATGGCTTCGTCATTGTTGATGATTATTTAAGATACACATGGGTGCACATAATACTCTACAAGACTGAAGTGCAAGATGTCTTCAGACGCTTCGCCAACCGTGCCATGAACAACTATGGCATCAAGATCAAGCATATCAGAAGTGACAATGGCACTGAATTCAAGAACACCGACCTTGATCTTTATCTGGATGAAATGGGAATCACTCATGAATTCTCAGCCTCGTATACACCTCAGCAAAATGGGATCGTTGAGCGCAAGAACAGAACTCTAATTGAGATGGCTCGAACGATGCTCGATGAATACAAAACACCAAGAAGGTTCTGGCCCGAAGCTATTGATACTGCATGCCATATCATCAACCGTGTTTATCTTCACAAGCTTCTGAAGAAAACATCCTATGAACTCCTCACTGGAAAGAAGCCAAACGTAAGTTACTTCAGAGTATTTGGAGCTAAGTGCTGGATCGAGGATCCTCATCACAAGTCAAAATTTGCACCAAAAGCACATGAAGGCTTCATGCTCGGATATGGAAAGGATTCACACTCCTACAGAGTCTTCAACATCTTTCTCTATAAAACTGTTGAAACTGTGGATGTGCGATTTGATGAGACAAATGGTTCACAAAGAGAGTCCCTACCAACTGTGCTAAATGAAGCTTCACCAAATGAATCCATCAAGCTAATGGGAACTGGTGAGATCATGCCTTCTGAAGCACAACCTGACGAGGAACTCATCATCTCTGCTCCAAATCAGCCTGACGACAATGCTCAGCCTAAAGACAACACTCCTGATGATGACAATGTATAGCAAGAGCAAAATCTTCGTCCAGCTCATCCTCGTGTTGCAAATGAAGTACACGTTGAAAAGATAATTGATAGCATAAATGCTCCTGGTCCACTGACTCGCTCAAGAGCAACACAGCTTGCAAATTTCTGTGGGCACTTTGCTTTTGTATCAATATCTGAACCCAAGAAAGTTGCTGAAGCTTTTATGGAACCCGAATGGATTCAAGCAATGCAAGAAGAGCTTCAACATTTTGAGCTGAAAAATGTGTGGGAACTTGTCAAGCGTCCTGACCCTGGCAAGCACAACATAATAGGCACAAAATGGATCTATCGCAACAAACAAGATGAGCATGGTCAAGTGATCAGAAACAAGGCTCGTCTCGTTGCTCAAGGATACACTCAAGTTGAAGGGATTGACTTCGATGAAACATTTGCTCATGTGGCTAGACTTGAAGCTATTCGTATACTGCTAGCCTATGCAAATCATCACAACATACTTCTATATCAAATGGATGTAAAAAGTGCCTTTCTCAATGGAAGGATTGAAGAAGAAGTGTATGTTGCACAACCACCTGGCTTTGAAGACCCAAAACGTCCTGATATGGTATAAAAGCTCAACAAGGCACTGTATGGCCTCAAACAAGTGCCTCGTGCTTGGTATGACACACTGAAAGACTTCCTGAAGAGCAAAGGCTTCAAACCTGGATCCCTAGACCCCACACTCTTCACGAAGACATATGATGATGAGCTATTTGTCTGTCAAATCTATGTGGACGACATTATCTTCGGCTGCACGGACAAGAAATACAGTGATGAGTTTGGTCACATGATGCAAGAGCAATATCAAATGTCCATGATGGGTGAGCTGAAGCTCTTCCTTGGTCTTCAAATTCGTCAGCAAAGCAACGACATCTTCATATCTTAAGAAAAGTACCTTAAAGATTGCCTGAAAAAGTTTGGAATGCAAGACTGCAAATGGTACTCGACGCCAATGCCTGCTAAACATCATCTGGGTCCCGACGCCAATGGTAAAGAGTTTGATCAACAGGTATACCACTCCATGATTGGTTCTTTACTTTATTTATGTGCATCTAGGCCAGATATTATGCTTAGTGTTTGCATGTGTGCTCGATATCAAGCGGCACCAAAGGAGTCGCATCACTTAGTTGTGAAGCGAATACTTCGATATTTGGCTTACACCCCAACACTAGGATTATGGTATCCAAAGGGCTCAGAGTTTGATCTAGTTGGATTTTCATATGCTGATTATGCTGGTGACAAAGTTGATCGCAAGTCCACATCAGGCACATGTCACTTTCTAGGACGATCACTTGTCTGTTGGTCTTCAAAGAAGCAGAACTTTGTATCACTCTCCACTGCTGAATCTGAATACATTGCTGCTGGATCTTGCTGCGCTCAGCTTCTCTGGATGAAGCAAACACTCAAGGACTATGGAGTCCATCTGAAGCATGTGCCACTCTACTGCGATAATGAAAGCGCTATCAAGATTGCCAACAACCCAGTTCAGCACTCGAAGACAAAGCACATTGAAATTCGTCATCACTTTCTCAGAGATCATGTTATGAAGGAAGATATTGATATCATACACGTCAACACTGAAGAGCAACTGGCAGATATCTTCGCAAAGCCCTTGGATGAGAAAAGGTTTTGCAAGTTGCGGTGTGAGCTAAATATCTTATAATCCTCAAATGTCCTGTAATCAGGCACACATCCTAACACTTATGCATATTGATGACTTAGATGTGCAACACACGAAGTAGAGTATATCTTCAATCAATGAAGACTTACATTCTAAGTGTGAATACATTAACATGGAATTTGACTTCGGAGCGCCACGATAATTGTGCACCGTGTCTGGATCTAATACTTCCTATACGGTGGGTAACGCCACCACCAAATTCTTGTTTGAAGTGTTTCTCGTGGCGTTACATTTGCAAAGTCTTCGCACTTTGTTTATCTTCATATAGGACATATATATAGAGTTGTGTTATGTCCTCAACAGCATTCACTTATAGCTATGTCTTCATATTTGAATCTTTTGGACTAAGTGAATGTGATCAGACCCTAACCTCTCTGTGCTTTCTCATCTCACATTCTGTCTGTCCAAATCATACGCATTCTGTTGAAACTGTCGAATATCTTCTCTGCGTCCTTGTCAGCAGAAGATACGGAGACAAACTTTAAATCTGATTTTAATGCTCCATCCTTTATGCCTGAAACCCGGAGAAGCCGGAACGACCACTCCGACAGTCGTGGTGAACGTGAGATCGTGGGACAACTCCCAATGCGTTACATGACCGCCACGTGTCACTCATACGTGAACCGTCAGGGGCACCTGCGTAATTGCGTTGTGCCGTCTCCCATGCCTATAAATGCACGTCCCATCACGGTCAAAAGTTCTTCTACCACCTCTCCACCTCGACCAACCCTAGCGCCTCCGCTAGCTTTCGACGACGCCGGCGACGAAGCGCTTCGCTGCCGCAACCTCGTCGACGCCGTCCTCACGCCAGCCGCGGACATCTTCTACTCCGTCGTCGTCGTAGCTGTCCTCCGTCGCCAAGTTAGGGCACGGAAGACCGAACTGCTGGGCATCCAACTCCTCTCTGTCTAAGCAGTTCATCGTGTGGTAAATAAAACTTGCTTTTTACCATCCTCTAGATCCATAAAGATTCATCTATTTTACCACAAGAAGTTTCTGCCTACTTAGATATATAGATCTATCCTTTCTGAATCTCATATCTTGCCTAGTACATTCACATATGCTTCAACCATAGTTAGATTCCTCACTTGTACCTATTCGTGGATTCGTACAAATCTGTAACCAACTCTCATGAGTGAATGTCTTCGCGCTATGAGGTCAAAGTCTTCAAAACTGTTTTAATCTTCAAAACTTCTGAGAATGCATATGACCTCTTCCCCTTCCCTCGCATCTCTAATGCTGTCACAGGTACATGTCCGTGGGAGAATCCCTTGGTTCTCATAGTCTGCATTCGTTTGCAGAATTTTTGCAGCGTCACATTCACTCCCCTGAAGACAGTTCCTGTCTGACCAGCAGACCGAAGCATTTGCCTGTTTTGAAGCCATTCAGTTTGAAGCCCTTCAGGTTGAAGCAAATGGCAACTGACAAGACAGTTAGAAAGGGTGGCAGACAGCGCCGTGGCAACACCTCCATTGATCTGCCTCCTGATCTCATTGAGATATACAAGACTGATCCAGAGGAGGATTACAATCAGCGGAAGACACGAATCCAATGGATTCGAAGATACTGGGCTGAACAGTGGTTCAAGTACAGGTTTGTGACCCAAGAGTATGCTGAGAAGAACGCCATCAAGCATCCATGGGGAGATATCACATATAAAAATCTTCCCCCCAAGACTCGTGTTGAAGCCATTGCTCAAGGCTTCTATCCTTGCATGGTCAGAGGGCCTCAGCCTGCTGATGCTGATCCTAGCTCTATGCTCTGGTGTCGCGACGACAATCTGTTCAAGCGAAATCTTTAATATGCCAAGAACTCGGCCAAAGAGAACAAGAAGCATTGGGGATTAGACTTCTATCCTGGCCCCTCTGCGCCCCGCGCTGATGGAACTCGCGAAGCTGAACCAAACCTGGTTGGGCCCTTCTACAACTTAGAAGGCCTCATCAGTCACATCAGGGTTCAAGGGGCGGATGTGGATCAGCCTGCTGCAGATGCTGATTCTGAAGAAGCACCTGCAACACCCAAGAAGAAGAAATCAAAGGCTTCGAAGACCACTCCTCCAATTGCTTCTAGAGTGAATCCTTTGGCCACTGCTCCACCTGCACCAAGTGTGCAATCTGAGGAACACTCTCGTATCTCCAAGAGCAGACAACTGAAGAGGAAGCCATCACGCAACCCCAGTCCAGCTCTCACTCCTGATGCTGTTGAAGACTGCCAATGATGCCCTTGATCTCTCAAGTGATGAAGATCTTGGTGATGATGCTCTGGAGCTATTGATCAAGAGCAAGCAAGATGCTGAAATCTTCAACGATTTGCCGCTCTTTGACGTTGAAGTGCTCAATAACTTCATTGATGAATGGTTTGACACACCCAACCTGAGCTTCGACGATCTTCAACTTCCAGTTGGCCTCAGTGTCTCCTTCCATGGCGCCATTGCTTCTGAGTTTGCTCTGGTCAGAGAATTGTTGAGCTGAAGCAAAAGATAGACTATGAAAAGGCTCAGTTCAAGAAGCATGTGGACAAGCTCAGCGTGCAAGAGATTCAAAACTTCGAGGTTATGATGCATGAGCTCAAGGAAGCCTTTCGCCAGAGGCGTGATGAAGCTAAAGGTTCTCGTGAGCGAATCAAGGACTTGGCTGCCAAATGTGTTCAAGCATTCAATGAAGCTGAAAAGCGCAAGGCTCTTGGGTGTCCTGGTGTTGACCCAAGGATGGCTGCCAAGAAGAAGAAGAAGCAACCTGTGCCCGAAGCTGAAGAATCTGGGCAGGAAATGCCTCGCATAGTCTTCCCTGCTAGCATGACTGGCACGAAGCCTAAGGCAACCCCAACCACTTCAAAGCTCAAGAAGACAAAGGTGGCTGAAGCTGAAGCTCGCAAGCACAAGCAATCTACTGATGAAGCTCCACCCACCAAGAAGCGCAAGACCAAGAAGGATAAGGCTGCTTCCAAAGAGCCTATCTTTGTCGAGCCAATCTCAGTTGCTCGCCCTGCATCTGCCTAGAGAGAACGTCGAATGACTGTTCATGAGCCTGCTCCCACAGAGGCTGAAGACATTCCAGCTGTTGACCCCATCGCAGCTGAAGACATTGGTCCTCATGACAATGTTGAAGATGATGAAGTCCTTCCTCAAATCGAGTACAACATTGAATCCTCGCCTGTTCTTACGAACAGCAAACGCATCTGCATTGGTCGTCCATTGACGCCAATTGCACATGATGACTCGTGGGCTGATCACCCACAAGATACACCCGCCACACCTCAGCCAACTCAAGACACCAGTTCGGTGCTTGAAGATGAAGACTTTGAGGCCCAACAACCTCCATCCCCTCAGGCGTCGCCAGCTTTCCGCAGGCTTCGCAAAGGACCAAGGCCTCAAGTCGTCGCCCCAAGTGTTCTAGAAGGAGTAGTGCAACCATCTATACCTGATGCTGCTCCTACTGTGAACCCCTCAGAATCTGAAGCCAAAGCGGCTGAAGATATTCCGGCTGCATCAGCCGAAGAAGAACCACCCCAAGGAGAAGAACAACCCCAAGTTGAAGAGGAACGTACTGCCACACCCCCTGTTCTCGAGGAGAACGTGTCCGACCCTCCAGCTCCTGAAGTGGAGGCTACAAATTCAGAGGCTGCCACCACCAACCCTGAAGCCAATGACGTGGTCATGGCTGAAGCTAATGTGGCACCTGAAGACACAGTGGCGCCTGAAGTGACTGCTCCTGAAGCCAGTGTTGCGCCTGAAGCCGATGCTGCACCTGAAGCAAATCTGCAGCTTGAAGATAATGCCTTTGCTCATGTTCCGCCTCCCAGGCCCCATACCATTGAGCAAGCATACAACAAAGATGATCAGCTTGTTACTGTCCGGTGGCCCATTCTGATTCCACCACCTACCACTGGACCACGTTCTGCTGGTCCTCAGTTTGATCATCATGTGGAGCACAAGCCCCAAGTTCAGAATCCTAAGCCAAGACTGCCAAGATTTCCTGGTATTGCAACCTCTTCAGGGTCATTTAATGCCAATAGCTTCACTGCGCACAACACCTTCTTTGACAGCGCCAAGAACCCATATTCCAAGCCAAGAATATCATCAGATTCTGGAGCCATCAGCAGCGGTACTCTATGATCAAGGGCGCATTTTCCCTCATATGCGTCTTGACACTGAAGCTATTGCTGGTCTACCTTGCCTGGATGAAGCTCTTGACTGCTTCCGTGATGCTGGCGTGCTCAATTTTGTAACAGACAAAGAGCATTGGAATGAAGAGCTGCTTCTGCAATTCTATGCAACCCTCCACATTCGAGGCTACAGCAGGGATCCGAAGACATGGGTCCTGGAGTGGATGACAGGCAATGTCCATCATGAAGCTAAAGCCTTTGATCTCATTGAGCTTACTGGCCTGCCCACTCCAGGAGATCTATATGAACCTGACTGTCAATTGCACACTGAAGCCTTGGAGAGTATTTTTCAGAAGCGCCAGCCCAACATGAGCCAAATGCTAAGCATGATGAAGCCTCTGCCAAGTGATGCTGAATATCCTAAGGAATTCTTTGTTGAAGACCTAGAGTACCTGCTGCGCACCATCTATCATATCATCAGGCGTACTCTATGGCCCATCAAAGGACATTCTTCATCAGCCAAGCTTGAAGGCACTATGAAGACTTTGATCTTCTATATCTTCAATGACATCAGCTTCAATGCTCAAGATTTCTTCATTAGGCAAATGGCTATGTCTGGAGCTGATCTATTTGGTCTGAAATTCTATGCCCCTTGGATTATGCGCCTCATCAAGTTGCATTCAGCTGTCACTTATCAGCCCTCTGCTCGCAATCATCAAATCTTCTTGCCTGAGGTTGATATGTCAGATGAAGCTATCTACCAAGAGCCTGCCAAAGAGCCAGTTAGTCTTCACAACGCTGATCACTAGAGCTTCACTCAGCAGATTGAAGGCGTTCCAGCAGTCTCTCGCGTTTATCCTCTAGCTGGCCGTACTCGTCTACCTCGACACGCTGAAACCGAAGCCACTGAGAGCACCATCGCCCAAAGGCCTCAGAAGCGATCTCGTGTCCTGAATAACCGAGAGCTTCTGGTTGCCCTTCATCAGAAACAGGACAAGCATCACCTCTGGTTAAAGCGTCAGATGCAAAGCCTCTTGGTGGATGTCAATCGCATTCGCAATCTTGCCACCAAGAATGCCTTTGTTGCTCATGAAACCTGTCGGAGGTCTTGGAAGAGTTTGACCTTGCTGAGTGCTGAAGCGGATCTTCAAGACGATGGCTTCACAGAGAGATTCAAGTTTGACCACACTCCTCCAAGGACTGCTGTTATGCATCGAACTCCATCTCTTGAAGATTCTGAATACTCCTCCTCCGCTGCAACAATTGACGCCAGGGTGATCGATGATCAAGATGATGCTACTTCACCGCCTCCCACTTCAGCGCGCATCGACACTGCACCAACTACCTCTGCACCGCCAAACACCAACGGCGACCCTGCATCCTCTCCTGCTCCAACTGGGAACGAGTAGAGGCTCTATGTCTTCAAACCTTTTTGGTCCTTACTGACAAAAGGGGGAGAAGCATATGAGTTGATAGTCTTCAAGCGGGTCCATATGGGCTGGTGCTTTATAATTTGCCTAGTGTTTACAACTCTCGTTTTGCTTCATTTGATTCTTTGAGTTGTAACACTTAAACTGATGGTCGTCTGCTATGTTTTTATGCTACTCTGTAATGCGATGATAAATTCCGCATCTGCTATCTTATATTCCGCACTTAGTCATTATTGCAGACGTCCATTTTTCATTATGCATGTCATTATCTTCGACATATCAATTGTGCATGATGAATTGTCTTCATAAGTTGAAGAGGATCTCCACAAGTACAACCTGCCATGTGCATTTGCATTCAAAGGTAAATCAACTATATGCACATCTTCAGGGGGAGCCTTTTGCTACTTACGAAGACAATACCTTTATCCTTTACAATTTCACATATCTTTATCCCCGTTGAATACTTCAACCAGTTTGTCATCAATCACCAAAAAGGGGGAGATTGTAAGTGCATCTAGTGCCACCCTAGTTGGTTTTGGAGTATTGACGACAAACCTGGTTGAGGGACTAATGTGTTTGTGAGAATTGCAGGATAATACAGGTAGTAGTCCCTCATGATTCGTTTTACCTACCGGAGATGACCCCTAAAAATTTATGAAGACATTGATATCAGTGGTGGTATATGAAGATAATCATATTGAAGACTATGACATGAGAAGACATTGTGTGAAGACTATGGAGAGCGAAGATGTAGATGTTTCGTTGTTTCCTTTTCTTCTTTGTTGAGTCATAGGAACCACCGTACTGCTAAGTGGGGTCCAAGTGAACTAAGTCAGAGTGACTGAAGTGATGCTCAATCAAATCCTATGTCTTCGAGCGAAGACTATGAGAGCAAATCTTATCCAGAGTCGGATGAGTCAGCTTTACTTGTAGCTCAAGTAAAGTTGCCGTGTGTGTTTGAAATCTGACCGTTGGAACACGTGTCAGTTCCTTAGTGACCCAGGGTCACTTCGGACAAATCAGGTCGGGTTGCCCAGTGGCTATAAATAGCCCACCCCCTACACCATAAATTGGTGGCTGCTCAGAGTTATTGCACGGCTTTTGTCGTTTGAGAGCAACCCACCTCCGAAGCATTTGAGAGAGAAATCCTTGCGAGGACAAAGCCCAAACACCCAGAGCCAAAGAGTGTTAGGCATCACTGAAGTCTTTCTGTCTGTGTGACCTGAAGACTTATTACACTTGAGGACTGTGTTTCCTCCAGCCGGTTAGGCGTCGCGTTCTGAGCATCCAAGAGTCATTGTGGATCACCGGTGAACGAAGTCTGTGAAGGTTTGGAGTCTACCTTGAAGACTTACCAGAGTGATTGGGCGAGGACTAGGTGTCCTTAGCTCATGGGGAACAAGGTGAAGACGCGGTCTTCTGAGTTAAATCTCAGCCTCCCTAACCAGACGTACAGTTGTCACAGCAACTGGAACTGGTCTAACAAATCACTGTCTTCCCCGAACTACTGGTTCTATCATTCCCTTCATTTTACTTACTGCTATACGTTGTGAAGTCATTGCATGCTTGCCTTATCTGATTGACTTCACTGAGTATCTACTAGTTGTGATTGGCTTCATTCCTATCTTCCATCATGATCTCTACTGCCTAGCTGTTGTTAGTCTTCGTACTTTCACTTCATTGAATACTTGACTATGGCTTATATAGTGTAGACCACTTTCCGCTGCGTACAAATAGGATTGAGCTTATCGTTTGTCTTCGAAACTATCATGTTTCGAAGCATTTCATAAAAATCGCCTATTCACCCCCCTATAGTCGATATACTGCACTTTCAGTAGCACTCCTCAAAGAGAAGATTCCCAGTGCGCCTTACCCACCACACTTTTCCATGCTCAAAAGGGGCGGCGCTCCTCACGCCGAACTGTGCGAAGACCGTCATCCCAGAGGGCGACGCCTGCATCTGGTGAGGCCTTGAAGCAAAAGAGGACTGTGAACACCACCGAACCTTCAAAGAGGTATGTTTGTTTTAACACATGCTGGGTGGTGAAGTCGGTATTACAACTCTCCGCCTTGTTTTTCCTTTTAGGAGGAACACACACCGGACTGTTTTCGGAAATCCTGCAGATCAAGCTCCAGCCAATCTGGCATCCGGCCCATCTACGAGGACAAGGGTTAATGCGGATTCAGTGCCGGATTGTCCCCTTCAAGAGGATTCGAATGAAATGTCGGCTACTAATTCCGAAGTGGAGGTTGCGATGGTTCATCGGCGGCGGAAAGGAGCCATGTGTGACACAACCTTTTCTGAGGAGGCGTTTAATGCCCTCAGCTCTGCAGATGCTTATATCCGAGCCGCTCAAGACGGACTCGCTGGAGCCACTCACCGGCTTTCAAAAGATATGCGAGTCAGTGTACATTTTGATGTTCCCATGCCAGTAGCCCCCTAGACTTAAAGCAGTTGGTACACCTGATTTGAGGATCGTTGTGTTTTTGCAGGTGCTTCAAGAAAAGAATAACATCTTATCCAAGGAGCTGGAAGAGTGCCGGACCCAGCTAACGAGTGTCACCACCGAATTGGAAAATTCAAAGAAATTCGCAAAGGATGTTGGTGGTAAGAACAATGGTGTCCGGACAATATGATATTTGTGTTGATCACTAGTCATTAAGTACATACTGATTGTAATATAGCAACAGGGCCGACCGACCAAATGGAGAGGGAGCTAAGGGTTGCTTTGGCGGACAAAAAATATGTCAAAGGGTAAACAGCTGCTGGTAAGCGCATATTGATGCAAGCCATAGATAAAAGAAACCAAGCGCGGGATAAAAATGTTAGGCTGGAACAGGAGCTAAAGGACGTAAGAGCCCAACTCTCAAATGCCATGGAAGAGAACTGGAGGCTAAAAGGCAGCATATTCAATATGTCCCTTATACCTAGCTCTCATTATAGTCCCTTATTTTGAAAGTTTTTCATAAAACTATTCTTGCAGGTTTGTTAACTGGGCAGCCCGAAAGGGAAGTATCCGGTTTTGAGGGTGATGTGCTGCAAGAGCTTTCCAGATTACACGAGCGAGCTCGGAAGGCCATGAAGAATATGGCCAAGGCTTTATGGTCGGGCGATTCCCCTCTAGAAACTATGGAGGACTTGGCGGACTTGTTCAAAGGGACTTGACGCCGCTTCGAACTATGGAAAGCGTCAGCATGTCGCATGGGTGCTCGAGAAGCCTGGGCCATGGTGATACGTCCAAAACGTATCTATAATTTCTGGTTGCTCCGTGCCTCTTTTGTGTGATATTGCTATGATATTTATACACTTCCATACACTTTTGATCATATTTGGACTAACCTATTAACTCAGTGCACCCCAGTGCCAGTTTCTGTTTTCTGCTGTTTTTGTATTTCAGGTTTTCCCATTACGTAAACTGCCAGAAAAATTCCGGGAAAAATATATAAAAAATCAGTGTTCCGGAAGCTTCCATGCGGCCAAAGTAGGGCCGGAGGGGGGCCACCAGGGCTCCAGGCGCCCTGGCCACGCGGCCCCCCTCCAGGCCGCGCCGGGGGGGCGCCTAGGCCCCCCTTAGCTCCCCTGGCGACCCCCTTTGGCATATATTTACACCGCGTCGCAGAAACCCTGATTCCAGACCCCTTTTCTCTAGACGCAATTCCGATCTCCGCCGCCATCGCCATCAAGTTTCGGGGGACCAGAATTCCTGTGCCGGCACCCTGCCGGGACGGGGAAGTGCCCCCGGATTCATCTCCATCGACGTTGCTTCCTCCCTCCATGATGCGGGAGTAGTTCCTCCTCGGGGCTGAGGTTCTTACCAGTAGCTATGTGGTTAATTCTCTCTCCCATGATGTGATCTTCGTTGTGATAATAGGCTATGTTAATCTAGGGTGATCCCATGATATTTCCCCTTCCTCTATGTATTGGATTGATGTACTCACTTGTCTTTATCTAGTATAATCCCCGAGACCAAGGTGACAGCGGTCTATTGGACATGGATTAGAAAAATATTTTCATGAGTGATTTCCTCTCTTGTGTGTTGATTGAAGATTGAGAGTCTCTTGGTGCTTGTCTTTGACTATCCTTTAGATATGTTGTGGTGATTGTGGGACTCTCTTTGGATGGCCGCGGTGACATTGGGAAATCCTTAGATTGAGAACTACGAACTTTGAGGTGTGCTTTTGTAGCCCTACATAATTCTCGTCCTCTCTTGACCACGAAGGAATGACCTCCGGGTGCGTCTCCATTGCATATTTTATGGGAAATATCATGTGATTCGATTATGTTAATGTTGTTGGGAGTTGCCACTAGTGAAAGTATGAACCCTAGGCCTTGTTTCCACCATTGCAATACCATTTGTGCTCACGTTTACCACTTGTTTGCTTGCTGCACTTTTTATTACAGATTTATATTACTTTGTTTTGCCATCCATATCACTTGCCATTTAACATCTCTTCGCCGAACTAGTGCACCTATACATCTAACAAGTGTATTAGGTGTGTTGGGGACACAAGAGACTTCTTGTATTTTAGTTGCAGGGTTGCTTGAGAGAGACCATCTTCAACCTCTACTTCCCTGAGTTCGATAAACCTTAGGTCATCCACTTGAGGGAAATTGCTGCTGTCCTACAAACCTCTGCGCTTGGAGGCCCAACATAGTCTACAAGAGTAGAAGCGTGTGTAGACATCAAGCTATTTCTGGCGCCGTTGCTGGGGAAGTGAGTGCTTGAGGGTATATCTTTAGATCTTGCAATTAAATCTTTTTGTTTCTTGTGTTTATTTCACTAGTTATGCTTATGGACAACCTTGCTATTGGATCGTTGCTTGCGGGAAGACGCCCCACACCTGTGGTGGTTGCTCCTCCCCCTACTAAAATTGTGCCCTATAAAATACCAGCTGGTATTATCGATTATGTTTTGGCTAATCGTTATGCAGGAGACAGACATCCCGGTGAACACTTGCTATATCTGTCACAATTATGTTCATTATTTAAGCTTGCAGGTGTATCAAGGGAGTTTGTCATGAGGAAATTGTTCGCCGTATCACTTATAGATAAGGCTTCAGATTGGTATAAGCTTCTCGATAACTCGCACTTGCTTGATTGGCAAGAGCTTATGTCTCTCTTTTATACTAAGTTTTATCCTCTTCATGAAATTCATCGAGACAGGAACTATATCTATAACTTTAGGTCTCGTGACGGAGAGAGCATAGCTCAAGCTTGGGGGAGACTGAAAACGTTAATGCTAAAAAGTCCTAACCATGGGCTCCCCAAAGATGCTTATGTGGAGAGTAAGAGTACCTTTTTGCATGTGGATCATGGTAACAATGCTTTATGTGATGCTTATATTGTTGAGTTTATTCGTGATCCCACTGAAAATTATTATGAGAAGGGAACATATGCTTATAGATATTTCAATAATATCAAGTTCCCTCTCTTTATGTTGAAGGTTTTGAAGCTGCACTTGTTTTGTCTTCCTATGCTTATTGCCTTGTGCTACAATGAATTATTCTATTGCAATATTCCTATGCATAGGAAGCATGTTAGGCTTAAATGTGTTTGGTATTTGCTTCTTGATGCTCTCTTTTGTTCTTCAACTCTTATTCCTACGAGAGCATCATTAAAGTCTTATGCCTAGCTTAAAGGCATAAAAGAAAGCGCTTTTGGGAGGCAGCCCACAATGAATAAAATTTTATTTTTCTTTTGTTGTGTCTTGATGTTGTTACTACAGTAGCATCATCATTGTATCTTTACTTTTCAGCTTTGTGCCAAGTGTAGCCTCTGATTGCAAGAAAGTTCAAAAGTTGTGACGTGCTGTCCAGGAAACAGATTCTGTCCTTGGACAGAAAAATTCGTATAAAATCACCAGATCATCTTTTTGGTATGAATTTTTTCTACAGCGTGCTCTATACAATTGTCTTTCGGGCGTCTGTTCTGAGTTTTTTTATTAGAGTTGCAGAAGTGCCCCGAAAAAATCATTTACTACCTGCTGGTCTGTTTTTCACAGATTCTATCATGTTTTGCCTTTCCTTCATTTTGCAAACCTTGAGCTTGCTTTTTCTTTGCAAAAACCTTTTGGCAATCTTGAGAAATAGTAGACCTTCAAGAATATCCTTATTTCCAGCAAGGAAAAAATATTTTATTAAGGGTACTAACCTCGCTAATCAGATTATGATGAGTTATGTATGAAGGGAGTTTTCAAGTGTGCGAGGGAAGATGATAAAAAGATTCAGGAGTGTCAAACGCTCAAGCTTGGGGATGCCCCCGTGCACCCCCAAGAAATATTCAAGAAGACTCAAGCGTCTAAGCTTGGGGATGCCCCCGTGCATCCCCTTCTCCATCAACAATTATCAGTTCGTCTTTCGTTCCACTATATTTTTATCACTTCATGTGTTATGTGCTATGCTTGGAGCGTCTTGCTTTTAGTTTCCTTTTTAGTTTCTTTAGCTTTGATTGCTGTTCATAACGAGTTGGAACTCAGCTTTCTTTGTGTGGGAGAGAAACACGCTCCACTTCAACCTAGAACATAACATAGAATTTTTCATGTCTATCCTTGCTGTGTGTGTTCTTTGTCTTTCAATAGCCACTATCATGTTCAGCTCTTAGTTTTCATGCTTATCTTTTTAAAGAGCTTTTGTTTAGTTGGTCGCTGGAACTCTCTTTAGTATCATGCTTATCTTGTTAAGAGAGTTGGCTTCTGTTGCACTGGTTGATATGTCTATGATAAAAATGCTATGTGCATAATGGTGCTTAGTAGTTCATGTTTTCTTATGGTTAGTCTCAAATAGCTGGGGGGGTTCTTAATGTGTTATTGAGGTACCAACATGATTTGTTTGCCTATGATGTGGTATGGTTTAGTGATATCTTCCTCCGAGAATTTATTTTGATTGACTTGGCGTATGCTCACGCATATTTAAGACTGTAAAGAAAGTCTGTCAAGCCTTGATGATCTTTTATTTCTGAGTAGCGATATAACTTCCATGCCTGATTCAATGTTGCTTTGTCGCTCTGCATGATTATGACCGTCATTGCTCTTTTAGTTGGTCGCTCCCAGTCTTTTGCTAACCTCCACCTGTACTAAGCGGACTGACTGCTTGTGCATCCAGAATCCTTTAAACCAGTTATGCCATATGAGTCCACCATACCTTCCTATACATGGTATTTACCTGCCATTCCTAACGAAGACTTTCATGTACCATCTCGAAATTATTCAAAAAAGCATTTCTCTTTTGTGCCTCTGTTTTAGTTCATGAGGAAGTAGTAGTTAATTCATGATCTTTTTAAGTTGGACAAGCTTCACCCCGGGATTGCATGTCTAATGTGCAAACCCATAATACGAGAAGGAACTGGCATAGAGTGCGCCCGGCTCATTAAAAAATAATACAACAAACAAACCCTCCTTCACGCTTTGTTCATGAGAAATCAGAAAACTTTGGCAGTGATAAACAAAGGAGATTAAGAGGATGTGATCGTCCTCATTCGGGAGCCGTTCCTCGAAACTTGTCCAGCTCAAGAAGTAATTGAGTTATCTACTAGCATTCGTTGACGAAACATGCATATCCAAAAAAATTTTATTACCTCTGTTTTTAAAACCAAGAGCTCTGGTACATGTTTTGTCTTTGTTTCCGACCACGGGTTTTCAACCTTGCCAACAAAAGCCACGGTTCGAGAGTCTCCACCTTCTTTAAAGCACCAACTATTTAGAGCATGATTGTCATTCTGAGTGTAATGTGCATTGTCCCAAAGTACCATTGTCTTTTGCATGATTATGATATCGTTTATTCTGAAATCATTGTATCTAGTCGTCACTTAAACCTTGGAGGTGCCCCTGCATTTATGTTTTGCTTCACTAAAGGGGGCAAGCGAGGTACCACTTTATCATATTTGCACACCATGCTCACTACAAATCTATTTGATGTTTCAGTATCATATTGTAAAACTTTCAGTTCTTTGTGATTTTCTCGTGAGGCAACTTAATTACTACAGACTCATTGTCTCAGTAAGCACTTGTCATGTGACTGTGAAAAGTCCTTATATGGTTAATAGCATGTCACCACAGAAATTATGCTTGTTATCATTTACCTACTCGAGGACGAGCAGGAATTAAGCTTGGGGATGTTGATACGTCCAAAACGTATCTATAATTTCTGGTTGCTCCATGCCTCTTTTGTGTGATATTGCTATGATATTTATACACTTCCATACACTTTTGATCATATTTGGACTAACCTATTAACTCAGTGCACCCCAGTGCCAGTTTCTGTTTTCTGCTGTTTTTGTATTTCAGGTTTTCCCATTACGTAAACTGCCAGAAAAATTCCGGGAAAAATATATAAAAAATCAGCGTTCCGGAAGCTTCCATGCGGCCAAAGTAGGGCCGGAGGGGGGCCACCAGGGCTCCAGGCGCCCTGGCCACGCGGCCCCCCTCCAGGCCGCGCCGGGGGGGGGGGGCGCCTAGGCCCCCCTTAGCTCCCCTGGCGACCCCCTTTGGCATATATTTACACCGCGTCGCAGAAACCCTGATTCCAGACCCCTTTTCTCCAGACGCAATTCCGATCTCCGCCGCCATCGCCATCAAGTTTCGGGGGACCAGAATTCCTGTGCCGGCACCCTGCCGGGACGAGGAAGTGCCCCCGGATTCATCTCCATCGACGTTGCTTCCTCCCTCCATGATGCGGGAGTAGTTCCTCCTCGGGGCTGAGGTTCTTACCAGTAGCTATGTGGTCAATTCTCTCTCCCATGATGTGATCTTCGTTGTGATCATAGGCTATGTTAATCTAGGGTGATCCCATGATATTTCCCCTTCCTCTATGTATTGGATTGATGTACTCACTTGTCTTTATCTAGTATAATCCCCGAGACCAAGGTGACAGCGGTCTATTGGACATGGATTAGAAAAATATTTTCATGAGTGATTTCCTCTCTTGTGTGTTGATTGAAGATTGAGAGTCTCTTGGTGCTTGTCTTTGACTATCCTTTAGATATGTTGTGGTGATTGTGGGACTCTCTTTGGATGGCCGCGGTGACATTGGGAAATCCTTAGATTGAGAACTATGAACTTTGAGGTGTGCTTTTGTAGCCCTACATAATTCTCGTCCTCTCTTGACCACGAAGGAATGATCTTCGGGTGCGTCTCCATTGCATGTTTTATGGGAAATATCATGTGATTCGATTATGTTAATGTTGTTGGGAGTTGCCACTAGTGAAAGTATGAACCCTAGGCCTTGTTTCCACCATTGCAATACCATTTGTGCTCACGTTTACCACTTGTTTGCTTGCTGCACTTTTTATTACAGATTTATATTACTTTGTTTTGCCATCCATATCACTTCCCATTTAACATCTCTTCGCCGAACTAGTGCACCTATAAATCTAACAAGTGTATTAGGTGTGTTGGGGACACAAGAGACTTCTTGTATTTTAGTTGCAGGGTTGCTTGAGAGAGACCATCTTCAACCTCTACTTCCCTGAGTTCGATAAACCTTAGGTCATCCACTTGAGGGAAATTGCTGCTGTCCTACAAACCTCTGCGCTTGGAGGCCCAACATAGTCTACAAGAGTAGAAGCGTGTGTAGACATCACATGGTGAAGACACGCTACACCCATCTTGATCCGAATCATATGGCCCGCGTGGGACCTCGAGGATCAGATGGACAAGAAATCCCCATGAGCTTGGTATATGACCAAGTGGAGACAGCTGCCAAGTTTTCCCAACTGGACTGTAGACTAGACAACCTTATAGAGGGAATAGAGAAAGAGTAGTCATTTGATTCTATGTATCAATGTACTTTTAACATCAAACTTATCTCCGACCGAAATTATAAAAAGGTTGTCATGGCCGACCTTTCGCTTCAACCTCCATAAACCCAAAGACTGGAGTGTTTCTGAATACTATACATGTGATAAACACGTGGTATGTTCGGAAATCGGGCAATCTGGTCATAATTGCTTGAACAGACAAACTGTTTTCGGGGAGTTATGTTATATTACTGTTAAACTTAAGGAACATCTTCTAGAGAGAATAGTTCCATGAAGGGTTCCTTTCCCCGGGTCAGCATGCGTACATATGCAGGCCTAGGCTTTTGATCCTGTAAAAAAGGATTGTAGGATGCCATATCATGTGATAGTTTAAAATATATGCGTTAAAAGCGATATGTCGTGTATCCGCCGAACGATTATTCCCTTAAGAGCGCTAGCTTTCGGTTCACCCAGTCTGAGGTACATGTCCGGATTACCCGGTTGTAACAATCGCAGAGGTGCTCCCTTTACAACCTAGCCGAACAATCGGGAACGTAGGGGTAAGCATAGGAGCCAGGCAACCTAGCTTGGCCAGAACTTAAGTCATATTGGTGCATATAATGGCAAGTAAGGACTCTAAAAACAGACGACATTTTAAGCAAGAAGCTTTTCTGGTAATGTCCTTCGTCAAAGAAGCCCCCAAGTATATTTGAGGTAGATACATTCAAAGATGTACTTATCCTGTGGCATTTCGGATGAGACGAATACTTACCAATGAGAGAAAAAAGTAAAACAAAAGTGGGAGGGAGAATAATAAAAGATAAGAGACAAGACCTAACTTAAAAGGAGGAAAAAATTGCTACCGAATGATGTCTACTGCGCAACCTTCTTCTTGTAGACGTTGTTGGGCCTCCAAGTGCAGAGGTTTGTAGGACAGTAGCAAATTTCCCTCAAGTGGATGACCTAAGGTTTATCAATCAGTTGGAGTCGTAGGATGAAGATGGTCTCTCTCAAACAACCCTGCAACCAAATAACAAAGAGTCTCTTGTGTCCCCAACACACCCAATACAATGGTAAATTGTATAGGTGCACTAGTTCGGCGAAGAGATGGTGATACAAGTGCAATATGGATGGTAGATATAGGTTTTTGTAAACTGAAAATATAAAAATAGCAAGGTAACTAATGATAAAAGTGAGCATAAACGGTATTGCAATGATAGGAAACAAGGCCTAGGGTTCATACTTTCACTAGTGCAAGTTCTCTCAACAATAATAACATAACTGGATCATATAACTATCCCTCAACATGCAACAAAGAGTCACTTCAAAGTCACTAATAGCGGCGAACAAACGAAGAGATTATGGTAGGGTACGAAACCACCTCAAAGTTATTCTTTCTGATCGATCTATTCAAGAGTCCGTAGTAAAATAACACGAAGCTATTCTTTCCGTTCGATCTATCGTAGAGTTCGTACTAGAATAACACCTTAAGACACAAATCAACCAAAACCTTAATGTCACCTAGATACTCCATTGTCACCTCAAGTATCCGTGGGCATGATTATACGATATGCATCACACAATCTCAGATTCATCTATTCAACCAACACAAAGTACTTCAAAGAGTGCCCCAAAGTTTCTATCGAAGAGTCAAGATGAAAACGTGTGCCAACCCCTATGCATAGATTCCCAAGGTCACGGAACCCGCAAGTTGATCACCAAAACATACATCAAGTAGATCACGTGATATCCCATTGTCACCACAGATAAGCACATGCAAGACATACATCAAGTGTTCTCAAATCCTTAAAGACTCAATCCGATAATATAACTTCAAAGGGAAAACTCAATTCATCACAAGAGAGTAGAGGGGGAGAAGCATCATAAGATCCAACTATAATAGCAAAGCTTGCGATACATCAAGATCGTGCCATCTCAAGAACACGAGAGAGAGAGAGATCAAATACATAGCTACTGGTACATACCCTCAGCACCGAGGGTGAACTACTCCCTCCTCATCATGGAGAGCGCCGGGGTGATGAAGATGGCCATCGGAGAGGGATTCTCCCTCCGACAGGGTGCCAGAACGGGGTCTAGATTGGTTTTCGGTGGCAATAGAGGCTTTCGGCGACGGAACTCCCGATCTAGGTTATTCTTTGGAGCTTTCTGTATATATAGGAGGTGTTGGAGTCGGGGGCAAGTAAAGGGGGTCTTCGGCTGTCCACGAGGCAGGGGGGCGCCCAGGGGGGGCACGCGCCCCCTACCCTTATGGGCAGCCCGTGGACCTTCTGGTCCCCCTCCGACACTTCCTGGGCTTCTTCTGGTCCAAAAATAACCTCCGTTGAGTTTCAGGGTAATTGGGCTCCGTTTGATATTCCTTTTCTGCGATACCCTAAAACAGGAGAAAAACAGAAACTAGCACTGGGCTCTGGGTTAATAGGTTAGTCCCTAAATCATATAAAATAGCATATAAAAGCCCATAAAACATCCTAGAAGGATAATATAATAGCATGGAACAATAAAAAAATTATAGATACGTTGGAGACGTATCACCGAAGTATCCATAAAATCGTCGGAGCCTGGCAGTGTTCCACGGGTTCGGCTCAAGGCGGTTGTCTTGCGCATTCCGAAGGCGATAGGCTCCATCGGTGAGTACTTCGTCGATAATGAAGGGGCCCTCCCATTTTGGTTTGAGCTTGTCCTTCTTCTTCTCCGGGAGGCGTAAAACGAGTTCGCGGATGTTGTATGTTTTGGCCCACACTTCTCTGCTCTGGTATCGCCTGGCCTATTGTTGATAAAATGCGGAACGGGACTGCTCTGTATCGCGCTCCTCTTCAAGTCCATCTAGATTGTCCTGCTGATCTAACTCGGCTTCTCTCTCCTCGTACATGCGCACTCGAGGCGAGTCATGAATAATGTCACAGGGCAGAACAGCCTCTGCGCCGTACACCATGAAGAAAGGTGTGTATACGGTCGTCCAATTAGGTGTGGTCCACATCCCCCAGAGTACGGAGGCGAGCCCTTCGACCGAGTGTTTATCAGACTCCCATAGGCAGCACACTAGTTGGGGTTTAATGCCGCTCATTATTAGATCGTTGGCTCTTTCGACTTGACCGTTTGTTTGAGGATGGTACACGGAAGCATAATCAACTATAATACCTAACTTTGTGCACCAATTTTTTACCTCATCACCTGTAAAGTTGGTGCCATTATCTGTGTTAATACTGTGCGGGGCACCATAACAGTGTACTACACTGGATATAAAATCTATCACCGGCCCTGCCTCAGCTGTTTTTACTGGCTTGGCTTCTATCCATTTAGTGAATTTATCTACCATCACCAGCAAGTATTTCTTTTTATGGCTTCCCCCTTTAAGAGGTCTGACCACATCGAGCCCCCAGACCGCAAAAGGCCAAGTAATGGGGATTGTTCTCAAAGCGGCGGGAGGCATGTGACTTTGATTTGTAAAGAGCTGGCAGCAAACACAATGTTGGACTAGGGTCTGGGCATTTGCTCGAGCAGCGGGCCAGAAAAAGCCAGCTCGACAAGCTTTGCCTACGAGCTCCCGGGCTACGACATGGTGGCCGCCCATTCCAGCGTGTATTTCAGTGAGAATTTGCTTTCCCTCCTCTTCAGAGATACACCTTTGGAGAACAGCAGTAGTGCTTTTCTTATATAGTTCACCTTCGTGAACTTTGTATGCTTTAGAACGCCGAACTATGCGGCGGGCCTCATTTTGGTCATCGGGGAGCTCCTGCCTATTGAGGTAGGCTAAAAAGGGCTCTGTCCAGGGGGCTATGACATCCATGATCTCGTGAGCCTAAGAAGTTATCTCCATGTCTGAGTCTCCGATGACGGCTGGGTTATGTTCGGCCGGGGGTGTGTTCAGATCCAAATCAGTATCGTCACTTGCGTCCTGCCATGTTACTGATGACTTAAACAGCCTTTCCACGAAGGTGCTAGGCGGGACTAGGTCGTGTTTAGCGCCCATGCGAGCGAGTACATCTGCGGCCTGGTTATTATCCCGGGCTACATGATGGAATTCCAACCCCTCAAATCAAGCCGATATTTTCAATATGGCATTGCAATAGGCTGCCATTTTTGAATCCCTCGCATCAAAATCTCCGTTTATTTGGGAGATAGCAAGGTTTGAGTCTCCACGTACCTCGAGGCATTGTATGCCCATGGATACAGCTAGGCGGAGACCATGCAATAGGGCCTCATATTCAGCCGCATTGTTCGAGTCCGTGTACATAATTTGTAGTACATACCGGACTGTACCCCCGGTTGGAGATATCAATATTACGCCGGCCCCCAATCCGGCTAGCATTTTGGAACCGTCGAAGTACATTGTCAAGTGGGAATATGAGCCGTATTCTTTAGGGAGTTTGGTTTCGGTCCATTCTACGACAAAGTCAGCTAATACTTGGGATTTAATAGTCCGGCGTGGCTTATAAGATATTTCGAACGGTAAGAGCTCGAGGGCCCATTTGGCTATGCGTCCAGTGGTGTCTTTATTGTTAATGATATCGTTAAGTGGTACTTCAGATGCCACTGTGATTGAACACTCTTGAAAGTAGCGTCGAAGTTTCCGAGATGACATGAAGACCGCATAGGCAATTTTTTGATAGTGGGGGTACCGTGATTTGCACAGTGTTAGGACCTCGGATACGTAGTATACGGGTTTTTGAACGGGGAACTTATGTCCCTCTTTGGCTCGTTCGATGACAAGCACGACACTCACTACCTGGTGAGTGGCTGATATATACAACAACATTGGTTCGCCAACACCCGGAGCAGCTAGGATTGGGTTGCTCGCTAGTAGAGTTTTTATTTCTACCAATCCACCTGTGGCCGCGTCCGTCCATTTGAAGTTGTCAGTCGGTCGCAACAACTATAAAGTGGCAATGCTTTTTCTCCTAACCTGGAGATGAAGCGGCCAAGGCCGCTACGCAACCTGCTAGTTTTTGCACTTGTTTAAGATCGGTTGCCGTTTTGAGCTCCGACAAGGCCCAGATTTTAGCTGGATTAGTTTCGATTCCTCTATGGGATACAATGACCCTAATAGCGTTCCGGCCGGAATGCCGAAGACACATTTTTCTGGATTGAGCCTTATGTCATATGCTCGAAAATTATCAAATGTAAGGCGGAGATCATCAACCAATGTCTCGACGTGTTTGGTCTTAACGACTACGTCGTCCACATATGTCTCCACTGTCTTGCCAATTTGTTTTTCTAAGCATGTTTGAATCATGCGTTGATATATGGCGCCAGTGTTTTTGAGTCCAAAGGGCTTAGTGTGAAACAGAAGGGACCGTACGGGGTGATAAATATCGTTGCGGCCTGATCGGATTCCTTCATCTTTATCTGATGGTATCCGGAGTAAGCATCAAAGAAGAACAACAAGTCATGTCCGGATGTTGCATAGATAATTTGATCAATGCGGGGCAAAGGAAAGGGATCCCTAGGGCAGGCCTTGTTTAGGTCTGTAAAGTCGACGCAGAGGCGCCATGATTTATCCTTCTTCGGCACCATGACTAAGTTGGCTAGCCAGTAAGGATGTTTAATTTCTCTGATAAATCCGGCTTCCAATAGCTTGGCTAGCTCTTCTCCCATGGCTTGTCTTTTGGGTCCGAAAAATCGCTGCAGTGACTGCCCGACTGGTTTGAACCCTTTGATAATATTGAGGCTATGTTCGGCCAGCCTACGTGGGATGTCCGACATATTTAAAGGGTGCCAGGCGAATATATCCCAATTTTCCCGAAGGAAGGCGCGTAACTTGCTGTCCACCGCCGGATCCAGCTGTGCTCCGATAGACGCTATCTTATTAGGGTCCGTTGGGTGCACTTGGATTTTTATGATTTCATCTGTTGGCTTGAAGGAGGTAGATTTCGATCTTTTGGCGAGGATTACATCGCCCTTGTCCACCGTGGATCGTAAGGTAGTCAATTCTTCGGCCGCGAGGGCCTCGGATAATGCCTCTAAGGCTAAATATGTCGTTTTGTTCTCGGCGCGGAGTGCTCTATCTGGATCACTTGTTAATGTGATTACTCCATTGGGCCCTGGCATTTTAAGCTTCATGTACCCATAATGGGGTATGGCTTGAAAGCATGAAAAAGCGTCCCGTCCTAAAAGGGCGTGGTATCCGCTATTGAAGGGAACAATGTGGAAGAGCAGTTCCTCCGACCTGTAGTTATCGGATGTGTCGAATACTACGTCGAACTTAATGCTTCCCGAACACCGAGCTTCTCGGCTAGGAATAATTCCTCTGAAGGTTGTGTTAGTGTGCTCAATGCGGAATTTTTCAACCTGCATTTTTGCAAGCGTTTCCTCGTATATGAGGTTCAGTCCGCTTCCTCCGTCCATAAGTACTTTAGTGAGGCGAAAGCCGTCTACTATTGGATCTAGTACAAGAGTTGTTGTTGCTCAGATTGGCCGGACTCGAGGTGCGTCTTCGGCAGAAAAACTAATTGCCGTGTCGCTCCGTGGGCTTGCGGAGCTAATTTGGTAGACCTCAGCAAGTTCGCGATTCGCTCTCTTGCGGCGGTTATTTGAGGAGAATGTCTCGAAGACAGTGAAAACACCGACGTCTTTCTCCACTGATACTGCGGTGCCAAGGATTGCTGCACCACTCTTTGCTACCTGTCGGAGTACCCAACATGCCCTAAGGCAGTGGTTTGGGATATTGTCTGGGGCTGCATGTATTTGGCAAGGTTTATCGAGCAGTTCGTCCAGTACGGACATGCGTCCTGTAAAAGGTTTGTTCTTCTTGCCAATAGGCATATTACCGGATGAAGTGCTAGGGTATGTCTGTTTAGCCTTAACAGTGTGTTGTCCGAATACGGACTGTTCGAGAGGTGTATTCAGGGCTTTCCAAGTGTTTTCCATTGCGCAGTACTTTCGTACTAAATGCGACAGTTCTGTGAAAATCAGAACATGACGTCGGTTGAGGGCGTTCAAGACTCCCTCGTCCGTACAGTTGCGGTAAAATAGGGAGACCACATCGTCATCGCAGCAGTCCTTAATCTTGTTCTTGACAAGCAGGAATCTGGCCCAGAAGTGGTGACCGTCTCCTCGGGCTGCTGCTGTATGTTCACGAGATCATTTATGTCCGGGAATCCGGATTTACTTGCAGAGTATTTCCCGGGGTGGGTGGGTGTTGGTAATTTTAAGTCCCGACCCAACGTGGTATTCGGAGTTTTGACAACCTCCGGTGTGGACGATCTGGGCTCAGTAGGATCTGATCGTTCCGTGGGCCCGGCGTCAATCCCAGAGCTCGAAAAACACAAAGTGCCACCCGACAGGGGCGTGTTCGGCTCGATGGGTTCGGAGATCCGAACTGTGACGGTCTCCGTCTCAAGAGGGGGAGTATCTTCGGCTCCGTCCTCGACTACCGCCACTAGATGAGTGATCGGGATGGGATCAATCTCATCCTGACCGGATTTAGGTCCGATCTGATCTCCTGGCGATGAAAGCCCCAGGGCGACGATGCAATCCAGCAGCTCGTTTAAGGGCGAGAGGTATGCTGAGGTCGCGTCATCGGAGTGGCCGGAGTCAACATAAGGGAGATGCTCGATGACTGCAGGGAGTGTGGCCGGCCCGGAGGCCGTGCGGGCGCATACAACGAACCCACCGAGCTGGAGAACCTGGCCAATGGCCAAGTTGTTTCCGAGGGTGATCTCATCGTTAATGAAGAGACGAGCCATCGATCGCTCATCGCGAGCGCACAACGGAGCTCTCAATCAAAGCACCATTGTTGGTGTCAAAACCGGCAGATCTCGGGTAGGGGGGGCCAAGCTATGCGTTTGAGGATCGATGGTAACAGGAGATTGGGGACACGATGTTTACCCAGGTTCAGGCCCTCTCGATCGATGTAATACCCTACTTCCTGCTAGATTGATCTTGATGAATATGATTACAAGAGTTGATCTACCTCGAGATCGTAATGGCTAAACCCTAAAGCCTAGCCTATGAGGATGTTATGATTCTGATGTTAGCCGCTACGGACTAAACCCTCAGGCTTATATACACGCCAGAGGGGGGCTAGGGTTACAAAGGTGACTTGGGGAGAAAGTAATAGATACATCCGGACACTACGTTTGCCTTTCTACGCACATAGGAGTGCTGACCGAATACGGGGGAGAGTCTTCTGCTTCTACTTTCGTGGCCCATCAACACGGCCCCGCTTCATCGACCCGGACGCCCGAGGACCCCTGAATACAGGACTCCCTCAGTCGTTGGAAGTCTCGGGTGGTGATTGGCAGGTTGAGGTTTGTGGATGTGGGTCGGTGTGGTTGGTGGTGGTGATGCGGCTAGCTTGGGGTCGGCGGTGGTTGTTCTGGTGGTGTTCTTTGGGGTTCGGCGGCGGCGCCATTGGCGCCGCATGGCGGCCATCTATTTCCCCCTCGTGAAAGGTGTCTCGCCCTTGTTGTGCATGTTGAAGACCCTCCTATGACTGTCGTTGTGTTGCGGCGAGCTTCGTTCTCTTGGTGATGTCTCGGTTCATCTTTGCTCATTGATGGCGCAAGCTGCCTCCCCAACTTGCTAATCGTTCTGAATTTTCGTGGCGGAGCTCCCAGTCAAGGTTCGTGTTGTTGCACTCGTTGGCTGTGGATGATCCCGAGTTGCGCCATGGTGCTCGGTATGCACACCTGTGCGGTGCGTTAGGCATCTTGCAATGTTTGGTATTGCGACCCCTCGACGAAGCCCCACATCTACTTGTGTCTTTCATGATGATGGTCCTTCTGTCTGCTAGCAAGGCGTGCCTTATCTTGGGTGTTTTCCTTTTCTTTTCTCTCATCTTTTTTTACCTTTGATACTTTTACGATATTTGGTCCGGTTTCCCTCATAAATGGGACCAACTTGTTCAGCTTTTCGATCCAGTTTTGGTCCGGATATCCTGGGCGGTTGGTGTCGAGCTCGTTGTGTTATCGTTGCTGGTGCAGCTCCGCCGCGGCCCCATGGGCGCAGCCGTGGAAAAACTCGACCAGCAGCAGGCAGGTGAGTGCAGGGAAAACCCATCGCGGCCAGTACCAACATGGGGCTGGGGGTTGGGGTGATAGCCCCATGGCCGAGATCGAGGGGAGTGGGTGAAGCTGTGGGTGGTTGGGTGGATGAGAATGGTGGGCTGTTTGGTTCTAGGCCTAACATTGCCACATTCACATTTTTGTCAAGCTTGCCTAAGGTTAGTTCATCAAAATGAGAGCCACAAGTTGGCAAACCTAAGGAAATCTTGCGACACTTTTTATGTGTATGTCATGTGGGGCCTAAGTGTGGCTTGCCAAAAGTGTGGCTTGAACCAAACACTCACCTAAGTTGGTCAAACTTGCCTAACCTTAGGTGTGATTTTTTTTGGCAAAGTTAGTCACAAACGAAACAGCCCCGAAAGGCAGAGGACGACCCGGGAAAGGATAAGCGATGGGTGGGTCGGCCATGTGAGAACGCGTCACATTGGCAGCTACAGGGCGCGCTGCGGGGCGTACGATCAGAGCTGGATTAGGGGCTTGTGTGTGGCCGGCCAACCGGCTGAAGCTTCGACCGGCCTGTTGTACCGATAGTTTTCCTTCTTTTGAAGACTTTGGAGTTTCCCTTCTTTTGAAGAGTTTGGAGTAGATGCATTTCTTTTCTATCAAACCTAGTACACTGCACGTCGTACACACGGTACACGCCGTGCAAGTGGGAGTTGCCTAAAACTTTAGATTGTTCCAAACGTTCAATTCCAAGAATAATGCGAAGTCTTCTTGTATGCTTAATTTGCAGCTTTAAAGTACGATCTCGGTGAAACATGCAGACCATCATCTTGGACATGGAATACAGTGGCCAGTGGCCACGACTCCAGACCCCTTTGCCAGGCATGTCGAAGTTAGTGCGCTCATCCGGCCCTTGAACCCCAAAGGGGGGACGCGACGTGAAGACCACCATGACCATCTTCCGAACGATCGTGGAAGCCATCAACTCGTCGTTATTTAATCCTAGAAGCATCCAGTGTCGATCGGGACACGGCAAGCATGCTCAACTACATATAAGTGAAATGAACGGCGCATGTCAACTCTCATCGTACACTGCTCGCAGTCGCAGGTCGAAACCACCTAGGATCTACCGCATCTAGGTCGGCAGCCAGCTCGGTGGTCGCGCTGGCAGCAGTGCTGGTGGCGCTGCAGCTGTCTGCGGCCGCGGCGGCGGTCGATGCGCACGGCTGCACTCGGAGCTGCGGCGACGTGGACGACCCCCCTCGGCTCCTGCTCGGCGACGGCTCCCTCCAGATCGTCAACATCTCCCTCAAGAACGCCACCTTGCGTGCCGTACACGCCGGCGACATAAAGATAGAGGACGACGGCAATGGGAGGTTCGGCGGCGGACTCAGGGTCCACGGGCCCTACATGATGTCCTACACCAACGAGCTCATTGTAACGGGTTGCAACGTGATGGCGACTCTGCACGAGGAGAGCAGCCACATCATCATGAGTGCATGTGCCTCCTACTGTCCCGACCCCAAGTCCGCCTTCATGGACTACGACGAACACGATGACCCCGGCAAGTACTGCAAAGGCAGGGAGTGCTGCCAGGCGCCCGTTACCATCATCATTGACGGGGCAGCGGGCTACGTAACGTTCAAATGGTTCGGCCAGAACAGAAGCGCGGATCACGAGTCGGGGCCGCCCGCTCGCGTGTTCGTCGCCGAGGAGGGGTGGTTCGATAACCACCACGATGGCGCCATGGAAGTTCCTTTGTCAAAAGATGCAATGGCAATTCCCATTCTTCTGCTCTGGAGTATCTTTGATGTAGACCCGGCCCCATCAACAGACTACACCAGTTGGTCGTCTTTCCCCCGCGATTGCCCTATTAAAGTGGCCACCCCAGCATATGCAAGAGCAACAAAAGCATTTGCAGGCATGGTATAGGCTATTACTGCTCCTGCGAAGAGGGATACGATCGAAGGCCATCCCTACATCCACGACGGCTGCCAAGGTTAGTTAGTACGTACTTGGAGCATCTATAGCAGTCATATGTATATAATTCGAAATTGTATCCCCTATCTTATAGAAAAAACTATTTTTTAGAAAATCAAAACTTTTCTTCATCTAGCAGTTCCCCCAAACTTAACCCCTTAAACACACTTGACCACACATAGAAGCCTCTTTGATCTTCTTTTCCGTTTTTCTTTTACTTTCGTATTCCTCCCATGCGGTCATTGCCGGAGAGAAACCCCGTCGTGACCTGAGCAACATCATGCCGCGAGAGTAATCCGTGATGTATCTTCTATCCCTGTGGGCTATGATGTGGAGCTAGCCATCGTAATGTACTTTAAACTCTTTCTTCCTTAATTAATTAATGAGGCAGATCTTTTGCCTCAGTTAAAAAAAAACTTCTCGCGACTAGATGATTTCATGAGCTAGCTAGGACCTAGGATAGATGCCCCACAAAATAAATTTTTATAGAGGCCCACCACGCACGATGTAATCGTTCGACGACGTAGTCGAGAAAGCAGACGAAATTTGTCCCTCTGCGGGCCATGGCTTGGAAACTTCTCGTCTAAATGTGTCCCGCCCCTCATCCTTGTCCTATAGTAGCGTGATGGCATGATCCACAATGCAAGGGTTCATCGGAATCGACAATGGCGGCCGACGGCTACTTCTCTTTGTATGTTTTCTTCATGTAGGTGAGCTTTTTCTTTGGAGGTGCTCTTCCATGCGGTGCAACTATGCTCGGACGACGAAGAGTAGCACCGCCAGAGACGCCGGAAAGAATCCCGGTTGTGACCTCAAGATGATGAGAAAGACGAAAAGATGATTTTTATTTTTTTTGCTAGAATCTCGACATTTTTTTAGGGATAAATCTCGACAGAGAAGGTGGGGGGAAGGGGCGGGGTGGGCCAGGCGGCGAGGTTCGCAGTGGCTGCAATGGCCATGAGCGGCCCTGTCCATCTCCCTACTTTTAGGGAGAAGTGGCTTCCCTGGAGTAAATATAAGCTAGAAGGCTGAGTTTTAAGGGATCAAAAGTCAAAATTTTGAGCAACTGAACATTCGAGGGATGTGCTAGAAAGCACTTAATCCCTCAAAAGAAAATGTCTTCCTCAAATATAGCCTTTGAGGCATCTGCTGGAGATGGTCTTAATACTACCTCCCTTCGACCAAATAAATAGCAAAAAACATTTTAAGATTTAATTTTAACCAACAATTTTATCAATAATATACTCCATCCGTCTCAAAATATGAAATGCAACATAATATAGCGCGCATTGGTTATATATTAAAAGTCATAATATACTTCATTCGTCTCAAAATCATGGATGAAGTATATTATTGATATAATTGTTGGTATTTGATTGTTCTAAGTCAAACTTTATAATTCTTTACAAAATTTAGAGAAAATTTTCTCAACATTTATAATACAGCATCAATACCATTAGGTTCATCATGAAATATATTTCCATATGTATATATTCGGCACTGCAGATATAGAATTTTCTCCATAAACATGGTAGCAAGATTGACATTTAATATAAACCTAGTAATAAGATTGATTTTTAATATAACCAATGTGCGCTGCATTATGTGATAGAGGGAATACAACTTACGCACTGAAAACTTCGTTAAATAAAATTTCTATGGTATAATTTTTATCGCTTATAACGGACAAGCTCTTGATCTGATTGATAGTCAAAGTTAAATTTTGAAATACTCGCTCATCTTTTTCACCGGATTGGAGGGACTACAACTACTTCTCGAAATAGTCTTTCGCCCCCTTCTATAAATAAAGGCACAAACGACCGAACGATACATAGTGATGAGGAAACCCTCATACAAGCAGGTCGGATAAAAAAGATAAAAAAGGCACCGGGCGAGTGGCACAAGTGCCACTAACCCAACGCCGAACATGAAGAACAGGAAAGACCACCCTAACACACTACAACCAAGACAACTGAAGAGGATCGGAGCAGCACCGCCAAGAGAAACCACCGTGCCGCGAGGACCTGAACACACCGAGCCATCTCTGGAGAAGGCTGACTCATCGTGGAGACATTCCCCTCGTTTCGGGTCGTGGAGCGCCGCTCCTGCCAAGAGACGACAAGGACCGAGAACGGAGACCACAAGGACACATCTATACGATAGGTGGTCATCGACACCACCCCCGCCCAGAGGCTCGGAAGCACTACGCTAGCAGGAGGGCAAACCCGGCAACATAAGCCATATGCAACAGAGAGGAACCAAGTGCCGCAGCGACGCCCCTAAGAGGGTGATGACACCGAGCGCCACCGTCATCGAGTCCAAGAGATGGACTCGGATTTTCACCCCGGACCCCTCGCATCTTGAGGGGACCTATAACAACGCCAAGGTTGAAGCGACATCCGTAAATGCCATCATTGTCGGCGCCGGAGCGCAAAGCTTTCACTCAGACCCACACAAGTACCACCAGCGGACTCACGGTTGACGACCCACCCCAAGAGGGCGAGCCACGGCCTTTCGCGCTAGGCCTCCAAATCCAGAACAAGGGATCACTATTGTTGAAGCCACGACGACACCAATGCCACCCGCCCCCCTCCCCCTGCTACCCACATAGCTAAGAGAAGGCACCACCACCGCTGCCATGCTCCCCGCCGCCGAGCCACCCGTGCAACCTCACCATCCAGTGCCGCCGCCCCGACATCCAAGACGAACCCACCGCCACCAACGAAGCTACATGACGACCTAGGACAAGCAGCCAAGCACATACAATGTCAGAGCGGAACCGCTGTCAGCCAGGACCGAACATCCTCGATGCCAGTCCACACGCATGGAGTTCCACCTCGGTCGGGGGCGCAAATCATTGACGTCAGCCAGCAGCGTCGCTGGGGCAGCCCAATCAGACGGACCACCTAAGCGTTGGGCCTCCACGGGTCGGATCTGGTCCAGCCCTCGGGGCCTTTCACAACCTAACCCTAGATCCACCACCACACCGGCAGTCGGAGCCCCTGCACGCCACTACATCCGCTACCGGCCATGGCCTGGCCCGAAGCCCCCAACCGCACGCCAGGAGGCGGTCGCTTCGCGTCACTTGAAGAGGTCACGACGCCGGAGCGCGGGAGTCTCTAGCTCGAGCACGTCGGGGTGTGGCCCGCCGCCACCACAAGCATTAGCCCCCAGCCCGTTGTTGCCCGCCACACCCAGCCCCGCCGCTGCACGCCACCCCGCACGCACACCGAGGCACCACCGTCCACCCACGATCTCCGCCTGCACCAGATTCGTGGCCCAGGACCTCGCAGCTGCCGCGAGGCCAGCCCTCGGGCCCGACGCTGCCGCCCGCTCCTGCTGCTGCGCCGCCAGCTCCGCGAAAGCACGACGTCACCATCCAGCAGGCCTACCCGCGCCGGCCCAGCGCTGAATTGAGGAGGGAAAGTTGCCCGCCGCCGCCGCCATTTGCCCAACGATGCTTGCCGGCGGCGGGGGAGGGAGAGGGGTGGAGGGGAGGGAGTTGCCGACGGCTAGGGTTGCCCCTCTCGGTCGCCCGCGGGGGCGACGCGAGAGGACAGGGGAAAGGGGCCCCATGGTGGGACTACAACTAGTGCGCCCCAATTGATACTAAGCTACAATCTCATTAATCCGCTCAACAACTTAATTTGGTCGTCTATGTCCGCAGTTAACAAAATATTAAATGTTACACAATTTTGTTGATCGATCACTACTTTTGTATATGTACCTGGTGCTAGATATAAACGAGTGCGAGCAACCGGGAGGTAATCGGTGCCTTGGTAAATGCACCAATACGCAAGGATCTTTTGAGTGTGGTTGTCCATCAGGAACCCATGCCAACCACAAACTGCCCGGCGGCTGCGTCCCTTCAGTCACAGGTTAGCAACGCTGCGATAAACTTTTCTCCGTTTTTCCAGTATATATAAGACGCATGCAAGTTAATTATTACTCTTCCGTTTTTAAATATTAGTCTTTTTAGAGATTTCAACAAGTGATTACATACGAAACAAAATGAATGAATCTACACTCTAAAATATATCTACATACATCGTATATTGTAGTTCATTTAAAATGTCTAAAAAAACAAATATTTGAAAACGGAGGGCTAGCAAAACCCACTCTAATATGACTCTGATAACTGGAACAACTCAGGTAACTGCAACAAATACTGCGGTGACGTGGAAGTGCCGTACCCGTTCGGCATGGGCCCCCGCCACTGCTACAGACCAGGGTTCAACCTCACCTGTGACACAACAAGCGGCAACACCACACGGCTGTTGATCGGCGACTACGGGGACTTCCGAGTGCTGGATATCTCCCTCAAAAACACCACGGTGCGTGTCGCTCACACCGGCGCCTTCTTAAGCCTCACCCGCGGAGAAGACTTTTTCGATTTTAGAGGTGTATTCACACGACTTAGGGAGACACCATACTCCCTGTCGACCCATAACGAGCTCGTCCTCATGGGGTGTAACGTCAAGGCAACACTGCTCGCGTCCGACTACAAAGCCATCCTCGGTGGATGCGCCTCCTTCTGTTCCCTGGACGTGAATGGCACCTACGCTACGACGGTGGCAGGACGCAACCACAGCAAGTACTGCTATGGCATGGGCTGCTGCCAGACACGCATCTCCATGTCCAAGTACGGCGTGCTTGGGGCATTGAGCTTAGAAGGGCTCGACGGAACCAACGTGCTAAATCCGAAATCGATGCCCCCATACGTGTTAATCACGGAGGAAGGGTGGTTCGATTTGGATAGGTTTTCCGACGAGCTGGTGCAGACGATTCAGCACGAGGAAATTCCCATGATTCTACAGTGGGAGGTCTTGCTGCCCGGCTTTCCTCCGGCTAACGTGAGCTCCCATCAGCCGAGTTGTCCTGCGCAGGTAGCCGGTAGCATCTGCAAGAGCAAGCATAGCCACTGCATACAAGGGATGCGTGGCTATTCGTGCCAATGCATGGACGGCTACCAGGGCAACCCCTACCTCGTCCATGGATGCCAAGGTTAGTTACTAGCATCCTAGTACTCTCTCCGTCCTAAAATAGGTGTCTCAACTTTAATACTCCCTCCGTCCCAAAATAAGTGTCTTGAGTTTAGTATAAATTTGTACTAGAGATAGTATAAAGTTGAGACACTAATTTTGAGACGGAGGGAATACAACTTTGTACTAAAGTTAGTATAAAGTTGAGACATTTATTTTGAGACGAAGCTCGAGTATTATATTGTTTCTCTATGATAACTTAACTAATAAGTCAATTTAACGTTTTGTCTCCAGGTGGCCGCAGGTTACTGAAAGGTGAGCATCACTGCAATAACTCTGGGAGGATTCTTGGTCTTTTTGTTCCTTTTGTGTTCAAGACAACTAGACAAAGTTACCAGTACTACTAAATCCCATCGGTATTCTGATTATTACTCAACTTAATTAGCTTGATGTCACTAAAGACCATCCTAGATATATACTTTGTTGATTCTTAGCAAGTATATATAGATGTGTGCTAGAGAACTATACTATGCCTATACATGTCTTGGAGACAAAAGAATAACGATGTATGTATTTTTGCAGATAAAGGTGTCATTATAGGAGTTGCTAGTGGGGCAGGTCTTGTACTTCTGGTTTTTATTTCCCTCTTCATTTCCAATAAATTAAAGCACCAAAGGACACAAATGTTGAAGCGCAAGTTCTTTGAGCAGAATCGTGGTCAATTGCTGCAACAATTGGTATCTCAAAGAGCTGATATTGCAGAAAGGATGATCATACCTTTAGAAGAGCTAGAGAAGGCAACAAACAACTTTGATAAAGCTCGCGAGCTTGGTGGTGGAGGGCATGGCACTGTCTACAAAGGAATTTTATCAGACCTACATGTTGTGGCTATCAAGAAACCAAAGAAAGTGGTTCAGAAAGAGATTGATGAATTTATCAATGAAGTTGCTATATTGTCACAAATCAACCATCGGAATGTGGTAAAACTCTATGGTTGTTGTCTTGAAACAGAAGTTCCAATGTTGGTCTATGAGTTCATATCAAATGGAACTCTTTATGATCATCTTCATGTTGAAGGACCAATATCATTGTCATGGGGTGACAGGCTACGAATAGCAATTGAAACAGCTAAATCCCTAGCATATCTTCACTCGACAGCTTCAATACCTATCATCCACAGAGACATCAAGTCAGTAAACATACTTTTGGACGATACTCTAACAACAAAGGTAGCAGATTTTGGAGCTTCAAGGTATATTTCAGTGGAGAAATCAGGTTTAACAACCATGGTGCAAGGTACTGTCGGATATTTAGACCCTATGTACTTCTATACAGGGCGACTGACAGAGAAAAGTGATGTCTACAGTTTTGGTGTCATGGTTGTAGAACTGTTGACCAGAAAGAAGCCATTTTCATATTTATCCCCCAGCGGTGATGGCATTGTTGCACATTTTGCCGTGTTGTTTGCAGAAGATAACTTATCACAGATACTGGATCCACAAGTTATAAATGAACGGAGCAAAGAAGTCCATGAAGTTGCTACACTTGCAATAGCATGTACACAATTAAAAGGAGAGGATCGCCCAACCATGCGACAAGTGGAGTTGACATTGGAAAGCCTACAATCATCAATGCATATTGTTTCAGATAATCTGGTGGATGAAGAATTTGAGAATGACGTTATTCCAATAAATTGTCCAATGAATGAGCATGAAAGAGGCGCCGGTGAGGATTCAACTAGACAATACAGTATGGAAGAAGAGTTCATGTTATCATCAAGGTATCCTCGGTAATTTGCACATGTTTTGGACAGAGCTATTCCATCAAGTCTGGTTTTCTGAAGATTTCTATTAAATGATATTATTGTTTCCTTTGATCAATCTTGTCTCAGTTTTAATCCTTTTTGTTCTCGCCATTCATTGTAATTTTATAAATTTATATGCAAACATGTTTTATCATCAATAATATAAGTTGAGAAAAAAAATAAAAAACCATATATATATA
>LR738713.1:798530204-798541864 GCA_902687465.1 Secale cereale | reverse complement strand
ATATATATATATATAGAAAAATGGTTGTGTACTCCTAAGAGTACGTACTCCTGCTCCTCATATACCATATAGATGAATCTTTTATACCTCTTTATTATTTTTAATATACTTCATTAGTCATTATTAGATACCCCAAAATAATTTTCATGAAAAAATTCATGTGAGTCTACATATTTTAAATGTTTACGTATATACTGATGTGTTTGTACGTGAAAAAGGTATATTACAAAAAGTACGTCGCAGATGATATTTTTTCAACAAAACTCGTATTGGGGTATCTTAGAATATTTAATGAAGTATATTGAGAATGATAAAGAGGTATAATTAATACGTATATGAGGTATATTGAGGATGTGAGTACATACTCCCAGGAGTATAAAAGAGGAGTCATATATATATATATATATATATATACAGCCGGTCTATTCTCATAACATTATGAGAATAATATTCTAATAACACTTCCGAACTGCTTTGTTTTACTGCATTGGAAAGCTATGCGCATTGCGCAGATACTGCAACAGAACCTCATGTTTGAAAAAACTGTACGTGTTGTTTTTTCGGTACATTTTTTGCTCTAGTTTTTTAACCGTTTATCAGAATTATGCGTGTAATATATCGTTGAAAAGCTATGGAGTAGACGCAACTTCGCCATGTTGACCACTTTTCAAAATTCATCATAGTTTAAGAGCAGTTTCGAAAATCGTGCGGCTCACAACGAATGGCAGCGAGCGTTTTTTTGCGTTTTTTTTAAACCGCTCGTCGGAATGAAACGTATGATACACTGTTGTAAAAGTATCGTCGACGCGCATCTTTTTCATATCTATTATTTTTTCTAATTCGCTACTGTTTAAGAGCAGTTTTGAATTTACTAAATAACGAAATTGTGGTTTTCGAATTTTTTCAAATTTTCGGTACTATTTTCATTTCAGTTTTCTAACCGTTTGTCGAAACTAGGCGTGTAATATACCGTTGGAAAGCTACGAACGAGACGCAACTTTCATATGTTGAAAAGTTTTTGAGATTCCTTACGGTTTTTAGTTAAATTTGAAAATCGTGCGGCTGACTACGAAGGGCAGTGGCCGTTTTTCGTGAAATTTTTACAAAACGTTGGTCGAAATGATCCAAATGATACACCGTTGGAAAGATATCGCCGAGACGCTACTTTTTCATGTAGAACACCCCTATAATTCATTACGGTTCAAGTGCAGTTTTGAAATTACAAAAACGCGGAAACTCTGTTTTTCACGACACCCAAATCGACGCGTTTTTTTGCGTTTCCGAACTGCATGTTACTGCAACACAAAGCCCAGTGAACTGCATGTTTGAAAAACTGTACGTGTTGTTTTTTCGGTATCTTTTTTGCTCTAGTTTTTTAATCGTTTATCGGAATTGTGCGTGTAATATACTGTTGAAAAGCTATGGAGTAGACGCAACTTCGCCATGTTGAACATTTTTCAAAATTCATCATAGTTTAAGAGCAGTTTCGAAAATCGTGCGGCTCATAACGGATGGCAGCGAGCGTTTTTTTTGCATTTTTTTCTAAACCGCTCGTCGGAATGAAACGTATGATACACCGTTGGAAAGGTATCGTCGGCGCGCATCTTTTTCATATCTATTATTTTTTTTCTAATTCGCTACGGTTCAAGAGCAGTTTTGAATTTACTAAATCGCAGAATTGTGTTTTTCGAATTTTTTCAAATTTTCGGTGTTGTTTTCACTCCCGTTTCTAACCGTTTGTCGAAACAAGGCGTGTAATATAACGTTGGAAAGCTACGAACGAGGCGCAACTTTCATATGTTGAAATGTTTTTGAGATTCCTTACGGTTTTAGTTAAATTTGAAAATCGTGCGGCTGACTACGAAGGGCAATGGTCGTTTTTCGTGAAATTTTTACAAAACGTTGGTCGAAATGATCCAAATGATACACCGTTGGAAAGATATCGTCGAGACGCTACTTTTTCATGTAGAACACCCCCTCTAATTCATTACGGTTTAAGAGCAGTTTGGAAATTACAAAAACGCGGAAACTCTGTTTTTCGCGACACCCAAATCGACGCGTTTTTTTGCGATTTCGAACTGCATGTTACTGCAACACAGAGACGAGTGAACTGCATGTTTAAAAAACTGTATGTGTTGTTTTTTCGGTACCTTTTTTGCTCTAGCTTTTTAACCGTTTATCGGAATTGTGCGTGTAATATACCGTTGAAAAGCTATGGAGTAGACGCAACTTCGCCATGTTGAACACTTTTCAAGATTCCGCACGGTTTAAGAGCAGTTTTGAAAACGGTGCGACCGACGAATAATGGCAGCGAGCGTTTTTTTGCGCTTCCGAACTGCACAAGAAACCGCATTGCATCAGGGTAGGAGCCGGCGCGACGGTGCTGGGGGAAGGAGGCAGGGCGGCAGCGCGGGGGTAGGAGGCGGGGCAGTGGTTGCTGTCCTCGGGGCGCTCCGCGCTCGAAACCTATTTAAGTGGGGGTGTTACGAGAATAAGGTTTTTGTTATGAGAATAAGGTCTTAAGGGGTGTTATGAGAATAGACCCATCATATATATATCTTTACCTACTAATAAACCAGCGATAGCTTCTGGTCGTACGTCGTCGCACGTTTTGCAGAAAAGCCCCTCTGTTTATGAAAAATCAACCCGCGGTTCCGATTTAAGTGGAAAGAGAAAAATGTTTCGTCCGCTCAGCGGCGTGCCGTTTTTGCAAAAGAGTCCCTATGGTTTCCGAAGACTGAACCCGCCATCCATATACTAAAGAAAAGGGGATTGACGAGCGATACAGACGCGCGGCGGCGGTGCTTGCCGGCGGCGAGGCGGAGAAGGAGCGGGGCGGCAGGGTGGTTTGAGGGTCGTGGTGGACCGGATCCAGCAAGGGGAAGATTGGAACCGTCGGCTGGCGATGCAGGCGCGGCGGCAAGCCCCGCCAGCGAGGCGGAGAAGGAGCGCCGTGGTGGACCAGATCCAGCGAGGGGAAGGCCGGATCCGTCTGCTGGCGACACGAGGAGCTCGAGCACCATGGGAGTTTTGTGGCGACGGAGCTCGTCGACGGTGGCCACTTCCCAGTGACACATCCCCTGCGCCATGGTCACCGAGATGACCGATGAAGCAGCACCGCTACAAGGGCCACCACATGCAGTAGGCGGAACTCCAACAAGCAGGGATCGGGTGGCCAGGCCACCCCACTCGTCGGAGAGGAGCAGCCGGAACAGAGTCCGGAGCTCGTCGACGAAGTTTCCGTGGCCGCCACCCACAGAAGACACCGCCTAGGAGGCCGCCATGCCACCGGGAGCCGCCCCGCAGCCGGAAGCAGTCGCGCTGCCTGGAGCCACCAAGACCCTGCAAATCTGATCGGCCCGCCATCGCCGCGAGCAGGACGTGAAGACCCGATGCGCCCCGCGCCCACCATGGCGGCACCGCAACACGCGTAGAGGACCTCCTCCCGCCGCCACGAACGGAGCCACCACCCTGGAGCTGAGCGCGCCCAGATCCACGAGAGGCCGCAGCTCTCGCGCCGCAACGTCGCGAGCAGACGAAACGCCCTGCCGCCACCATCCCTGGGGCACGCGCGGGCTTAGCCGGCGGCGGCGATGTGTTGGACAGGGGTGGATGCCTTGCGGCGGCGGCGCTGGATCCCCCGTGTCGCCCGAGCAAGGCAACGTGGGGTCGTGGACGAGTACTACGTATTTTCTTTGGTTATATATAAATGTTCAACATGGAAGTTCTGTGTTCGTACAGCGATACCTACTGTGGAGGAAACCAGGCACCTTGTGCAAAAGCGAGTATGATTATTAGGGTGGTGCATGGATCAGGTGCACAAAGTAGTTTCCGAAGGGACACCCAACTTCCACCTTGACTAGATTATTTTTAATTAGTTTCTGTTTAAATTTGTGTTGGCTTCGGCATGCATGTCCAAAACGCGAAAAGGAACTCCAAAAAAGGTAGTACTAACATAGTGCACAAGGAAGAAACGGAATATAATGTTGCAAATCAAACAAACAGTCAACATTTTCCAAAAAAGGTAGTAACAACATACTAAAAGCATCTTTGCTTTCAAATACTAACAAATAAATTTTATATAAACAATCCCATCAATGGGCCAAAACTCTTCCATTTGGTAATAGGGCAATACCGAAAGAGGCGGTGTCAAAGACATGGATGTGGCTTCATCACAATTATCGAATTACGGACACCCAAACTTCTACCATCATCGACGACAGTGTCGAACATGAAAAATGGCAACATGATGAATCACTAAATATGTATTATGATTTTTTGCATCCTAATGGTTTTTAACAAACGAGGTCATCAAGCTAGCTATTGTACTGCAGCTCTATTTCAGGTCAGTTAGTAATCAGTATTGAGGATATCCATCAATGTATCAACATGGTATGTGAGACAGACGGGGTTGCAGCCGGGAGTCTAGGGTCCGCACGCCATTGCACCTGCACTGCACCGAGACAGACCTGTTGTAGACTGCATCCGCAACGCCACACTGGCCAGGCCGACATTGGGCAGCGACGGAGTCTGTAGAGTTTACCAATTAGATGGTTGTGGCGAGAACCGGATCATGTATGTTAGGCCATTACTTTACTTGATGGAGATCGAAGTACTCATTGTTATATTTGTGGTTACAATTTATTAGAAGTAATAATGATTTGCAGCCATTTCTTTATTATGGAAATCAGGTATTTATTCAGCATAAGAAACAAGTCCTAACATTCAAGCTTATACTAGGCCCCCATATGGAGAGTCCAGTTGTTTGTTAGTAACCTACCGTGGCATACTTTAGGTTAAATGATGCTCCTTCAACAATATGGACAATCTTTTTCTGAATTTGATGGAGCACCATTTAGTCATCAATTTGATGTGAATGGTAGCTTACTCCCGCCCTTTTTTTCACTGTCGACATTCTTTCAATTACATGTCTTTCTTCTGGATCTGATATACATGAACAGAGCAAGGTAAGCACACCTACTGAAGTTCATGTTCTTTGATTGCATGGAGGAGACCATGCTCGTGGGCTCATGATCATCCATGGTTGGCCTTCATTCCTCGTCAACCATCACTGGTTTGGTGTCTGGTCAGCCACCACGTCTTCGAGGCTAAACAAAAGTGCCTCTTTCTAGATGTTTAGAAATTGTCAATTCAAAACATGATCGATCATCGTCTAGAAGCCCCTAAACCAGATCATGGTCGCCAAATTGGAACCCAAAAAATGATGCTAAAGAATAAGGCGTTATTTGTATCCCTTCTTCGGCAGAGGAGCAGTACGAGGAAGATATGCATGAACAAAGTGACTGATCTAAATAACTAAATCTCCACATCATATGCAATTTGTTGTGTTTTTTGTTCTCACTATTTTGTTACTTTTTCTATACAACCTTCATGTCTGAAGAGAACTAACCATGTACTTCATTTTGTTTGTGTTTTATTGTGCTACGGACGTAAGCATTTTTATTCTCCCGTTGCAACGCACGGGCATTTTTGCTAATATATATATATATATATATATATGTAAGTCATTATTTTACTTGTGTGTGTGTGTATGTTATGTTTGTAGCTCAACAAACTTTATTTTCGACCCTTCAATCCTATGACCCTCTCCGTCTCAGAGGATTCTTTCGTGTTCCATACCTTATATCTTAAACTGGACAAGTATACAATTAGGAAGGGACATTTGACAGTTTAAAAAGTTTCGTTAACATGGCCACACCAGATAGCGCAAAAATTTGAAATGCTAAAATCTAACAAAATCTGAGAATAAAATAAAAATAAATAGGTGAAATAAAACAAATTGTGGAGAATTTTTGATTTACCGAAGATTCAAAATGTTAAAGGAAGCCATATATAAAACTAACAATGAAAATAAAAAATCATATCCCTAAGGCCATAGAAGACTAGGCATGCAACTGTGCAGCGGGTAGCAGAAACCCTAGCTCTAGGTGCGCTTGCATGCGTGAGGAGCAAAGGGGGTGCAGTGTAGCCCATATAATGTGTACTAGGATGAAAAAAAAAATCCAGTTCTATTCCTAAAGCAGAAACTTTTCGTTCATGAGAAGCGTCTTTGTAACTCATACATACGCACATACACTCACTCATATGAAAACATGCACGAACATCATATCTCTATGAGTATTTTCGAGGTACTGAACTGACTAATAATTTTGAGATTGATGAAGTCACTACAAAGGTGGCTTGCCATTTTCAATCTGTCCCCTAGGAGAAAATACGTCTTTACCTTTTGCCAACGGGGTGTGTGCTACGGGTCAACTCACTGATTTTTTGTGCATGCTATCTATGTGTCAACGGATTGATTTCTGAATTCGGGGGAAATCAGTCTGGTCACCGGCCGCTCGATCCGCTCTTGCATAACCGCCCAATCTCGCTAGCACCGGTGATGTTGCAACCAGCACATCACCGGTGAATTTGCGACACGACAAGCGAAGCACCAAGCGGTCCGTAACATTTTTTTTGAAAAGGGACACTTTATTACTTAAAAGATTTAAGCATTACATCTGGTATCTGCATAATTAAAATGCACATAGCTAAATAAGGTTCTCTTATACAAAAGAAAAATACAAAAGGCGAAATACAAAAAGATCTATATAACGTCTAAAGCGAAGAAGGGGCAATCCTAAGATCATGCGGCCATCCATGTTGGGTAATAGTATCCCTCGATGTACCATCCAATCGTATACACACATTCGTAAATAGGTCTTGATTCTCCACGCGTTGTCACTAGTAGAAAAAGGGCCATTTGTCCCGGTTGGGGAACCGGGACTAAATGGTCGATACAAATTCCCTAGACCATTAGTCCCGGTTCTTATACCAACCGGGACATATGGGGTTCCACGTGATCACTGCGGCTTGCCCAGGCAGGGGGGTCTTTTGTCCCGGTTGGTGCTACTAACCGAGACAAATAAGCTTCCACGCGTCAGCAGTTCAGTGGCTAGGGTTTTTTTTCTGAAAGGGGGGAGGGGGTTTGGCGTTTTGTAGGGGTTTCATATATTGTGTTAGCCCGCTAATAGAGAGGATGTCCTCTCTTATCTCCGTGCTTGGTCGACGCTACGTACTATACGTATAGATCGGAGGACTCGACACGCTAGCTAGTAAGCAAATGAAGGAAACCATTAAGTATAGAAGATCGACCTCTCTCCTTCTCCGAGAGATTGGTCGAACAACAAGTTTTCGTATATCTATCCGACGCTACTGGCTACATACATACAATATAAGATCTCTTACAATTCCCTAACATCTAATGTCAAATTCCAGATGGTATTCTCCGGCTTTATTTATGACATGGTCAAGAAAGAATCCCGCCAATTCCTCTTGAATTGCCTGTATACAATCTTGTGGCAGGAGTTCATCCCGCATCTGCCACATCTAATTTGAAGAAGGGGGTCAATACATATATATGAATTAAACTCACCAAAAATGATGGTAATAAAATAAAATTGTGAATATTTTTGCTTACGCACATCAAATTGTCTTTTAGAGTAGCCCCGCCTATTCTTGGCCGTCGCGTTGTAGATGAACTCGCAGATGTAGTATCCATAGTAATTATTAACGGATTCCTGCCACAAGCACTTTGCGAGAAATAAAGGTCAATCAAACTGATAAGGAAGCATTATAAATGGCATTGATGAAAGTATAGCTAGAGTCAACGGGAGATGCGCGGAACTAGCTAGCTAGTAGTACTTACTTTCGGGTAAATCCATCACAGTTCCCGCGGCAGTGCCAGAACTTTTTTAGTGAATTCGTTCCAAACCCTGTGAGACAAAGAAAACAATTACTTTATATCAGGAAATGAACAAAGTTGCCGATATGGTGCGGTAATGATCGTTTGAACTTACTTGTCGAGCATGTTTGACATGTCCGCAAAGGTCTGGGAATCTTTTCGTCTCGAGTCTAAGACGGTTACTAGTCCCTCCTTGTCAGGGATATTACTAGCAGGTGTAAACCGGCTAGGTTAAACCGGATTATGGTGATATAGTTGTATAATTGTAAGCTCAGTAGAGATTACGGCCCATGAAGGCTTAGGGCCCAGGTGTAAAGATTACGGTGTGTAAATCGTCCTATCATGTAAACTTGAGACACAAGGAAAGAGAATAGAGACCGAGGCGGATGCAATTATGAGCCGGCCTCGGGACTCTATAAACCGGACCGGGCGTTGCCTCCTATATAAAGGGACGACCCGGCGATGGTTCAAGGACAAGAAACAACCCGTCGAGACGCAGGCAAGCAATCAGCTCCCTGTTCATCGACGCCCAAGCAATACCAAACCAAACTAGACGTAGGCTTTTACCTTCATCGAAGGGGCCGAACTAGTATAAACCCTTTGTGTCCTTTGTGTGCTTTTAACCCCTTCAAGCTAACCTGTGCGATGGTTCCATCACTAAGTCCGCTAAACCGGACATCTGCCGTGCTAATTTCACGACACTCCTCAAGCTTAATCTCTAGGAGAATATAGTGGAACATGCGCACGCATGCATATAACTCATCAGTTACTATAACCTCGAGTAATATATAATTAAGGGAAACCGAATATGCACAAGACAGTAACACTCACTGGAAGTTTTAAGGAAAGAGTATTTTATCTTTGTTTTGATTTATTATCAACGATTGTAGCAAGTTGGCCTCGGCTTCTTTGGCATGAAGTTTAACCTGATATTCATCTATGAGATTTGTGTTAATGAACCCAATATCATAGATATCAGCTTTTCTACATTCGACGATCTTCAATCTGCATAATATAGTGAGGATAATTATATATACTTGCAATGAAGTATACTTGCAATGAAGAGCTGAGCTATATATAGAGACTTAATGACAGAACTAGTACTTATAGACAGTAGCAAGTGATCGTTGGTTTATCGAGAGGCTTTTGATTGTAAAACTGGAAGAACTCCTCAAATGTAATAGACAACATATCAATTCCAACGAGGTCGTGGTCCACTTTAACTTTCAGCATCAAAGTATCCTGGCCACCAGAGTCTCTGCAGGTATCCATGTACCAGTCATGCAATCTTCGCATCATCGTGGTTAGAGTTCTGACATCTTTGACGAGAGGCTTCCCGTACCGGTATTTGTGATTATCCACCTCTAACACATCAAGAACTACATCATCGGTCAGGTAATCTCCAAGATTGGTACCGGGCGCCATCCCCGGATGATTAGGGACGATGTCACTAGGCACCTTGAGCGGGGGCACGATTGGTTCTCTTGTTCGCCGGGCTAGGGAATTTTTTTCCCACTTTTTTTGTGCTAACCTGTGATCACTGCAAGTACTTCCCGACCGCGATGCTTCGATAAATGACTTTTGAATAATGCGCTCATAGTTGGTTTTCGGCGGAGACGATGGTGGTTTCTTCAGGGCATCAATAGTGCGCTTCGCTCTCACTGGATCTATCTTCTGCTTTGGAGGTGGAGGTTTCTTTGCAAAAAAGTCCTTCACTTCGGCTTTACAGATCTCCGTGGGCTCCTCGTCGGTCCTCTCGTATGCTAACTTCTCTAAAGGCCTGAGAGATGGACCGTATCTGTATTGCCTCCTGCCTCTGGTTGTACTGCTAGACGCCGGAGCAGTCCCAGCGGCTGCCTTCTTTTGTTGCTTACGAGGCGGAGGAGGAGGCGGGGTGCTACCACACGTCGGAGCAGCCGGAGCATCGGCGGCTCTCTTCACGCCTTGCTGACGAGGCGGAGGAGGAGGCGGGCTGCTCGGACGCACCGGCGCAGCGGAGAAGGAGGCGGAGTGCCGCCACGCGCCTGATCACCCGAAGAAGGAGGCAGAGTGCGCTGATCCCTTGCCAGAGGAGGAGGTGGAGTGCACTGACTCGCCGGAGGAGGTGGAGGCGTCCAGTTCACAAGGTTGATGAGGCCCTTCCGCCATAGGCATGGAGTCTTCAGAGAAGAACCCAGCCGAGTCTCCCCTTCACCGGTAGTGTGGTCCAGCTCGAGATCCTCAAACCCCGCCATTATTTGATCCACCATCACCCTAGCATATCCTTCTGGAATCGGACAGCAGCAAAAAGTTGCGCCGGGTTCAACAGGAAAAACAGAGCCTACGGCCACCTTGACTTTCAATTGCAGCCACTGCGTCATAAGGTGGCAATGTTGAGACTCCGTGATAGCATCCACGGGGTAGCTAGCAGGAGCCGTGAAGACAGGCTCATCAGGTAGCTCGGTGGAAGCCACGCCGCTTTTCCGCTGAGATGGCGGGGTAGCTTCGGGGGTAGCTTCGGTAGGTCGCTTGCTGCGAACTACTTCTCTTTCGTCCTATAGCGAATTTACTCTTGCGTGCAGCGCCTGCAGAGTGCTCTGATCCACTTTCTTCTTCCTCTCCTGGCATTTGTAACCGCCTGCGTCAGGAAACCCGGCCTTCCACGAAAGGGAGCCTAGCGGGCCTGGTGTCCATCCAGGGTGTTCAGGATTCCCGAGGGCCATTGTGAGCTCGTCGTTCTCTCTGTCGGGAAAGAACGTCCCTTCCCGCGCTGCTTCGATATATATCTGAAGCTTCTTGATGGGTATTGCAAGTTGCTCCTCCGTCCAAACGCACTTCCCTGTTACAGGGTCCAAGGTTCCCCCAACTCCGAAGAACCAAGTCCTTGAACGGTCTGGCCAGTGTAATTTCTGTGGTTCGACCCCTTTAGCAAGCAGGTCATTCTCGGCCTTGGCCCACAATGGCCGGGCTTTGAGGTAGCCACCTGACCCCGTGCGATGGTGATACTTCTTCTTCCCAGCATTTTTCTTGTTTCTCTCTGACATCTTCTTACTCTTTTCCGATTTCTTGTGGGCCACAAATGCGTCCCAGTGATCTCTGATCTTCTCAAACCGGTCGGTGAATTCTGGAGTCTTGTTTTTTCCGAAAAACTTTACATTCAGCTCATTCTTCCACCCCCTGAATAGTTCCCCCATCTTCTTAAGAGCGGCCTCCTTGACCAATGGCTCTATAACTGGTGGCTTCTCCAGATCCTCCTCTGACGGTAGGGTGAAATTGGCCTTCAGTGCGGTCCAAAGATCATTTTTCTGCATATCGTTGACATAAGACACCTGAGGGTCTTCGTTCTTAGGCTTGTACCATAGGTGTATGCTGATCGGAATCATGTCCCTAACAACAACCCCGCACTGAGCAGAAAATGCGTCCTTGGCCTTGATGGGTTTACTCGGTAGGCCATCGCGCCCGATTTCTTCGATGATGAACTTTTCATCCTGGCGCAACCTTTTCTTCGGGCCTCGTCTCCTTACCGAACTTTGGCTCGATCCGGAGGGCTAGAAAGGAAGAAAGAAGAGAGTTAATACGTGTACATACCAAAACAATCAATGCATCAATTAGCTATAGTGTCAGCACATGCTATATATATATATATATATATATATATATAGGGTGGGTCTATTCTCATAACACCCCTTAAGACCTTATTCTCCTAACAAAAGGCGTTATTCTCATAACACCCCTCCCCCTCCACTCCCCGCCTCCTAGCGCTACCGCCCCGACGCCGGCGTCCTCCCCCATCCCTCCCCGCCTCCTAGCGCGGGAGCGCCCCGGTGGCCGGCGCCCCGCGTCCTCCCCCTCCCCTCCCCGCCTTCTAGCGCGCCAGCGCCCCGGCGGCCGGCGTCCTCCCCCACCCCTCCCCGCCTTCTTCCGCGCTACCGCCCCG
>LR738713.1:798431686-798530189 GCA_902687465.1 Secale cereale | reverse complement strand
CCGCCCCGGCGGCCGGCGGCCACCCCCCACCCCTCCCCGCCTTCTTCCGCGCCACCGCCCCGGCGGCCGGCGGCCACCCCCCACACCTCCCCGCCTTTTTCCGCGCCAAGCACCACGGATAGCGAGCCGAAACGACCGGCAATGCAGTCCGCCGGCGACGATATTTCCGCGGCGGCGTTTAGGAAGCGACGGCGCACCTCACCTTCGCCCCAAGACCTCCGGGGGGATCCGCCGCTGAAGCATCCTGCCTCATTCATGCATGACAGGCGGAAGCGAACTGCAAAGATGACTACTACATCGCATTCGTCGTGGATGCGAACTGCAGTACACAATCTGAGAAGAAGCACTAGGAAAAAGGGCGTAGATCAACACATATGCAAGTTTTACATTTTAAAAAACATATTAACTTGTAATATGTTTGATAAAATGCAGTTCTCTTCTGTACGAAAAAGAAAATAAGATCTCAGAATGCGGTTCTCTTCTGTATAAGAACTCTGAGATCGGAATGTCATTTGGAGAATGCAGTTCTCTTCGTCGTATAGAACCTGACATGACCATGAATCAATACAGAATGCAGTTAGAAGACAAAAAAATGTAGAGTCAGACTAGGATTCGCGTACACTGCAGTGCGTGCGTCGCGTTTAAAAGCTTGTACTGCAGTACGCTTCGAGTACACAATGCAGTGCGCTTAGTGCAAAAAAAATGTGAAAAACAAAAACTTGGCTGCAGTGCGGATGAATTTTGAAACTCGACGACAAACACGTTGAATTAGTCTTTGCAGTCCAATGTGATAAGGTGAGATGCAGTGCGGATGCATATATATTTAAAAAAAACTTGGCTGCTAATCATATGAGATAACGCAGTGCGCTGCGAACATGTTACAACTCACAAGGAGGAGTTGGCTGAAAGCTCCATTATGCACATTATTTGACATTGTCACCATGTGCCACCAAAAAAAAACACACACAAAAACTAACTAGACCGATATATACAAAAGCACACAGCGTGGTGTTTACAACTTTGGGCATCGAGAACTACACACAGCGACCATACATTGCTGTTTACATAAAGTTATGGAGCACACACGAACAAGACAGCAACACACGTAGAAAAAAGATCTGCTATCATTTATGCCTCATCCTGCTCCTTCGAAACCAGTCTTGGAGAGAAGCCAAGAGAAATGCAGAGATTTCTTAGATCCTCCGGGAACTCGGTGACAACGACCAAATTTTCTGGGTGGAACAGAATCTGGAACAAAAACTCAGCCTTCCAATCCTGAATAACAGCTTCCTGCGATTAAGAAAAAAAAAATATACAACATCATCTACTAAAAAAAGAAACTGACGAAAAAAATATCAAGGAATGAGGAGATATTGCTGAGTTAAAAAGAAGATACTTACACTACGCTTTCCGAAATTCACAACAAAGGTTTTGCCGTCGTAATACTGAGCCATCTTCAGAACATAAAAGCCGCACTCGTTCGGGCCCTGCTCTGGGCTGCACAAATAGCTAGCTTTTTTTGAAACACCCACCCAGTCTACCGACTCCTTTCTCTTGTACTCTTTTTCTCCATAAACCCTCTTCAACAATGCAGTCATCCTGATCATCTGGTGGAAAAAATAAAAAAAAACAAAAAAACACATCACAACAAAAATTGTTGAACACGCCCACGCATGAAAAAAAAACAAAGAAAGGAGAAAAAGGGAAATTTTTTACCATTTCAGTGCGGTCGCTGTGGTAATCAGACTTACGCCACCGCGTCGTTTGATCAACCGGTCCGCTGTACCTCCTAGTGTCATGAATGTCAAGGGTCTCGCGGTGCCTATTCATCGTGTATAGCGAATAATGCTGGTCTTTCAACCGTGGTAACAGAATCTGATTTTGTTTCATCAAGTTTGTTATGGAATCGATCAGTGAAAAGGGATTACTGTAAAAAAATTGGAGAGAAAATAAATACAAAAAGGCTGAACAAAAGCAAATCTGATAACTTACTAATTTGCAATCAAGAAGGTTCTCGTCTTCACGGACATAAAGTTCGAACTGCTGTGCTGCATCTTCGACGTTAAACTTGCTGTTGACAAAAGGCAACACAACATTTCCATCTGCATCTCTATCCGCGTGATCATTCATTTGAAGCACATACTGCGTGTGGGTAATTCACAAAAGAAAGTTAATGCAGTTCACCTTAAAAAAGATGTTCGCTCCGACGCTTAATAAAAAAACGGATCACGCTTCTCTAAAAAACAGTATGCAGTTCACAAATTCTCACCATAATTTGTTTCGTTTTAAGATGCATCGGTTAAGACACACAAAAAAAATGTATGCAGTTCAGTACATTCTAAAAACAAATTATTATACACTATTTGCTGCAGTTCACTAGAGCAGAAAAAAAAATAAGAAAAAAAAAAGATAAATACCGTGATAAACAAAGGGGAAAGCAGAACGCGTTCGCCAGATCGATAAACCACATTCATACTCTCGTCATTCTTCCAGAACCTGATGATATGATCCATCAATTCCGAGTCCATAAAACCAGCTTTGGTGAAAGTTAAGAACATGTAGTCCACAGTCACGGTGTAGAATTCGATAGGATTCCTGTGCAGGAAAAGCACGGACCTGCACAAAAGAAACGGCAAAAAGGTGGGGGGGTTAGTAGCACAAAAGCAAAACACACAGAAAAAAACGTTACACACATTAAAAAACAAAAAAATATATAAAAAACTAACGAAAAAAGAACTGACTCGCTGTATTTCTTCCTGAATTGTGTGCTCGTGATGAGTTGCAAGACTTTCCTCATCTCCACAAGATGGCTGAATCTCGCAGGATTCAACTTCTCTACAGGAGATCGAAACTTTGATGGCTTCTGCACAGGCCTCCTGTTTGATAGAATTAGTGCCTCGCTGTCCGTCGGGGGTTCCACAGCTGCGCTCCTGGTCCTCCTAGGCACTGGTGGTGGCCTCTCAAAATCATCATCGCTATCTTCAGCGTTCGGAGGGCTCGCGGCTTTCTTCCCATGCTTGACATTGAAAGGAGATTTCTCAAGAGCTTTCTCATTCGAAGTGCCGGTGTCACTCCTCAACATCTTACCCACAGGTTCTTTCACGCCCTTGACGGGAGGTTCATCAAGGACAACTTTCTGAATAGTTGGAGTATGAACCTGAGTTTCAAACAAGGAAATACCACCTTGGTGTGCGCCTTCATCAAAGCCTGCACAAAAACAAAAAAAATTGGATAATGAGCAAAAGTAGTGAAAAAGAATCATCAAGTTCCCTAAACAAAAAGTCGTTTTTAAACACACAAATGGGGTTCTGCTAAAAAAGCTTAACAAAAGTAGTCGACCTACCCTCTCTGTACCAATGAAGTTCACTTAATAAAAAAAGGTGTGTGACTCAAAAAAAAATGTAATAACCTTCTTTAAAAATTAAAAGTGATGTCAGGTCCAGACAGCAATGCGACGAGGTCAGCCAACTATAGAGCATCGCCTTCCTGATGTAGCCAATGTGCTCCTTCCCAAACTTGGCAATCGTTTCACCATCCCAGGTCTGCATGAACTGGAACATGTAAAATCCACAATCATGCCTGCAAAAAGAAAAAACAACACAAAACACATTAACAAATGCAGTTCACTCAGTAATAAAAGTGCTACTGATGTTAGTAAAACAATGCAGCTCCATACACACAAAAAGATTACCGAGGGAGAACATCAAATAACTCAGATAGTAATGCAGTTCGCTCAAAAAGGGAAAAGGTGCTTCTAATTTAGTAAAAACAATGCAGCTCACTTACACAAGAAAAAAATGAAGGAGGAAAAATAAAAAAGGAGAACAGGTACAAACCCGTTTCCCTGTTGCGGGACATTAATATGAGTCAGCGCATAGCCATCCAGGGTGGGAGGGTTCAACGGCTCGTCGCAGCTTGCACTGCCATCTTTCCAGACTTTTTTGATGTTCCTGACCATTTTCCTGAAGACAACACTTGCAGCAGCACAGTCTCCTTCGTTCAATGAGTTGAGAAGCTCAAAACGCTTCTCTCGCAGGTTCAAAGTGACCAAGCAGTAGTGGCCTATCGCGTCCTTCACTGTTGCGGGAGGAGGGTCGAATGTTGCAAACATAATCTGAAATAAATAAAAAAGAAATAAAACAAAAACAGATGAGAAAAAATAGAAAAAACAGAAAACTTATTTTCAAGATGACGAAAAATGGTCAAGATGCGTTACCAAGTTTTTCTTGTCCACACGTTCCTCTGCGCTTGAAGAAAACATCTTTTTCAAAGCCCTATTTGTGGCACCGCCGTTCCAAATGGAATTCTGCAAAAAAGACAAAACCAGAGAGTTAATGAAAAGTGGTTATAGCACAAATAAAAATTGGACGAGGGGGGTAAAATATAAATTAATGAAAAATGCTTACGCATAGGTTGTACGGGACAATCATAGTTTGAGAACCTTTGAACCTTTCAGCTAGCATAGACACGCCAATGTTTGCGAGGCGCGTGCTCAGCGTTCCATACGACCAAAAAGAATCGCCGACATGGCCGATAGTAATATCACCAAACTCTCCCTTGAACGCAACTAGATGCCTTCAGACAAGAAGAAAAAAGCACAGCAAAAATTGATAAGATGGGGGCGTCCCTGAAAAAATAACATATTAATTAACCGGCCGCGTAAGACATAAAATATCATACTGCTTCTTCTTGTCCCTCCTAGCCCTCGTAACAGCGTCATACAACTCATTGTATCCCCTCATAAGAGCTGGATCAATCCTTGATGGAGTAACAACAGGTAATTCCTCATCTGCATACAGGGTGGGGGACGATATCAGATTATAAACACACACACGGTCCATTTCGACACCGGGAAAAAGAACAAAAAATAATGCAGTTCGCTTACCTTCGGTTTCAGAATAAACTTCCTGCGGCTGCTCGTATACATCTTCGCTGAGCGTCAAGTGCTCCAGCCCGGTAATATCATCGTCAAGCGGCGCTTGATTACTCATGTCCTGAGAAAGTCTTGGCTGTTCCTCTTCGGAATCAATCGAAACTGTCTCGGCTGGGGCTTTGGTTGTATCGGCAGGGAAAGCCAGATTGCCGACAGATTGCTCGGAGGCGCGAGGGACCACACAAAATTTATCAGGCACCTCGTCGCCAACCAACAAAACAGTAGGCCCAACAACAACATCGATGCCGGCGGATGTCCCGGCATCGTCAAATCCGACTCTACGAGTTCCTTCTGTCTCTTCTGCAACTTCAACTGTAACACCAACAGCTCCTTCTTTCTCTTCATCCTTATCACAATCCACAATGTCATCCCTCCCCTCTCTCTCCTGTGCCTTATCAGCCTCGACGGGACACTCCCCTCCTTCTCTACCTTCTGCCTTATCAACCTCCGCATCAGGCTCCTGCCCTCCTCTCCCTTCCAGGTTATCATCCCCAATGATCCGCTCCGCTTGGATTTCAACATTTAATCCGCAGTTCTGATGAGTTAACAAAAATAAAACATATTACACAAAAAAAGCTAGAATGCAGTTCACTAATAAAAACGGACCATGAAGCTACCACGAAAAATAAAAAATAAAACAAAAAAATGCAAAAATTCTCTATACTCACCAGGGGAGCGTCGTCGCCTTCCATCTCTTCACACTTGTCAGCCTCCTCCACCTTGCCAGCGTCGTCACCATCTGCCTCCTTCCCATGTATCTCCACATTTGATTCGGCAACCTAAAAAACATTAAAACATAAAAAAACTATTATCCAAATCTGCAGTTCTACAACTACAAAACAAACACCAGATCATGCAGTTCACTGATAAAAAAAAAAGATGATGCTTCTTCTCTAGACAACAACTGCAGTGCACTACCACTTCTGGTGCGCAAAAAATACAAAGAAAAAGTTAAAAAATGCAGTTCTCTGCCACTGCTGGTGAAAAAAAAATATAATTGTTTGTTTTGGACACTACATGAAAAATCAAACAATGAAGTTCACTGTAACAAAAAAAAATGGTAGGAACAAATCAAACCTTGTCCATGACCACTTCGTCAATAGGATTGTCTTTGGCAGCTTCGTCAACGGGCGATAATGGCCTGTCAAACAAGTGATCAGAATCAACACCGTCGTGGTCCTGGTGCTCATCAACACGACCAGCGTTAGCCTTGGAGGATTCTCCGACACACTGGGGAAAGAACAAAACGATAGAAAAAACAAATAGTCAATGCAACAAAACGCACCGAAAAAATAGATAACAAAATATGGGTAAAAAAATGTTCACATATGGAAAAAAGACATGCATCCAGATCTGCAGGGTCGGGCAGAGAAGGCCGGACAACATCTTCATGCCTGTTCATTTCCTTCAAGATTGCATCCGCTTCCTGCTCATACGCAGCACACCTGTCATCCTGAGACTGCTTAAGCTGAACGAATGAAGATCTGATATTCGTTACAGCCTGCTTAAGGAATTCAAGCTGCCCACGGTCAAAGTTATGAGCGGCCTCGATTTCTGCTTCAGAAGGGCCTTTGCCTTCAGAAAACAAACCGGCAATATTCCTCATCCTGGAACCGGATGTTGGGAAATCACTAGTTATATTGATGACCCTATCGAGAAGCTCATCGACCTGCACAAATATATTGCGATCACCAGAAGCATGTCCGGAAAAACCTCCAGCAGCAGCCCTAGCAAAACCACGAGCCCGTCGAATTGGAGCAGCCCTAGCAAGAGGCTCACAAAACATTTCAGGGGCTTCCGCAACTGCAGTCCGTTTATACACAATGTCCGCTTCCGCCTTCCACTGAAAAAATTAACAAAAAAAAAAAGAGATGCAGTTCACAAAGAAAAGTACATAAGAGGTTGACATTTTAGCATGCGCGAAAAAAAAGGAATAAAAACAAAAACAAAGGATGGCTATGCACTCACCGGCAGCTTGCCAAACTTGTAAGAGTCCAGGTGAATCTTTCCCCTGAAAACGATGTCGGCGTTGTGAATCTTCTTCAACAGCACATGGGACAGTATTGCGGCGCGCGGAGTGCGTTTATCCATCACCGATACTTTTCGAAGGTTCAAGGAATCCAGGTACATGAACAGGGGGACGATGGTGCAACCCTCAGCGCAGTTCTGCTTGCTCCCTATAGAATTCCACTTGTACACAGCGGCCTGCAGCTCGTCGACAACAAGCTGACAAAAATCCATGCTAGCCATAGATGCAATATCCAAGTTTTCAACCATAGCAGCTACCCTGGACAACCGAGTTGCGGGGCTAGGACAAAGCAAGCACTGGAAGACAATGAGAAAAAAAACTTTCACCGTCTTATCAACCTTCCCTGGGTCCGCAGCCAGCGTGCGAAGTAAGGTAAGTAGGTCCTTCGCATCTATGCTCCTAGAACGGTTGAACCCGAGTTCATCCTTCAGGTTAGTCAGCGAATCATCGTGGCCGCTGGCAGCAGGCCTGGGAGCAGTGTGAGAACCCATAGGGAAGTGGAAAATGTGATGGACAGCCTCGCGATTGATTTCCAGAACCTTGTTTGGCCCACAGTCCAGTCTCATCGTGTCGGGGTCAATCTTTCCCATCAGCTTGCACATCAAAACACGAGAAACATTCTTCTCTAATTTCAGGTCAAAGACAATGCCAAAACCTGCTTGCCGCACCAAAGTTCTGTGCACCTCACCCAGCAAAGCGACAGCTTTGATTACGTTTGGAATGGACAGATGAACAGTCTTGTTGAAACGCCATTCGTGCGCAGTATCGTCTTCAGACCTCTTCCTCTTCGTACTCTTAGCAGCCTACAAAAAAAACACAAAAAGAATAAAAAAATGCAGTTCACATCAGCAAAAACTCATGCAAAAAACAACTTAAAAAAACAAGAAAAAAGTAAATAAACAGCGTATACCTTACTAATATCAACATCCCCCTCATCAGAATCACTGTCCAGAGCTTCTTCAGCTGCAGTTTCCCGCGCAAGCTTAGATCGACGCTCACAATCAACACCAGAGTGATCGTCCGCGCGTCTCCGCTTTCCATGACTCCCACCCACATCAACCTCGGCGTAATTAGGTCTCTTTGAGTAATCAACACGCGAGCTCCGACGTGGAGAACTTAAACCTTGCTCTGCGACAGTGTTCAGTTTCCTCTTCACAGGATTCTTTGCAGGGACAAATTTAGCAGACTTCTTTGAATCAGCAATCCTCCTTCCTATCTCCTTACCCTCCCCTAACTTTCCTTCCTTCGCCCTATGAGCCTTCACGAAAGTATTACCAAGCGCAATAGCTTTCTGCCTTCTCCTCTCAACGTCGGCTGCAATCTGATCAGGGACCATCCAGTCCTGTGTAACTGGCTCCGTGCCATCAACAGATTGCGACTGGGTTTCAATCAACTTAGGTGGAATGTTGACCTGATCGGACGTACCGCCACCGACAACATCGGCTGTGAAATAACGTGTAATCAGATAGTTAACGCCACCACCCCCTGACCCACCAGGAGATAAAACTGTGGGTGAGAAAAAACATAAGAAAAGATGTGTCTGTGAGATGATGAGCTAAACTTAATGCAGCTCATATCACCTTGGAAAAAACAAAAAAAATGCAGAAATGCAGTGCACTTTTCCAGCAGTTTTATGTTTAACAATCAAAAACATAAAACAGTAAACTTAAAAAAATGCAGTTCATATCACTTGAATATCATATTCGCGCGTGTCTGAAAAAGTGCACATTGGCCCAGGGTTTTATGATGCAGTGCACTAATTCGTCCAAAGTGACCAATTGACCGCATATAAAAAAAAAGAAGTGCGCTTAGATATGCCAAACAAAACAAAAACATGCAGTTCTGTGAGAGGCAAAAACTAAAACTTCATGCAGCTCGTATCGATTTCGCAAAAACCGCATAGTGGATAGGGAAAAAAAATACAAAGCAGTGTCCAAAATGCAGTGCTCTTTTAGCAGTTTATGTTTAACATAAAAAACACAACAACTAACTTAATGTCCTTCCAAAAAAGTAAAAAACAATTAACTTGACGCAGTTCATATCAGTTTGCCACGCGTGTCTTAAAAAAAGGCCTTACTAAAAAGGGATCTAAGATGCAGTACACTATTTCGTTCGACAAAAACAAGTAAATGGACCCTGAATGAAAACTGCAGTTCAGTTTAATGTAATTACCAGATGGAGAAGCCGTTCTAACCGGTGACGCATCAATTGGTGAGGAAGAAGCCATACTGTGCCTCCGATCAGCAGGGGATGATAATTAAAACCTAAACCTAGACAGCAAACACCAAATTCAGGCAGGGGAAAACTTTCAGTCCATAGGGGGTTGCAATTTCAAGCATACAAAAACAACCTTAAGAAGAGAATGCTGGCACGAAAAATAACCCTAGCACAAGATCTGGACCGGATTAGGGGCGATTTGGGGCTCACCGTGGGACGAAGTGACTGCGGGACGAGGCGGGTGCGGACGGCAACGGCGGAGTAAGCGCCCTACGGACGGCGGCGGCTGCGGGCGTCGTCGCCCTCCACCACGAGTGAGCCCCTTCGGTCGCCGGTGGCTGCGGGCGTCGTCGCTCTACACCACGGGAGCACGAGGGCGGGGGGGATTTCTGTGCGAGCATGGGGGAGAGGGAAGTGGAGGCGGGCAAGGGGGCTGAAAAGAGAGACTTAATGAATAAAAGACCGTCCGACGGGCCCACAGGTCATAGACAATAAATAAAAAAACGTCTCGGTGTTGTAACACGATGCAGTTCGCTTACCGTAAACCGCCTCGCCTTCTGAAGCGTTGCAGTTCGCTTACGGCGGACGATTCCGCTTCTGAAGCGATGCAGTTCGCTTACGGCTGACGATTCGGTTCGCCTGCCCTAAAATAAATGCGCCCACTATCGGCCGAAGCGCCCGCGCCCCCCACCCATCCTCTATCCCGGCGGTTGCACGCCGCACGAACTGCAACGATCATCAGGAACCCACGATCGCCACCACGGTTGGGAGACGAGATCGTGGCCTGGGCAGAAGTTCCTGCCGCTCCCATTTAAATCCCGCGGTCCATCGAACAGACCGTCCGCACAAACACACACGACGCTGCCCCTTCCTCCTCCTCTTCGTCCTCTTTGCAACAATGGGGTTCAGCAGGACCTACGACGCCGTGCATGCGCACGGGAACACGAAGCTGAAGGTGGTCTACACCACCGACGTCGCCGCAATGGCGACGTACGTCGAAGAGTTCAAGACACTTCTCTAGCGGCGCCGCCAGAAGATCGTCGGCATCGACGTGGAGTACACACCCGACCACCGCAGGGCGGCCGTGGTTCAACTATCTATCGGCAAGTACCAGCCAGTGCTTGTTTTCCAGGTATGTGGTACATTGGGCGAGAGATGCGTCCCCTTCGACAGGTTCCTCGATGACCCAAGGTAAGCAATTCTCTATGCCGAGTACGCGTTGCAGTTCTATATGCCCGTGTATGCAGTTCTGAAAGGTATAACTTGCGGTTCACTTTCCCTAGGTTCGAGTTCGCTGGCTTCGCCATCGAGCAGGACAAGCAGAAGCTCGCAGCCTGCAACCTCCACGTCGCCAACTTCGTCGACATCCAGACGAACTGGAGGGTGCCTGATGGAACAAAGCCACTGGACTCGCTGGGCGATGTAGCTGCTGCGATCATCGACGACGAGTACACAGACATGAAGACGAAGATGACAGACCACGACCACAGCCTGTGGACTTCCATTCTCAGCACCAAGCACGTCGAGTATGCTGCCAAGGACGCCTACGCTGCGTTCGAGATATGGAACAGAATCAGCACCATGAAGAAGGGCCTCGCGCGCGCTGAAACAGAGAAGACCAGGAAGCGCCCGAGGTCTTCCTGGAAGCCGTGGGGCAAGGGAGCATCAACTTCCACCTCCAACTCCAACGGGTGGAACTGGTGAAGCAGAACAGATGCTGAAACCCAACGATTCCTGTCGCAAGTGCTCGATTTAGTTTCCTTCTGCGTATGTAGATTAGTTTGCTTTCGTTTTAGTTTGCTTTCGGACAATGTTTGCTTATGTTGCGTTAGTTTGCTTCATGATGTAGTATGTTAACCATGACCCCAGAACCGTAGTTTCTATCTATCAAATATATGCAGTTCTCAGTACTCTGTTTTCATTATGTACATTGCTTCAAAACCGCTGATGTAGCTAGGATACACATAAAAAAACAAAACTATCAGAGCAGTTCACATAGAGAATTCTTTCACAAAAACTGCTCCTGTTAAAGAAGTTTGATGCAGTGCTCTTTTATTAAAAAAACTATAGTTCACTTGTGCACATGAAAAAGAGGAAAAGCTCGGTGGGGGTTTCCAGAATGCATGTTCTTCAATTGCTGCTGCACATGAAAAACTATATATAAAAAAGAGCACTTCACTTGTGCTCAGAATTCTCATAAATAAAATACACCAGAAGCAACGCAAAAAAAGCAGTCCGCCTCGCTTGACCAATCGAAAAAAACTTATAAAACTAGTACCCCACGCAACCGTGGCTGTAATGCAGTTCATACAGGCTCGCATTGCATATTAATGAAGTTCGCAGCACTACAAAAAATTCAACGCGCCTTTGCATATTACTGCAGTCCACCGCTCTTGACCGCGATTCACATACGAAACACACAGCATGCGATGCAGTTCTAACAACTATACAATGCAAAAAAACTCAAAGAACATCTTTTGATAAAACGACCAGAGCCAGTCGCGCCGCAAAAAAACATGGACAGAAAACTTAAAATTCTTCCAAAATAACAACTTAATCCGCTCCAATTCATACGGATGACATCAAAATCAGCCCGTAAAATGTCGAAAACAACAGAACATACAAACAAAACGCAGCAATTTCGATCCGCACTGGGGAGAACAGAGAAACAGAGAAAGGCGGACGAACGGACGCAGATCCGCCAAAATCCAATGATTTCCGTCATTTTCTCGCAGAATTCAGTGCTTAACCGCAAATTAAATCAGCGCAAGCGCCAATAAACCAGCACAAATCAGTGAAACTAGCCAGAAACGATGCTAGATGAACGTTTCCTGCTGCGCCTCTATGTGATGCACAGCAGAAGATAGAAGCAGTGCGCATAGTTCTCCAATGCATTTTTTCAATGCAGTTCGGAAGTGTTATGAGAATATTATTCTCATAATGTTATGAGAATAGACCGGCTGTATATATATATATATATATATATATATATATATATATATATATATATATATATATGGCCGGACTCCAATCGGTCACCGGAGCCGTCATCACAGTGTCCTTCTTCCACCGGTAATCGGTCACCGGAGCCATCATAATCATGTGTTTCCTCCTCCATTGTATCACCGTAGTCTGCTTCTTCATCACCATGTCTTTCCAAATGACCATCGTAGTCGACGTTCATATACATTTCGACAGCAGCTCCGTCTACGATTATGTCCCCCAACACCTGTTCTGCTGCCTCGTCTCGTCCTATCTCCATAGTTTCTGCAAATATTACGACATGGCAATTATTGTACAAACATGACAGACGGATATATTAGTGGAAAATGTAGACCTAGCTAGCTAATCACAACAAGGAACCATATTAGTGGCCTCGACGCTTCTCTAGGGTTTGCGGTGACCTCGGCGACCCTCGACCCCTCGACCCTCGAACCCTCAGCAACCCTCGACCCCTCAGCTACCCCTCCCCCTCATGTCGAAGTTATCGAGGAGGGGGTATATCGACAACGATGACATATACATAGAAAAAAATGTTATCGGGGAGGGGGTAGATCGACCCCCCCCTCATGTCGAAGTTATCGGGGAGGGGGTATATCGACAACGACGACAGATACGTAGGAAAAAATGTTATCGGGGAGGGGGTAGATCGACCCCCCTCATGTCGAAGTTATCGGGGAGGGGGTATATCGACAAAATTACATCATCATATATCATCGAATAAAATTACATCATCATCGTCATATAGTATACATCTAAAAAAGTTTTCATATATCATCATCATCTAGTACAAAAAATTGACCAAGCAAGTTTTCATACTATAGAAAATTGACCAAGTACATTTAAAAAACATGTAAAAACAAAAAATTGATGAAGGCATGGTTTTCTTCAATACTTTCACACTAGGCAACCTCTCGACCCCTCGACGACCCTCGACCCTCGAACCCTCGGCCCATCGACGACCCTCGAACCCTCGACCCCTCGACCCTGGAACCCTCGACGACCTCGACCCCTCGGTGACCCTCGACCCTCGAACCCTCGGCGACCTCGACCCCTCGGTGACCCTCGACCCTCTCTACCCTAGCTAGTTCCCGACCCTCTCGCCCCTCGAACCCTCGGCGGCCACTCCCCCCTCATGTCGAAGTTATCGGGGAGGGGGTATATCGACCTTCCCTCATGTTCCTTCTTCTTCTCCTATTTTTCTTCTTCCTCTTTCTCTTCTTATTTATTTCTCCTCTTCCTCTTCTTCTCATTTTTCTTTTCCTTCTTCCTAACCTAAACATAAACTAAAATAATCCTAAAACTAAACGAAACTTCTCCTCCTCCTTTTTCTTCTTCTTCTTCTTTTCTTTCATCCTAAAACTTTATGAACAAAATTACAACAGAAAAAAACCATAAAAATTCTATTAACAAAATAAAAATTCTATGAACAAAATTGCAACAGAAAAAAATCATAAAAGTTCTATGAAAAAGTGATATATATTCTTTGCATATGAACATACGTACAAACATTTGCATATTCTACTATAATATCACCAAAAAAATTCTAACTTTTGCATATGAACATACATACATCATCATCATCATCATATATACTACAACATGAACAGAAAAAAATCTATACTACACAGCGTCGTCGTCGGCGTCGGGGCGGGCGGCGGCATTGGGGCGGGCTCGCGGCGGCTTTGGGGCGCGGGGGAAGGGGGAGAGGATGGGGAACGGCGTGATGAGGCTCACAGTGCAGGGGATCGAGCGGCGGCGAGGTCAGGGCAGGGCTCGGCGCGGGGCGGCGAGGTCGGGGCAGGGCTCAGCACGGGGCGGCGAGGTCGGGGCAGGGCTCGGTGCGGGGCGGTGACGGTGCCGGGGCAACGCGGGGCGGTGACGACGTCGGGGCGGCGTTGGGGCAGCGCGGGACAATGTCGGGGTGGCGCGGGACAACGTCGGAGGCAGGGGCGACGACGGCGATGGCGAGGCAGAGGGGCAGCCTGGCGGCGTCGTCAGGACGGGGGGAAGAAGAACTGAAATTTTCGCAAGTGTTCATTATATAGATGGCGCTTTGGTCCCGGTTCGTGGCACCAACCGGGACCAATGCCCCCTTTAGTCCCGGTTGGTGCCACCAACCGTGACCAACGGCCTCTGCTTCCCGCCCTTTGGGCTGCTGAAAAGAGACCTTTGGTCCCGGTTGGTGGCACAAACCGGGACTAATGGGGGCCATTGGTTCCGGTTGGTGCCACGAACTAGTACCAATGCGCCCCTTTAGTCCCGGTTGGTGCCACCAACCGGGACCAAAGGCCTTGCACAGCGGCATGGTCGTGGGAGTTTAGTCCCACCTCGCTAGCTGAGAGAGAGCCGCACTTGTTTATAAGGTGCGGTGCGCTTGAGCTGTCGAGCTCGTCTCTAAAGCAGGCTTAAGGGCCTAACCTCTCTGTACATGCCTGTGGGCCTAGTGGGCCTTCTGCATGCCTGAATCCTGACCCACCTAGCTGGTTGGGTTTCTAGTCGTATTCAGGCCGCGGTGGCCCAGTAGGCGGCATTTTTTTGTTTTTTGTTTTGTTTTTTGCATTATTATTATTAAATATATTTTTTTGCTTTTAGGTCGCAAAAATTATAAACTTTCTGTTAGTGCCTTTAGTTTTCAAATTTGATTTTTTTGACATTTCTGTGAATCACTAGTTTGTGAATAACTTTACTATAAAAATAGATTTTTGAGTTATTATTTTTTCTACTATTTAATATTACTATCTTTTATCATCATACTCAATTTGGTAATTTTAGGTTATTTTAAATATCTGTTTTAATGAAAAAACTGATTTTGTTATTTTAGTTTGCTATTAAAGTTTCTAACAAAAATTTCTTTATGAAAATTCTTTTTGATTTTAATGTTTTGAACAGACAATTCTTTGATAATTTTAGTTGCTTAAATTTTATATAATTTTAGTTTCAAAAATACTAGAGGTTTATAAAAGCTTTTTAGTTGATTCCTTTTGCTTTTAGTTGCATAAATTCTTAGAAAATTCTTTTTGCTTTTAATGTTTTGAACAGAAACAGAAACTTTCAACCTTTTTTGAACTTATTTGAACTCCAGACTTTTTCTGTGTTCAAAATGGACCATTCAAAGCCACATCATTAATTTTTAACCCTTTCTGACTTCATTTATTATTTTCCATGCATTTACTGATTTGGTTGAGCTAAATGACCCTGAAATTGAAAAGCATTTCAAATGAACTCCGCAAAGGTTGAAAGTTGGCATGGCATCATCATTTCACCCACATAGCATGTGCTAAAAGGTTGAGAGGGTTACAGCAAAAACTGGATGCACTTCATGCACAAAACGGACTATCTGTTTCGCGGTATCAGGGTTTCACATGAAAACTCATCTGTTACAAAGGGATTTCATTTTTTTGAACTTATTTGAACTACAGACTTTTTCTGTGTTCAAAATGCACCATTACAAAGTGATATTCTAGATCAAAGGCATCATCACAATAGTTGTGGACAGAAAGTCTTCACTTTTTCTTCGCTTGTGTCCTTTGCTTATTGCGTCGTAACCATGGATAATCTTCATCGTTTACCAGGGTGCTTGGGTCAGCCTTGGCTTTGAAGGGGGGAATTTCATGAAACTTTTCATAATCTTCGGAAATGTCTGTCTTGCCCTCCACTCCCATGATGTCTCTTTTTCCTGAAAGAACTATGTGGTGCTTTGGCTCATCGTATGATGTGTTCGCTTCCATATCTTTCCTTTTTCTGGTTTTTGTAGGCATGTCCTTCACATAGAAAACCTGCGCCACATCATTGGCTACGACGAATGGTTCGTCTGTGTACCCAAGATTGTTCAGATCCACTATTGTCACTCCGTAATCTGGGTCTATCTGTACCCCGCTGATAACCCTCAACCGTAAGGGATCGAGATAGTCTTCGCGGGTAAGAATAACCCAATTTATTGATTCGACACACGGGGAGCCAAAGAGTATTTATAAGCTTTAACAGTTGAGTTGTCAATTCAACCGCACCTGAAATATACTTACTTGAAACAAAAGATAAGTGGTAACAGGATATGATAGTGATGATAGTAATAGTAAAAGTAAACAGCAAAAGTAAATAGCAGTAGTAAATGGCAAAAGTAGCAACTAGTGACAAGCAAGGTTTAAAATACTGTAGGCTAGGGAGATGGATGGTTGGGCGCTGCATGGATGAGATAGATTCTAACTTGGGGCACGGCACACGGAAAAGTAATGATCATCTAGGAAAATATCAAACATTAGGCATGTATCTCGTAGGTAGTTGTACGTGCTTGCAATAAGAACTTGCACAACATCTTTTGTCCTACCATCCCGCTACGAACGGGGCCAAAAGGAACTTATGGATATTAAGGTGCTCCTGTCAAAGAGCACCGGAACAAAGCAATGAAATCAATGGATACATGTAATCCTCAAACTACGGACCGTCCCCTTTGGTGTCCCAAGCTGTCACTTTTGGGATCGCCGGTTCCGAACTGTAACAGGTGCAAACAACTCATAGATAGGATCACGAACACAAATATATTCATACAAACACATATGGTTCAGATCTGAAATCATGGCACTCGGGCCCTAAGTGTCAAGCATTAAGAATAACAAGTTGAAGCAAAGATGATAAACACCATAGTAGATGATAGGCAACATGCCCCCAACAATCTGACGAACTATTACATAATCTAACTCATCCAATCCCTACCATCCCCTTCGCCTACAGCAGGGGAATTACTCACACATGAAGGGGGAAGTCATGGAGGGACGATGGAGTGGTGATGATGATGACGATGGCGACGATCTCCCCTCTCCGGAGGCCAAATCAACCTCCAGATTAGCCCTCCCGAGGAAGAACAGAGGGTGGCGGCGGCTCCGCGACGAAAAACTGCGAAAGAACTTCTGATCTGGGGTTTCTGCGTCGGGAGTAAAAATACGGGATAAAGTAGGGCACCAGGGGGTGTGGGCCCCACCCAGGCGCCCCCCCCCTCGGCGCGGCCCGGGGGGGGCGCCCACAGGGCGCCTGGGCACCCCCTGGCCCCCCTCTGGTCCCACTTCTGGTTCCTGGTTCCTTCGGGTGCGTGGATTTTCTGTGATTTTTCGTGGATTTTTCTGAGATATTTAAAAATCCGTTTTCCTGCACACAAATAAACCATACAGGCAGCTCTGCTGAAAACAGCGTCAGTCCGGGTTAGTTTAGTCCAAATCATGCAAGAATGAGGTCAAAACAATATCAAAAGTGTTTGGAAAAGTAGATACGTTTGAGACGTATCAACTCCCCCAAGCTTAGCATATTGCTTGTCCTCAAGCAATTCAGTTCAACGAACTGGACGCGACAAAGAAAACTTTGACAAACTCTTTTGCTTCATTAGATGTATATAAGCATGTACTACGAAAAGAGTTTAGCAAGTATTGAAACAGTACTTATGAGGACAATGCAAGGAGCAATCCTTCTTTCAAGTGACCAGTCACAAATACTTAAAAGTAAATAATATATTACTGAAAAACCAGACAAGATTACATTGCACATGGCTTGAGCATATTAGGGTGGTATCTCGCTAGCCTCCATGAGTGAAGCAAAACATAAATGCAGAGACTCCTTCAGAGTTTTAAAGGAGACTAGAACTAAGAATTTCAGAATAAATCATATCACAAGTATGCAGAAGACAATGTAATACTTTGGGACAATGCACATTACACTCAGAATGACAATTATGCTCTCCTAGTCGGTGCTTTGAAGAAAGAGGGTGAGACTCTCGAATCGTGGCTTTTATTGGCAAAGTTGAAAACCCGTGATCGGAAACAAAAACTAAACATGTACCAAAGCTCTTGGTTTTAAAAAACAGAAGTAAACATGTTTTGAGAAGTGCATATTTCGTCAACGAATGCTAGCAGATAACTCAATCACTTTTTAAGCGGACAAGTCTCGAGGAACGGCTCCCGCATGAGGACGATCACATCCTCTTAATCTCCTTTGTTTATCACTGCCAAAGTTTTCTGATTTCTCATGAACAAAGCGTGAAGGAGGGTTTGTTTGTTATATTATCTTTTTGAGCCGGGCGCACTCAATGCCAGTTCCTTATCGTATTATGGGTTTGCACATTATACATGCAATCCAGGGGTGAAACTTGTCCAGCCTAAAAAGATCATGAATTAACTACTACTTCCTCATGAGCTAAAACATAGGCACAAAAAGAGGAATGCTTTTGATTAATTTCGAGATGGTACATGAAAGTCTTCGTTAGGAATGGCAGGTAAATACCATGTATAGGAAGGTATAGTGAACTCATATGGCATAACTGGTTTAAAGGGGTTTGGATGCACAAGCAGTCATTCCGCTTAGTACAGGTGGAGGTTTAGCAAAGGACTGGGAAGCGACCAACTAGAGAGCAATAACGGTCATAATCATGCAGAGTGACAAAGCAACATTGAATCGGGCATGAAAGTGATATAACTATTCTAAAACTCAAAGATCATCAAGGCAAAGTAGACTTTTAGTCTTAAACATGTGTAAGCATGTGCCAAGTCAATCCAAAAATTCTCTAAAGGGAAATACCACCTTAGTATACCAGACTATGAACAGTGCAATGCATGTGGATCATTTCAATAACGCATTATATACTCTAGTTATTCGGGACTAGCCACAAGGAAAGCATGAACTACTGGAAGAGCATTGTAAACATAGCACTATGTCACTACAAGCTGGTCTCTAGATCATAAGTACAGGCATATGTACAAAAGTAGAAACAAATAGAGTTCATACCGGTCTTCCTTGTTGCTTCCCTTAAGTCGATCTTCGTCATTACTGCTTGTCACTTGCACGATCGAACGTAGGAAATATAATCAAGTGCCATCACGGACTCGAGCTGATCTCTGAAAACAAAGCAAACTAAAGAGAAAAGGAAATCTTTTTGTTTTTTTTCAAAGGTTGAATAAAAGCAAAAGAAAGAGAAAATTTTTTTGTTGTTTTTGCAAAGAGAGAAATATAGAAGAACGGGCAAAAAAAACTTCGAAAAGATCAAAGCGAATAAAACGGATAATACAATGGAAAAGTGAGAAGGGCATGTACTCCCCCAAGCTTAGGCTTTTGGCCTAAGTTGGTAGCAGCTACTGCCCCCAGGAGCCTCCTGCTCCAGGGGTATGGTGGTGAGACCAAGGGTCGTAGAAGGATGCTGGCGCGTACACCGAACTCCTCGGAGTCTCCCACGAGGACGGTTCCGAACGCCAAACAGAGGAAGACCCTTCACCAAACTCGGTGGCGGTCTCTTCCTGAAAATGTGGTATCTCACCGTGCCTCTCCTCATCGGGCACAACCCCCTCCATGGGGTTATGAAACTGATGCTGGACCATGAACTCATCGAACTGGACAACATCAAAGGACCATCTGTTCCTGCGAGAAAAATCAAACAAAAGAAGTGCAGGTAGACGGATCTCGCGTTCCGCGGTAGTTCCGAAATGCAAGATATAAACAAGATTATCTAGCTCAGAAGCCATGGTAACAAACTTATGCCTTTTCATAGCAGCAAGATCAAAGCTTAAATAAGTAAAAGGAGTATCATCAGGGTGTGGGGTGCCTCCAAGATGCTATAAGATGAGTGTGGCGTAAACGCCACCATATAAGTCCCCCTTGTTACCGTTCATAGCAAGGCGTCGAGCAATTAAGGTACCCAGATTATAATCAGACCTCCCTGAGAGGGCTGCTGCCAGGATAGCAATATCCGGAGCAGAAATGCTGCTCGTGTTGTCACGAGCTAACACCCCTCTAGCAATATAATATGCAAAATACCTGAGGTGAGGAAATAATATGCTGGAGATCTTCGACCGATGAATATCCCTCGTACCCATACTGCAGAGAGAGTTGATGACGGTTTTTAGCTCGGAGGGCTGAGTGGCCATCCTTGCCGTCCTCCCAACGTTCGGCACACCTATTATTTCACAAAAATTTCCCAAAGTCATGGTGATAAGATCATTATAAATTTTAAACTCAATAGCACCTGAATCAGGATTATATCTAAAACTGTTAATGAAACTGGAGGTGAGTTTTTGATACTGAGTAACACGGCTCGTGACGAGTCGTGTCAAACCTGCATTAGCACAAAGATTATAAAACTCATCCTTGATTCCCGCAGCTTCCATGAATTCATCACATGGAAATGTCATCGCACGTGCTGGACTTGTGTCTTCCAACAACTCCAGGGGCACATGATCCTCATTATAGCTCACCCTAGCAGTCGATGGTGAAGCTGCGGCTCTAGTGACTCGATCGGAGTGTGCGGGCCTCCTCTTCTCAAGCCATCCTTTTGCCCTTCCTAACAAACTCATTTCTGAATTTTTTTTACAATTTACAAAAACGAGGATTAAAACAAAGTGAGCTAAGGCAAACTACTCAACTCACTTGCCCAAGGCATAGACTTGCATCAAAACTTGGAAAATAACTTTCTACACATGCATGCAAGCTCATCTCTACAACACCAAGAACTACTAAATACTCACAAATGAGGCCACCAATCAAAAATCTAATTGGAGGGGTGGAGGAGTCACATACCAGGGAGTATTTGCTCAAAATTTCAGCTCAAATGAGGGGCTGTAGAGAGAGATCGAAGAAATCGCCTCCAAGAACAGCAAGAACACAAGAACAAGAGCAGAACTCGCGTTTTTGGAGAAAGAGAGAGAGGAAGGAAGAAGACATACCTGGAGGGGGATCCCGTGGGCCCCAGGCACCCTATGGGCGCGGCCAGGGGCTGGGCCGTGCCAGCTGGCCGCCTGGGCCACTGGTGGCCCCTCCTGGCTGGCCCCAGGACTTTCTGGGTCTCTCTCATTGTGGAAATTTTTATTATAATTTTTCTGGAATTTTTCTGAAAACTTCACTGTTGAAATTTTTTCGAAGTTCAAAAAGCTGCGAAACTCTCTGAAAACTTGAAGCGGTTAGTAGTATTGTGAAGCTTCAAAAACATAAATACTTGGTACAGCAAGTAGGACAACACTAAAAACAAATGAAAACATAACAAGCTCAACTTTTTATCCATATAAAACATGTTCACTAGTAAGGTTGATCAAGTCTTACCAACAAACAAGCGATATATAGAGCAAAAAGTCTCACCTCTTACGAAGTAATCACTGAACCTTTACTTTGATGGACATTGTCCCCACCATGATAGTTTTGTATTTGTGAGGCACATGTAGTGGACAGTCCCATTCTCCAATTTTCACGGTCTCGATATTCTCTATAGAGTTGAGGGCATGCCTCATGTCGGTCTTCTTCAGAAAATATACTGTGTGTTCTTTATCATTCACATGGAAGGTAACCTTCCTTTTATGGCAACCAATAATAGCACCTGCGGTTTTAAGAAAAGGTCTACCAAGAATAATGGACATGCTCCCATCCTCGGGCATGTCAAGCACAACAAAATCAGTAAGAATTAAACAATTAGCAACTTCTACGGGAACATCCTCACAAATACCTATCGGAACAGTGGTTGACTTGTCAGCCATCTAAAGGGAGATATCTGTAGGAATTAGTTTCTCTAAACAAAACCTCTCGTAAAGAGAGAGAGGCATAACACTCACTCCTGCTCCAAGATCACATAAAGCAGTTTTGACATAATTATTCTTTATGGAGCAAGGAATGGTGGGTATACCTGGATCACCGAGTTTCTCAGGAATCTTTCCACTGAAAGAATAGTTAGCAAGCATAGTAGATATTGCATCATTAGGAACTTTTCTTTTATTAGTGATAATATCTTTCATATATTTTGAATAAGGAAGTAACTTAATAGCATCAGTCAAAGGGATTTGAAGAAAAAGAGGTTTAATCCACTCACAAAACTTATTATAATGCTCTTCTTCCTTAGATTTGATAGACTTACCTGGAAAGGGCATGGGTTTCTGTACCCATGGTTCTCTCTCCTTCCCATGTTTTCTTGCGATGAAGTCTTCTTTAGTGTACCTCTTACGTTTGTCAGGTGCTTCTTCTTCTCGAACTTCGGGCGGATCATTCTTCTCATTATCATTACCTTCAGGTTCAGCACCGTCTTCAGTCTCAGCATCGGAGATAGATACACTATTGGGATCAATAGCTGGTTCTTCATCTGCAATAGGATCATTAGAATTGTTAGTCTCTTTATGTTTCTTCTTCTTCTTTGGAGAGACAACAATTTCTTCTTCCTGCAATTGAGAATCTTGCTCGATTCTCTTCGGATGCCCCTCTGGATAAAGAGGATCTTGAGTGCTAGTTCCTCCTCGGGTTTTAATCCCAAAAGCCTGCAAATTATCTTGTTTGGCATTGTTAGCAAGCAAATCTCTCTGCACATTAGAAATTTGATCAAGCTGAGTTTGAACCATATGAAAATGCTTCACAAGACATTGAACATCATTAACTGTTCTATCTAAAACATCAAGCAGTCTTTTGATAGCAAGGGAATTATCATGCAACTGACTTTCTATCCTCTCATTAAAATGATTTTGTTTCATAATAAAATTATCAAACTCATCTAAACATTGATCAGGAGGCTTACCATGAGGGATGTCACTTGCGTTGAAATCTAAAAGAGAGTGTACCTCTACCATAGGAGGGTGAGTGGTAGGCTCACACAGCTTCTCAATAGGGGGTAGATTCTTCACGTCTTCAGCTTTAATACCTTTCTCTTTAATAGACTTCTTTGCTTCTCGCATATCCTCGGGGCTCAGAACAAACATGCCCCTCTTCTTTGTTGGTGGAGGTGGTTCAGGGACGGACCAATCTTCATGGTTTTTGGCAATCCTGCCCATCAAATCTTCTGCATCGTCCGGTGTTCTTTTCCTGAAAACACAACCAGCACAACTGTCCAAATAGGACCTGGATTCATCAGTTAGACCAGCATAGAATATATCAATTAATTCATTCTTAGGGATTTCATGTCCTGGTCTAGCCCGAATCAGATCACAGTACCTCCCCCAAGCTTTAGGGAGGGACTCATCCTACAACTGTTTAAAGTTATAAATTCTTTGTAAAGCAGCATGTTGCATGTGAGCAGGAAAGTACTTATCAACAAAAGAGTGAGCTAAGTCCTGAGGACTCTTAATGGAACCGCATGGGAGTGAATCATACCATGCTTTAGCACCCTCCTTCAAGGAGAAAGGAAGAAGCTTGGTCACATAAAAGTATCGTATCTTTTCATCTGTGGTAAACAGGTTCCCTAGCTCACCAAGTTTAGTTAGGTGTGCAATAGCATCATCATTTTCTCTGCCATAAAAGGGGTCAACTTCGACCATAGGTATAAGTGAAAGGTCAACAGAGAAATCAAAATCAGGATCATCAATGCATATAGGAGATGTAGCAAATTCAGGATTAGGAACGGTTTTGTTCTTCAAAGAGTGTTTTTCAAATAGTTTCTTAATAGCTTTAGGGTCAGAGCCGGAAAACTCTGTCAGTTCCCTGCATAAATCTTCATCAAGTATATAGTAATCATCATCAAGGAGCCTCTCTTTAAGTTTACTCAAATCAGGATAATCATAAGTTTCACCAATAGGGTAGCGAGTAACAGGAAGTTCAATTCCAGACTTTTTAGCAGCAGCAGCAATTTGTTTCTCAAGAGCATAACCAAGCGAACTAATATCATCAAAAGTAGTAGAAGCATCATCAAGAGTATCAGACATAGTATCAGATTCAGTAGGAGCATCATGTGGTGGTGGTGATTCAAACTTACTCATAACGGAAGGTGAATCAAGCGTAGCACTAGTGCTCAAAGCAGTACCTCTTCTTGTAGTGGATAGTAAGATCGGAACCTTGGGTCTCCTTTCTTACCCATAGTAGATAAAGTGCAGCAGGTAGGATACCTCAAGTAGACTTGTAAATATTGCTATGCTCCCCGGCAACGGCGCCAGAAAACGGTACTTGATAACCCTCAACCGTAAGGGATCGAGATAGTCTTCGCGGGTAAGAATAACCCAATTTATTGATTCGACACACGGGGAGCCAAAGAGTATTTATAAGCTTTAACAGTTGAGTTGTCAATTCAACCGCACCTGAAATATACTTACTTGCAACAAAAGATAAGTGGTAACAGTGATATGATAGTGATGATAGTAATAGTAAAAGTAAACAGCAAAAGTAAATAGCAGTAGTAAATGGCAAAAGTAGCAACTAGTGACAAGCAAGGTTTAAAATACTGTAGGCTAGGGAGATGGATGGTTGGGCGCTGCATGGATGAGATAGATTCTAACTTGGGGCACGACACACGGAAAAGTAATGATCATCTAGGCAAATATCAAACATTAGGCATGTATCCCGTAGGTAGTTGTACGTGCTTGCAATAAGAACTTGCACAACATCTTTTGTCCTACCATCCCGCAACGAACGGGGCCAAAAGGAACTTATGGATATTAAGGTGCTCCTGTCAAAGAGCACCGGAACAAAGCAATGAACTCAATGGATACATGTAATCCTCAAACTACGGACCGTCCCCTTTGGTGTCCCAAGCTGTCACTTTTGGGATCGCCGGTTCCGAACCGTAACAGGTGCAAACAACTCATAGATAGGATCACGAACACAAATATATTCATACAAACACATATGGTTCAGATCTGAAATCATGGCACTCGGGCCCTAAGTGTCAAGCATTAAGAATAACAAGTTGAAGCAAAGATGATAAACACCATAGTAGATGATAGGCAACATGCCCCCAACAATCTGACGAACTATTACATGATCTAACTCATCCAATACCTACCATCCCCTTCGCCTACAGCAGGGGAATTACTCACACATGAAGGGGGAAGTCATGGAGGGACGATGGAGTGGTGATGATGATGACGATGGCGACGATCTCCCCTCTCCGGAGGCCAAATCAACCTCCAGATTAGCCCTCCCGAGGAAGAATAGAGGGTGGCGGTGGCTCCGCGACGAAAAACTGCGAAAGAACTTCTGGTCTGGGGTTTCTGCATCGGGAGTAAAAATACGGGATAAAGTAGGGCACCAGGGGGTGTGGGCCCCACCCAGGCGCCCCCCCCCGGCGCGGCCCAGGGGGGGGCGCCCACAGGGCGCCTGAGCACCCCCTGGCCCCCCTCTGGTCCCACTTCTGGTTCCTGGTTCCTTCGAGTGCGTGGATTTTCTGTATTTTTCGTGGATTTTTCTGAGATACTTAAAAATCCGTTTTCCTGCACACAAATAAACCATACAGGCAGCTCTGCTGAAAACAGCGTCAGTCCGGGTTAGTTTAGTCCAAATCATGCAAGAATGAGGTCAAAACAATATCAAAAGTGTTTGGAAAAGTAGATACATTTGAGACGTATCACCCGCCTCCTGACAGATTAACCCATTTGCACTTAAACAAAGGGACCTTAAAATCGTGCCCGTAGTCAAGTTCCCATATGTCCACTATGTAACCATAATATGTGTCCTTTCCCTTCTTGGTTGCTGCATCAAAGCGGACACCGCTGTTTTGGTTGGTGCTCTTTTGATCTTGGGCGATCGCATAAAATGTATTCCCATTTATCTCGTATCCCTTGTGAGTCAGTACAGTCGGAGATGGTCCCCTGGACAACGAGTACAACTCATCACAAACAGTGTTGCCACCTCTGAGACGTGTTGATGTCTACACACGCTTCTACTCTTGTAGACTATGTTGGGCCTCCAAGCGCAGAGGTTTGTAGGACAGCAGCAATTCCCCTCAAGTGGATGACCTAAGGTTTATCGAACTCAGGGAAGTAGAGGTTGAAGATGGTCTCTCTCAAGCAACCCTGCAACTAAGATACAAGAAGTCTCTTGTGTCCCCAACACACCTAATACACTTGTTAGATGTATAGGTGCACTAGTTCGGCGAAGAGATGTTAAATGGCAAGTGATATGGATGGCAAAACAAAATAATATAAATCTGTAATAAAAAGTGCAGCAAGCAAACAAGTGGTAAACGTGAGCACAAATGGTATTGCAATGGTGGAAACAAGGCCTAGGGTTCATACTTTCACTAGTGGCAACTCCCAACAACATTAACATAATCGGATCACATGATATTTCCCATAAAACATGCAAAGGGGACACATTCGGAGGTCATTCATTCGTGGTCAAGAGAGGACGAGAATTATGTAGGGCTAAAAAAGCACACCTCAAAGTTCGTAGTTCTCAATCTAAGGATTTCCCAATGTCACCGCGGCCATCCAAAGAGAGTCCCACAATCACCACAACATATCTAAAGGATAGTCAAAGACAAGCACCAATAGACTCTCAATCTTCAATCAACACACAAGATAGGAAATCACTCATGAAAATATTTTTCTAATCCATGTCCAATAGACCGCTGTCACCTTGGTCTCGGGGATTATACTAGATAAAGACAAGTGAGTACATCAATCCAATACATAGAGGAAGGGGAAATATCATGGGATCACCCTAGATTAACATAGCCTATGATCACAACGAAGATCACATCATGGGAGAGAGAATTGACCACATAGCTACTGGTAGAAACATCAGCCCCGAGGAGGAACTACTCCCGCATCATGGAGCGAGGAAGCAACGTCGATGGAGATGAATCCGGGGGCACTTCCCCGTCCCGGCAGGGTGCCGGCACAGGAATTCTGGTCCCCCGAAGCTTGATGGCGATGGCGGCGGAGATCGGAATTGCGTCTGGAGAAAAGGGGTCCGGAATCAGGGTTTCCTCGACGGGTGTTAAATATATGCCAAAGGGGGGCATCAGCGGAGGTCTGGGGGGCCCAGGCGCCCCCCCGGCGCGGCCAGGAGGGGGGGGGCGTGGGCAGGCCGCCTGGAGCCCCTGTGGCCCCCCTCTGGCCATACTTTGGCCGCATGGAAGCTTCCGGAACGCTGATTTTTTATATAATTTTTCCGGGATTTTTCTGGCAGTTTACGTGATGGGAAAACCTGAAATACAAAAACAGCAGAAAACAGAAACTGGCACTGGGGTGCACTGAGTTAATAGGTTAGTCCAAATATGATCAAAAGTGTATGGAAGTGTATAAATATCATAGCAATATCACCCAAAAGAGGCATGGAGCAAGCAGAAATTATAGATACGTTTTGGACGTATCAACATCCCCAAGCTTAATTCCTGCTCGTCCTCGAGTAGGTAAATGATAACAAGCATAATTTCTGTGGTGACATGCTATTAACCATATAGGAACTTTTCATAGTCACATGACAAGTGCTTACTGAGACAATGAATCTATAGTAATTAAGTTGCCTCATGAGAAAATCACGAAGAACTGAAAGTTTTACAATATGATATTGAAACACTCAATAGATTTGTAGTGAGCATGGTGTGCAAATATGACAAAGTGGTACCTCGCTTGCCCCCTTTAGTGAAGCAAAACATAAATGCAGGGGCACCTCCAAGGTTTAAGTGACGACTAGATACAATGATTTCAGAATAAATGATATCATAATCATGCAAAAGACAATGGTACTTTGGGACAATGCACATTACACTCAGAATGACAATCATGCTCTCAATAGTTGGTGCTTTAAAGAAGGTGGAGACTCTCGAACCGTGGCTTTTGATGGCAAGGTTGAAAACCCGTGGTCGGAAACAAAACTAAACATGTACCAGAGCTCTTGGTTTTAAAAACAGAGGTAATAATTATTTTTTTAGATTATGCATATTTCGTCAACGAATGCTAGCAGATAACTCAATTACTTCTCGAGCTGGACAAGTTTCGAGGAACGGCTCCCGAATGAGGACGATCACATCCTCTTAATCTCCTTTGTTTATCACTGCCAAAGTTTTCTGATTTCTCATGAACAAAGCGTGAAGGAGGGTTTGTTTGTTGTATAATTTTTTAATGAGCCGGGCGCACTCTATGCCAGTTCCTTCTCGTATTATGGGTTTGCACATTAGACATGCAATCCCGGGTTGAAGCTTGTCCAACTTAAAAGAGATCATGAATTAACTACTACTTCCTCATGAGCTAAAACAGAGGCACAAAAGAGAAATGCTTTTTTTTGAATAATTTCGAGATGGTACATGAAAGTCTTCGTTAGGAATGGCAGGTAAATACCATGTATAGGAAGGTATGGTGGACTCATATGGCATAACTGATTTAAAGGATTTTGGATGCACAAGCAGTCAGTCCGCTTAGTACAGGCGAAGGTTAGCAAAAGACTGGGAGCGACCAACTAAGAGAGCAATGACGGTCATAATCATGCAGAGCGACCAAGCAACATTGAATCAGGCATGGAAGTTATATCGCTACTCAGTAATTAAAGATCATCAAGGCTTGATAGACTTTCTTTACAGTCTTAAATATGCGTGAGCATACGCCAAGTCAATCAAAATAAATTCTTGGGGGAAGATACCACTAAACCATACCACATCATAGGCAAACAAATCATGTTGGTACTCCAATAACACATTGAGAACCCCCCAGCTATTTGAGACTAACCATAAGAAAACATGAACTACTAAGCACCATTATGCACATAGCATTTTTATCATAGACATATCAACCAGTGCAACAGAAGCCAACTCTCTTAACAAGATAAGCATGATAAATAAAGAGAGTTCCAGCGACCAACTAAACAAAAGCTCTTTAAAAAGATAAGCATGAAAACTAAGAGCTGAACATGATAGTAGCTATTGAAAGACAAAGAACACACACAACAAAGATAGACATGAAAATTCTATGTTATGTTCTAGGTTGAAGTGGAGCGTGTTTCTCTCCCACACAAAGAAAGCTGAGTTCCAACTCGTTATGAACAGCAAGCAAAGCTAAAGAAAACTAAAAAGGAAACTAAAAGCAAGACGCTCCAAGCATAGCACATAACACATGAAGTGATAAAAATATAGTGGAACGAAAGACGAACTGATAATTGTTGATGGAGAAGGGGATGCACGGGGGCATCCCCAAGCTTAGATGCTTGAGTCTTCTTGAATATTTCTTGGGGGTGCATGGGGGCATCCCCAAGCTTGAGCGTTTGACACTCCTGAATCTTTTTATCATCTTCCCTCGCACACTTGAAAACTCCCTTCATACATAACTCATCATAATCTGATTAGCGAGGTTAGTACCCATAATAAAATAATTTTTCCTTGCTGGAAATAATGATATTCTTGAAGTTCTACTGTTTCTCAAGATTGCCAAAAGGTTTTTGCAAAGAAAAAGCAAGCTCAAGGTTTGCAAAATGAAGGAAAGGCAAAACAGGACAGAATCTGTGAAAAACAGACCAGCAGGTAGTAAATGATTTTTTCGGGGCACTTCTGCAACTCTAATAAAAAAACTCAGAACTGACGCCCGAAAGAAAATTGTATAGAGCACGCTGTCGAAAAAATTCAGACCAAAAAGATGATCTGGTGATTTTATACTAATTTTTCTATCCAAGGACAGAATCTGTTTCCTGGACAGCACGTCGCAACTTTTGAACTTTCTTGCAATCAGAGGCTACACTTGGCACAAAGCTGAAAAGTAAAGATACAATGATGATGCTACTGTAGTAACAACATCAAGACACAACAAAAGCAAAATAAAATTTTATTCATTGTGGGCTGCCTCCCAAAAGCGCTTTCTTTTATGCCTTTAAGCTAGGCATAAGACTTTAATGATGCTCTCGTAGGAATAAGAGTTGAAGAACAAAAGAGAGCATCAAGAAGCAAATACCAAACACATTTAAGCCTAACATGCTTCCTATGTATAGGAATATTGCAATAGAATAATTCATTGAAGCACAAAGCAATAAGCATAGGAAGGCAAAACAAGCATAACTTCAAAATATTCACCATAAAAAGAGGAAACTTCTTATTATTAAGATATTTAGAACCATGTCTCCCTCTCTCATTATAAATTTCAGTGGCATCATGGATGAACTCAACAATATAAGCATCACATAAAGCATTGTTACCATGATCCACATGCAAAAAGGTACTCTTACTCTCCACATAAGCATAATCTTTCTCATTGGTAATAGTGGGAGTAGGACTATCATAAACAACTTGAACACTATAGATTAATTGTGTATTAGGAAGATGGTGTTCAACAAGGGAGTAATTCCCTCCATGATTATGACAAGTTTCATAAGGATAATTTCTCCTTATGTCATAGGTATCTTTATAATCACTATAGATTGGAGTTATAACATCATCATGGTAGAGAAGAGCATTATCATTGCTAGCAACTATATTTGTAAACATGTTGTCTTTATTCTTACTAGCAAAAGAATTATCAATTATCACATCACTAGTGGGTAAAGGATTTGCAATCCTATCATCCCCAAGCTTAGAGCTTCCCATATCATCACTTTCAGAGTTGGTACCAAAAAGATTTTCAAGATCATAAGTAGCATTATCATCATTTTACCAATCACAAGAAGTAACATGCATATCGTAATCAAAATCATCTTCAATAGTACCTACGGACGTATCATCAAGATGATAATTAAGGCAATAAACTTCACCTTCTTCTTTAAACTTACAACCGTTAGGATAAAAGTTGATGGGAGGAATATGCTCAGGCCAGGTTGATACCCATTCTTCTTCTTTCTTGCTCCTCTTCCTCCTCCTCTTCTTTTTCTTCTTCTTAACCTTAGGAGTAAGGATGGCAATGGGTCGGGTTTGGATCGGGTTGAATAATATAAAATCCATATCCATATCCATGAAGGCAGTCTTTGTCCATCCATGAAAAAATCCATGGATGAAAAAATGTGTCCATGTCCAAACCTGATGGATATCCATACCCACTGGATATCCATTGGATCCTCTCGAGACATATAAATAAGACATAACAAAACATTGGCATAAGCTTCTTCATTCTTCACATTGCGGCAGGCTAGGCCTCACTTATGCTAAACATCAATTTATGGTAAATCAACGTCCACTAACAACTTAAAATCATTTAGTATTTTTCTAATAGATGTGAATGACGAGGCATTTAACAAGGAGAAAAAAATAAGGGAAGGGGCATTGGAGTATGTTACAGATGGCATTGAATGTCAACTAATAAAAGTTACGACGGGGATTGCGCAATTTCTTTTGCATGTTTTAGATAACGAAGTGTAAAATTGCAGCGGGACATGTGGTTGTCGTGTAGGGATAGAAGATTTTTGCCCATTAAGTCATACTATCGGGTCGGGTTTGGATATACCCACGGGTACAAGATTATATCCATGCCCTATCCATGAGTAATCGGGTCGGGTTTGGACTCCATCCATGGACACAAAAGCTTATCCCAACCCTGTCCATTCGGGTCGGATATCCATGGATATCCATGTCCATGGATAAAATTGCCATCCTTACTTAGGAGGGAGTGGTTGGAGATGAAGCTTCTCCACATATCCTGGTTTATCATTAGAAACAATAGGGGAAACTTGGGAGAAACTCTCCTTTTTATTAGCAGAAATATAAGAGACATTTTTATACTTTGGTAAAGTTCCCTCCTTTCTAATCTTACTTATGTAATCATTTTCATGGCAATTAACAACACAATAGAGATGGCATTTTTGCAAAGTGTTTTTTATTCCTATGGCATTAACATCTAGCCAAGAAGTCTTTTCTGATAACTCTTCACACATCAAAAATAACATAAGCTCATCATAAAGATCAGAGGTGATCATGTTATCACACAACCGGTTAACAGTTATGTTTTGAAAGTTCATGCATTGAAAATTAAAGTGACCCTCTATACGGCAAAGTTCACAAGTAAAAGGATAAAGGTCACACAATTCTCTAGAAATTTCATTTAAATCTCTGACCCAAGTGATTGTTCTGTCATGCTTATGTTGCTTACAATACTTCTCTTCTTCAATCATAGGCCTTTCACAAGGTCTATCCACTCCACAAAAATTAACATGCTTATATAAAACTTCATTTTTAGGAATTGGATCATGCATGTTGCACTCATCATGAACAATTTCATTTTCTTTGCAAGTCTCTTTAAAAGGTTTATGATACTTGATCCAATCCTCCTTAGGCATATTAAGATGTGAAGCAAAAGATTTGAGGAAATCAACAAGGAGTTGAGAATCAAGTCCAAACTTAGCACTAAACTTATTAAAACTTGTAGTTTCAACAAAGGACTTAATGCAATCATACTCATAAATTATACCTGACTCTTTACCTTTGTCGATCTCCCAATCTTCAGTGTTGCGTTGAATTCTTTCAAGGAGTTCCCATTTAGCATCAGTCTTTTTGTTTGTGAAAGAACCCATAGAGGAAGCATCGAGCAAATCTTTATCCTGTCGAGAGAGCCTCGCATAGAAATTAGTAATAATCATATCTTTGGGGAGCCCATGGTTAGGACTTTTTAGCATTAACGTTTTTAGTCTCCCCCAAGCTTGAGCTACGCTCTCTCCGTCATGAGGATAGAAATTATAAACATAATTCCTATTCTCATGGACTTCATGAAGAGGATAAAACTTGGAGTAAAAGAGAGACATAAGCTCTTGCCAATCAAGCAAGTGCGAGTTATCGAGAAGCTTATACCAATCTGAAGCTTTATCTATAAGTGATACGGCGAACAATTTCCTCATGACAAACTCCCTTGATACACCTGCAAGCTTAAATAATGAACATAATTGTGACAGATATAGCAAGTGTTCACCGGGATGTCTGTCTCCTACATAACGATTAGCCAAAACATAATCGATAATACTAGCTGGTATTTTATAGGGCACAATTTCAGTAGGGGGAGGAGCAACCACCACAGGTGTGGGGCGTCTTACCACAAGCAACGATCCAATAGCAAGGTTTTCCATAAACATAACTAGTGAAAATAAAAACAAGAAACAAAAAGATTTAATTGCAAGATCTAAAGATATACCTTCAAGCACTCACTTCCCCGGCAACGGCGCCAGAAATAGCTTGATGTCTACACACGCTTCTACTCTTGTAGACTATGTTGGGCCTCCAAGCGCAGAGGTTTGTAGGACAGCAGCAATTTCCCTCAAGTGGATGACCTAAGGTTTATCGAACTCAGGGAAGTAGAGGTTGAAGATGGTCTCTCTCAAGCAACCCTGCAACTAAGATACAAGAAGTCTCTTGTGTCCCCAACACACCTAATACACTTGTTAGATGTATAGGTGCACTAGTTCGGCGAAGAGATGTTAAATGGCAAGTGATATGGATGGCAAAACAAAATAATATAAATCTGTAATAAAAAGTGCAGCAAGCAAACAAGTGGTAAACGTGAGCACAAATGGTATTGCAATGGTGGAAACAAGGCCTAGGGTTCATACTTTCACTAGTGGCAACTCCCAACAACATTAACATAATCGAATCACATGATATTTCCCATAAAACATGCAAAGGGGACACACTCGGAGGTCATTCCTTCGTGGTCAAGAGAGGACGGGAATTATGTAGGGCTACAAAAGCACACCTCAAAGTTCGTAGTTCTCAATCTAAGGATTTCCCAATGTCACCGCGGCCATCCAAAGAGAGTCCCACAATCACCACAACATATCTAAAGGATAGTCAAAGACAAGCACCAATAGACTCTCAATCTTCAATCAACACACAAGAGAGGAAATCACTCATGAAAATATTTTTCTAATCCATGTCCAATAGACCGCTGTCACCTTGGTCTCGGGGATTATACTAGATAAAGACAAGTGAGTACATCAATCCAATACATAGAGGAAGGGGAAATATCATGGGATCACCCTAGATTAACATAGCCTATGATCACAACGAAGATCACATCATGGGAGAGAGAATTGACCACATAGCTACTGGTAGAAACCTCAGCCCCGAGGAGGAACTACTCCCGCATCATGGAGGGAGGAAGCAACGTCGATGGAGATGAATCCGGGGGCACTTCCCCGTCCCGGCAGGGTGCCGGCACAGGAATTCTGGTCCCCCGAAGCTTGATGGCGATGGCGGCGGAGATCGGAATTGCGTCTGGAGAAAAGGGGTCCGGAATCAGGGTTTCCTCGACGGGTGTTAAATATATGCCAAAGGGGGGCATCAGCGGAGGTCTGGGGGGCCCAGGCGCCCCTCCGGCGCGGCCAGGAGGGGGGCCGCGTGGGCAGGCCGCCTGGAGCCCTTGTGGCCCCCCTCTGGCCCTACTTTGGCCGCATGGAAGCTTCCGGAATGCTGATTTTTTATATAATTTTTCCGGGATTTTTCTGGCAGTTTATGTGATGGGAAAACCTGAAATACAAAAACAGCAGAAAACAGAAAATGGCACTGGGGTGCACTGAGTTAATAGGTTAGTCCAAATATGATCAAAAGTGTATGGAAGTGTATAAATATCATAGCAATATCACCCAAAAGAGGCATGGAGCAAGCAGAAATTATAGATACGTTTTGGACGTATCACGTGTTTCCAACCAACTACCGAAAGTCTTGATGTGTTCACATGTAATCCAGCGTCTGATACGTCCATTTTGCATCAAGCCTATATGTTGATATTTATTGCATTATGGGCTGTTATTACATGCTATGTCACAATACTTATGCCTTTTCTCTCTTATTTTGCAAGGTTTACATGAAGAGGGAGAAAGCCGACAGGTGGAATTCTGGGCTGGAAAAGGAGCAAACTCTGGAAACCTATTCTGCACAACTCCAAAAGCCCCAAAACTTCATAGAACTCTGTTTCTAAAAATATAAAAAATATCTGGCAAAAGAAGATCACGAGGGGGGCCACCTGCTGTCCACAAGGGTGGGGGGAGCACCCCCCCCTCTTTGGGCGTGCCCCCCTATCTCGTGGGCCACCCGAAGGCCCCCTGATGCCCATCTTCTCCTATATGAGGTGTTTTAACCTGAAAAAAAATCATAAGGAGGCTTTCGGGACCAGACGCCGCCGTCTCGAGGCGGAACCGAGGCGGAAACCAATCTAGGGCTCCGGCAGAGCTGTTCTGCTGGGGATACTTCCCTTCGGGAGGGGGAAATCATCACCGTCGTCATCACCAACAACTCTCCCGTCTTGGGGAGGGCTATCTTCATCAACATCTTCATCAGCACCATCTCCTCTCAAACCCTAGTTCATCTCTTGTATCCAATCTTTGTACCCCAAACCTCAAATTAGTACCTGTTGGTTGCTAGTAGTGTTGATTACTCCTTGTAGTTGATACTAGTTGGTTTATTTGGTGGAAGATCATATGTTTAGATCCATTATGCATATTAATACTCCTCTGATCATGAACAATATTATGTCTTGTGAGTAGTTACTTTTGTTCCTGAGGACATGGGGGAAGTCTTGCTATTAGTAGTCATGTGAATTTGGTCTTCGTTCGATATTTTGATGAGATGTATGTTGTCTCTCCTCTAGTGGTGTCATGTGAACGTCGACTACATGACACTTCACCATTATTTGGGCCTAGAGGAAGGCATTGGGAAGTAATAAGTAGATGATGGGTTTCTAGAGTGACAGAAGCTTAAACCCTAGTTTATGCGTTGCTTCGTAAGGGGCTGATTTGGATCCACTTGTTTCATGCTATGGTTAGGTTTACCTTAATACTTCTTTTGTAGTTGCGGATGCTTGCATTAGAGGTTAATCATAAGTGGGAGGCTTGTCTAAGTAAGGACAACACCCAAGCACCGGTCCACCCACATACCAAATTATCAAAGTACCGAACACGAATCAGATGATCGTGATGAAAACTAGCTTGACGATAATTCCCATGTGTCCTCGGGAGCGCTTTCCTTTATATAAGAGTTTGTCCATGCTTGTCCTTTGCTACAAAAAGGATAGGACAACCTTGCTGCACCTTATTTACTTTTACCTTTTGTCACTTGCTACCAATTACCTTATCACAAAACTATCTATTACCTATTATTTCAGTGGCTGCAGAAAATACCTTACTGAAAACTGCCTATCATTTCCTTCTGCTCCTCGTTGGGTTCGACACTCTTACTTATCGAAAGGACTATGATAGATCCCCTACACTTGTGGGTCATCAAGACTCTTTTCTGGCGCCGTTGCCGGGGAGTGAAGCGCCTTCGGTAAGTGGAATTTGGTAAGGAAAAATTTATATAGTGTGCTGAAATTTATTGTCACTTGTTACTATGGCTCATAATCCTTTGAGGGGCTTGTTCGGGGTATCTTCACCCCGACTATAAGAACAAAGAGTTGCTCCTCAACCTACTGCACCTACTGAAAATGTTTGCTTTGAAATTCCTTCGGGTATGATAGAGAAACTGCTTGAAAATCCTTTTACAGGAGACGGAACACTGCATCCCGATTTACACCTAATCTATGTGGATGAAGTTTGTGGATTATTTAAGCTTGCAGGTATGCCCGAGGATGTTATCAAGAAGAAGGTCTTCCCTTAATCTTTGAAGGGAGCTGCATTTACATGGTTTAGGCTATGTGATGATATTGGATCATGGAACTATAATCGTCTGAAGTTGGAATTTCATCAGAAGTTCTACCCTATGCACCAGGTTCATCGTGATCATAATTATCTTTATAATCTTTGGCCTCGCGAAGTAGAAAGCATCGCTCAAGCTTGGGGGAGGCTTAAGTCAATGTTATATTCATGCCCCAATCATGAGCTCTCAAGAGAAATGATCATTCAAATTTTTTATACTCGGCTTTCTCTCGCTAATCGCTCCATGCTCGATACTTCTTGTTCTGGCTCTTTTATGATGAAGACTATTGAATTCAAATGTGGTTTATTGGAAAGAATTAAACGCAACTTGGGATCTCGACGAAGGTAAGGAGTCAGGTATGACCCCTAAGTTTGATTGTGTTAAAGCTTTTATCGATATCGATGTTTTCCGTGAGTTTAGTGCTAAATATGGACTTGACTCTGAGATAGTAGCTTCTTTATGTGAATCATTTGCTACTCATGTTGATCTCCCCAAGGAAAAGTGGTTTAAATACTGCTACCTCTTGATCTTGTGTTGTATTCCCTCGAAGAGTAAATGGAGATGCAGCACAGTAGCGTAAGTATTTCCCTCAGTTTTTTAGAACCAAGGTATCAATCCAGTAGGAGACCACGCACTAGTCCCTCACACCTGCACAAACAAATAAGAACTTCGCGGCCAACGCGATAAGGGGTTGTCAATCCCTTTACGGTCACTTACGAGAGTGAGATCTGATAGAGATGATAATTATATTTTTTGGTATTTTTTGGTTTAATAAAACAACAAATAAAAGCGAGAAAAGTAAAGTAGATATAGATTGATATGTTGAGAATAGACCCGGGGGCCATACTTTTCTCTAGTGGCTTCTCTCATGATAGCAATATTCTACGGCGGGTAAACAAATTACTGTCGAGCAATTGATAGAAAAGTGAATAATTATGATACTATCTAGGAATGATCATTGTATATAGGCATCACGTCCGAGACAAGTAGACCGTCTCCTGCCTGCATCTACTACTATTACTCCACACATCGACCGCCATCCAGCATGCATCTAGTGTATTGAGTTCATACGAACAGAGTAACACCTTAAGAAAGATGACATGATGTAGAGGGATAAACTCAAGCAATATGATGAAAACCCCATCTTTTTATCCTCGATGGCAACGATACAATACATGCCTTGCTGCCCCTATTGTCACTGGGAAAGGACACCGCAAGATTGAACCCAAAGCCAAGCACTTCTCCCATTGCAAGAACTATAGATCTAGTAGGCCAAACCAAACCAATAATTCGAAGAGACTTGCAAGGATATTATGAGCACACATAAAAAGTTCAGAGAAGAACCAAATATCTTCCATAGATAACCATGATCATAAACTCACAATTCATCGAATCTCGACAAACACACCGCAAAAAGAGATTACATCGAATAGATCTCCTCGTAGACCGAGGAGAACTTTGTATTGAGATTCGGAGAGAGAGAAGAAGCCATCTAGATACTAGCTATGGACCCGAAGGTCTATGGTAAACTACTCACAACTCATGGTGAGTGAGATGATGATGATGATGATGAAGGCCTCCGTGATGGATCCCCCTCCCGGAACATGCTCCAAGATGGGATCTCCACGGGAACAGAAGATACGGCGGTGGAATTAGGGTTTTCTCTCTGCGTATGGAGTTTCTGGGGTACGTAGGTATATATAGGAAGGAGGAGGGCATTGAGGGCCACACGGGCCAGCCTCGAGGCAGGGGGCGCGCCCTGGGAAGGGGGGCGCGCCCCCCACCCTTGAGGGCAGCCCCTCTGTCCCCTGACTTGGTCCTGACGTTTCCCGTGCGTGATTTTCTCCAAAAATATCTCTTGCGAAGGTTTCATTCCGTTTGGACTCCGTTTGATATTCCTTTTCTGCAAAACCCTGAAATAGGCAAAAAACAGCAATCTGTACTAGGCCTTTGGGTTAGTAGGTTAGTCCTAAAAATGATATAAAAGTGAATGATAAAGCCCATTAAACATCCAAGACTTCTTAAATAATAGCATGGAACAATCAAAAATTATAGATACGTTGGAGACATATCAAGCATCCCCAAGCTTAATTCCTGCTCGTCCTCGAGTAGGTAAATGATAAAGAAAGAATTTTTGATGTGGAATGCTAACCAATATAGTTTTTCAATGTAATTCACTTAATTGTGGCATGAATGTTCAGATCTGAAAGATTCAAGACAAAAGTCTATATTGATATAAGAAATAACAATAATTCAAGCAATACTAACAAAGCAATCATGTCTTCTCAAAATACTATGGCTAAAGAAAGTTATCCCTACAAAATCATATAGTGTTGGCTATGCTCCCTTATTATCACACAAAAATATTCATATCATGCACAACCCCGATTTCAGCCAAGCACTTTTTTTCATACTCTATCTTTTCAAACCTTCCATCTTTCATGCAATACATGAGCGTGAGCCATGGACATAGCACTATGGGTGGAATAGAGGTGGTTGTGGAGAAGACAAAAGGAGGGAGATACTCTGATTTTTTTTCAAAACTATGACTTAATTTGTAGCAATTTCGGAAACTATAGCACTGAATGCAAAAAAAAAATCAAAACTATCACCCTATCGGCCATGCGTTGGCCGAAAAGTGTGTTTTCGGCCAGGGTTAGGCCGAAGTGGGCTTTTCGGCCTTGCATTGGCCGAAAAGGGGCTTACCTGGGCCGAAAAGACCTTTTTGGTCAGCGGTAGGCCGAAAAGTACTTTTTGGTCACCAGTAGGCCGAAAAGTACTTTTTGGCCAACAGTAGGCCGAAAAGTCCCTGGGGCCCACCTTTTCATGTTAACGAACGGCCGAAGCTGCATGGCTGCACTCTTCGGCTTATGTTAGGCCGAAAAGTATTTTTTTTAGTTTTGGCTCATAAATACTGTGCAATCATTGCCCGCCTTAGACATTGCAAAAATATAGTTCCGCGCAACCCTTTACCTCATTATTCCCGCCAACTCCTTCCCACGAGGCGGCAACCAGTCGCAACTGTTCATGCATTCAGTGCAGTCGCCAATGCTTCGTGGTGGTGCTTCGTTCTTTGAGGGCGACGACGAGGATGATGACCCAGATGCAAATACTTATGCCTTCTCTCACACAGTGTTTCACACTCCACCACAAACGAAACAGCATCCTCGTGGGAAGGAGTTGGCGGGAAAATAATGAGGTAAAGGGTTGCGCGAAACTATATTTTTGCAATGTCTAAGACGGGTAATGGTTGCACGGTATTTATGAGCCAAAACTAAAAAAATTACTTTTCAGCCTAACATAAGCCGAAGAGTGCAGCTATGCAGCTTCGGCCATTCGTTAACGTGAAAAGGTGGGCCCTAGGGACTTTTCGGCCTACTATTGGCCGAAAAGTACTTTTCGGCCTACTCGTGACCAAAGAGTACTTTTCGGCCTACCGCTGACAAAAAAGGTCTTTTCGGCCCAGGTAAGCCCCTTTTCTGCCAAGGCAAGGCCGAAAAGCCCACTTCGGCCTAACCCTGGCCGAAAACACACTTTTCGGCAAATCCGTGACCGACGGGGTGATAGTTTTGATTTTTTTTGCATTCGGTGCTATAGTTTCCGAAATCGCTACAAATGAAGTCATAGCTTTGAAAAAAAATCAGATAGTCTCACATCGACTAGGCGTATCAACGGGCTATGGAGATGCCCATCAATAGATATCAATGTGAGTGAGTAGGGATTGCCATGCAACAGATGCACTAGAGCTAAATATGAATGAAAGCTCAACAAAAGAAACTAGTGGGTGTGCATCCAACTTGCTTCCTCACGAAGATCTAGGGCATTTGAGGAAGCCCATCGTTGGAATATACAAGCCAAGTTTTATAAGGAAAATTCCCACTAGTATATGAAAGTGACTAAGCATGAGACTCTCTACAATGAAGAACATGGTGCTACTTTGAAGCACAAGTGTGGAAAAAGATTGTAGCAATTGTCCCTTTTTTCTTTCCTTTTTTTCTCCCCTTTTTTCTTTTTCCTTTTTTTGGGCCTTTCTTTTTTTCTTTGGCCTTTCTTTTTTTTCTTTTTTATTGTGGAGGGGCTTTATAGATTCAGCCTTTCCTCCCATGGGACAATGCTCTAAAAAATGATGATCATCACACTTTCATTACAACACGATATTACAACTTGATACTACAACAACAAAGTATGAATCTATATGAATGCCTCCGGCGGTATACCGGTATGTGGAATGAAACAAGAGTGACATGTATGATAAATTATGCATGGTGGTCTTGCCACAAATACGGTGTCAACTACATGATCATGCATGGCAATATGACAATATGATGCGTGTCATATAAACGGAACGGTGGAAAGTTGCACGGCAATATATCTCGGAATGGCTATGGAAATGCCATGATAGGTAGGTACGGTGGTTGTTTTGAGGAACAATATGGTGGCTGTTTTGAGGAAGGATATATAGTGGGTGTATGGTACCGGCGAAAGTTGCGCGGTACAAGAGAGGCTAGTAATGGTGGAAGGGTGAGAGTGCGTATAATCCATGGACTCAACATTAGTCCTGAGAACTCATGTACTTATTGCAAAAATCTACGAGTCATCAAAACAAAGCAATCAACACATGCTCCTAGGGGGGAGGTTGATAGGAGTTAACCATCGCACGCCCCCGACCTCCACACAAAGGTTGGCACTCTACAAATACCTCATGCTCTAACTTAGTCACACAACGGTTCACCATACGTGCATGCTACGGGAATCACTAACCTTAACACAAGTATTTCCCAAATTCATAATAACTCCACTAGCATGACTCTAATATCACTATCCTCATGTCTCAATACAATTATCAAGCATCCAACATCTCATTCTATTCAATGCACTTGGTGTGATTTTTTTTACTACATTGACATTGGATGTTTATCATGTGAAGACTAGTTTCTTTAGCCTAAACACTTTACCATGATGTTTTAATAGACTCTCAAATAGATATAAGTGAATCATGAGAGTTCAACAATTTCTACAAAATATTACCACCACCATGCTCTAAAAGATATAAGTGAAGCGCTAGAGCAAAAACTATTCAACTCAAAAGATATAAGTGAAGCACATAGAGTGTTCTAACAATTTATAGGCCATATTTAACTCTCTCAAATAGGTGTGTCCAGCAAGGATGATTGTGTCAAACTAACAAGCAAAGACTCAAATTATACAAGACGCTCCAAGCAAAACACATAGCATGTTGCGAATAAAAATATAACTCCAAGTATAGTTACCGATGGATGAAGACGAAAGAGGAGATGCCTTCCCGGGGCATCCCCAAGCTTAGGCTTTTGATTATATTGAATTTACTTGGGATTCCTTGGGCATCACCAAGCTTAGGCCTTTGCTACTCCTTGTTCCATAGTCCATCAAATCAATACTCAAAACTTGAAAACTGCACAACACAAAACTTAGACAAAAATTCTCGTGGGCTCCGTTAGTAAGACAAAGCAAACCACTACTCAAATGTACATCAATGAATTCATTCTTTGTTTATATTGGTGTTAAACCTACTTTACTACAAGTTCTCTATGGTTCATATCCTCCAATATTACACATAGATGCATCGGAATAAGCAAACAACACACGAAAAACAGAATCTGTCAAAAACAGAATAGTCTGTAGTAATCTGCAGGGTTCGCCTACTTCTGGAACTCCAGAAACTTCAAACTAAATTGTTAAATTTGTGCAATTTGTCTACCAATAAGTAGCAAAAAGAATCAACTAAAAAGCACGCACCAGTAAAATCCCACGACTACTTTAGCGAGCGCTAATGATTCTGTTTTTCACAGCAAGATCATATAAACTTCACACAAGTCTTACCAAAGGTTCTACTTGGCACAAACACTAAACAAAACATGAAAACACATCTAATAAGAGGCTAGATGCAATATTAATTCCCTAACAGGAACAAAAGAAAAATAAAATAAAATTGGGTTGCCTCCCAACAAGCGCTATCGTTTTACGCCCCTAGCTAGGCACGATACAAGATAGATCTAGGTATTGCCGTCCTTGGAAGGCAATCCATAAGTGGCTCTCAATATAGATTCATATGGTAATTTGATTTTCTTTCTAGGAAAGTGTTCCATGCCTTGCCTTAACGGAAATTTGAATATAATATTTCCTTCCTTCATATCAATAATTGCACCAATCGTTTTAATGAAAGGTCTACCAAGAATAATAGGACATGAAGGATTGCAATCTATATCAAGAACAATGAAATCTAAGGGCACATAATTCCTATTGGCAACAATAAGAACATCATTATTTCTTCCCATAGGTTTCTTAATAGTGGAATCCCCAAGATGCAAATTTAAAGAACAATCATCAAGCTCATGAAACCCTAGCAAATCACACAAAGTTTTTGGGACAGTGGAGACACTTGCACCCAAATCACACAAAGCATAGCATTCATGATCTTTTATTTTTATTTTTATAGTAGGTTCCCATTCATCATAAAGCTTTCTAGGTATAGAAACTTCCAACTCAAGTTTTTCTTCATAAGATTGCATCAAAGCATCAACTATATGTATAGTGAAAGCTTTATTTTGACTATAAGCATGCCATGAATTTAGCACGGATTGCAACAAGGAAATACAATCAATCAAAGAGCAATAATCATAATTGAATCCCTTGAAATCCAAAGTAGTGGGTTCATCACTATGCAAAGGTTTAATCTCTTCACTCCCACTTTTAACAATTTTAGCATCAAGATCTAAAAACTCCGAATCATTGGGACACCTTAAAGCAGAATAGTCTCCAATCCTATTCTCATCAAGATTAAAACTAGAAAACAAGGATCTAATTGGAGACACATCAATAACTTTCAGATCTTCATCTTTATTTTCATAAAAACTAGAAGAACACGATTTAATATAGTCTTCTCTTTTAGCACGCATTCTAGCGGTTCTTTCTTTGCATTCATCAATGGAAATTTTCATGGCTTTGAGAGACTCATTGATATCATGCTTAGGCGGGATAGATCTAAGTTTCAAAGAATCAACATCAAGAGTAATTCTATCCACACTTCTAGCCAATTCATCAACCTTAAGCAATTTCTCTTCAAGCATAGCATTGAAATTCTTTTGCGAGATCATAAACTCCTTAACACTAGTTTCAAATTCAGAAGGCATCTTTCCATAAGAGTTGTTGTAGGAATTACCATAATTATTAGAGGAATTACTAGGAAAAGGCCTAGGATTAAAATTACCTCTATAAGCATTGTTACCAAAATTATTCCTACCAACAAAATTCACATCCAAAGATTCATTGTTATTATCAATCAAAGTGGACAAAGGCATATCATTAGGATCAGAAGAAGCACTCTTAGCAGCAAACAATTTCATAAGTTCATCCATATTTCCACTCAAAACACTAATTTCTTCGATAGCATGCACTTTTCTACTAGTAGATCTTTCGGCGTGCCATTGTGAATAACTAACCATAATTTTATCTAGGAGTTTGGTTGCTTCTCCTAAGGTGGTTTCCATGAAAGTGCCTCCGGCGGCCGAGTCTAAAAGATTTCTAGAAGCAAAATTCAAGCCAGCATAAAAGTTCTGAATAATCATCCATAGATTCAAACCATGTGTAGGGCAATTACGTATCATCAATTTCATTCTCTCCCAAGCTTGTGCAACATGCTCATGATCTAGTTGCTTAAACTTCATAATATCGTTTCTAAGAGAGATGATCTTAGCAGGTGGGAAATACTTAGAGATAAAAGCATCTTTGCACTTATTCCACGAATCAATACTATTTCTAGGCAAAGAGGAAAACCAAGTTTTAGCACGATCTCTAAGTGAAAACGGAAATAACTTCAATTTAACAATATCGTTATCCGTATCCCTTTTCTTTTGCATATCACACAAATCAACAAAGTTGTTTAGATGGGTAGCGGCATCTTCACTAGGAAGGCCGGAGAATTGATCTTTCATGACAAGATTCAACAAAGAAGCATTGATCTCACAAGATTCAGCATCTATAATAGGTGCAACCGGAATGCTAATAAAATCATTGTTGTTGGTATTGGAGAAGTCACACAATTTGGTATTGTTCTGAGCCATAGTGACAAGCAAGCAATCCAACACACAAGCAAATAAGAAACAAGCGAACGATAAACACACGGAGAAAGAAGGGCGAATAAAACGGCAAGGGTGAAGTAGGGGAGAGGAACACGAGAGGCAAATAAATGTAATGCGAAGGATAAGGGTTTGTGATAGGTACTTGGTATACGACTTTTGCGTAAGCCTCCCCGGCAATGGCGCCAGAAATTCTTCTTGCTACCTCTTGAGCTTGCGTTGTATTCCCTCGAAGAGGAAAGGGAGATGCAGCACAGTAGCGTAAGTATATCCCTAAATTTTTGAGAACCAAGGTATCAATCCAGTAGGAGACCACGCGCCAGTCCCTCACACCTGCACAAACAAATAAGAACTTCGCAGCCAACGCGATAAGGGGTTGTCAATCCCTTTACGGTCACTTACGAGTGTGAGATCTGATAGAGATGATAATTATATTTTTAGGTATTTTTTGGTTTAATAAAACAACAAATAAAAGCAAGAAAAGTAAAGTAGATATAGATTGATATGTTGAGAATAGACCCGGGGGCCATAGTTTTCTCTAGTGGCTTCTCTCATTATAGCGATATTCTACGGCGGGTAAACAAATTACTATTGAGCAATTGATAGAAAAGCGAATAATTATGAGACTATCTAGGCATGATCATTGTATATAGGCATCACGTCCGAGACAAGTAGACCGACTCCCGCCTGCATCTACTACTATTACTCCACACATCGACCGCTATCCAGCATGCATCTAGTGTATTGAGTTCATACGAATAGAGTAACGCCTTAAGCAAGATGACATGATGTAGAGGGATAAACTCAAGAAATATGATGAAAACCACATCTTTTTATCCTCGATGGCAACAATACAATACGTGCCTTGCTGCCCCTACTGTCACTAGGAAAGGACACCGCAAGATTGAACCCAAAGCCAAGCACTTCTCCCATTACAAGAACTATAGATCTAGTAGGCCAAACCAAACCAATAATTCGAAGAGACTTGCAAGGATATTATGAGCACACATAAAAAGTTTAGAGAAGAACCAAATATCTTTCATAGATAACCTTGATCATAAACTCACAATTAATCGGATCTCGACAAAGACACCGCAAAAAGAGATTACATCGAATAGATCTCCTCGAAGACCGAGGAGAACTTTGTACTGAGATCCGGAGAAAGAGAAGAAGCCATCTAGATACTAGCTATGCACCCGAAGGTCTGTGGTAAACTACTCACAACTCATGGTGAGGGCGATGATGATGATGATGAAGGCCTCCGTGATGGATCCCCCTCCTGAAACAGGCTCCAAGATGGGATCTCCACGGGAACAGAAACTACGGTGGTGGAATTAGGGTTTTCTCTCTGCGTATGGACTTTCTGGGGTACGTAGGTATATATAGGAAGAAGGAGGGCATCGGGGGCCACACGGGCCAGCCTCGAGGCAGGGGGCGCGCCCTGGGAAGGGGGGCGCGCCCCCCACCCTCGAGGGCAGCCCCTCTGTCCCCTGACTTGGTCCTGAAGTTTCCCGTGCGTGATTTTCTCCAAAAATATCTCTCGCGAAGGTTTCATTCCGTTTGGACTCCGTTTGATATTCCTTTTCTGCAAAACCCTGAAATAGGCAAAAAAACAGCAATCTGGACTGGGCCTTTGGGTTAGTAGGTTAGTCCCAAAAATGATATAAAAGTGAATGATAAAGCCCATTAAACATCCAAGACTTCATAAATAATAGCATGGAACAATCAAAAATTATAGATATGTTGGAGACGTATCAAATACCATCCCCCTATTGAAGTAAAAGTAGTTGAGCATGTTAAAGTTGAAGAAAAGACTATCACTTATAATGTTGATCCTATTATTCCTACTACTTATATTGAGAAACCACGTTTCCCTGTTAGGATAAAGGATCATGCTAAAGCTTCAACTATGCTTTGTAAGAGTAATACTAGAACACCTACACCCTCTGAGCAAATTAAAGTTGAACCTAGTGTTGCCATGGTTAAAGATCTCTTGGTAGAAGATTTAGATGGACATATTATTTACCTCCAAGAAGAGTTTGCTAGAATAGCCAAACCCAATGCTAGGAATAAACATAGACCTATTGTAGGCTTGCCTGTTATCTCTGTTAAGATAGGAGATCATTGCTATCATGGTTTATGTGACGTAGGTGCTAGTGCGAGTATTATCCCTCTTACCTTATATCGAGAAATTATGCATGATATTGCACCTATTGAGTTAGAAGGGATTAATGTTACTATTAATCTTGCTAATAGAGACACTATTTCACCAGTTGGGATTGTTAGAGATGTTGGGGTTTTGTGTGGGAAGGTTAAATACCATGCTGATTTTCCTATTCTTAGTTCCCCACAAGATTAATTTTGTCCCATTATATTTGGTAGACCCTTCTTGAATATTGTTAATGCTAAGATAGACTACGTAAAAGATATTGTTACTGTTGGGTTAGGGGATATGTCTCATGATTTTAACTTTGCTAAATTCCGTAGACAACCCCTTGATAAAGAATTACCTAGTAAGGATGAAATTATTAGTCTTGCTTCTATTGATGTGCCTCCTAATGATCCTTTAAAACAATATTTGCTAGACCACGAAAATGATATGCATATGAATGAGAGAAGGGAAATAGATGAAATATTCTTTAATCAGGGACCCGTATTGAAAAAAACTTGCCTGTTGAAATCCTAGGGGATCCTCCTCCACCAAAGGGTGATCCCGTGTTTCAACTTAAACATTTACCTGATAATCTTAAGTATGTTTATCTAGATAAAAAGAAGATATATCCTATTATTATTAGTGCTAACCTTTCAGAGCAGGAAGAAGAGAAACTATTGAAAACTCTAAAGAAGCACCGTGCTGCTATTGGATATACTCTGGATGATCTTAAGGGCATTAGTCCCACCTTATGCCAACACAATATAAAAATGGAAGAAAATGCTAAACCGGTTATTGATCATCAGCGACGGTTAAATCCTAAGATGAAAGAAGTGGTAAGGAAGGAAATACTAAAGCTTCTACAGTCAGGTATTATCTATCAAGTTGCTGATAGCCAGTGGGTAAGTCATGTCCATTGTGTCCCTAAGAAGGGAGGTATGACTGTCGTTCCTAATGATAAAGATGAATTGATCCCGCAAAGAATAGTTACAGGTTATAGGATGGTAATTGATTTCTGTAAGTTAAATAAAGCTACTAAGGAAGATCATTACCCCTTGCCATTTATTGATCAAATGCTAGAAAGATTATCCAAACATACTCATTTTTGCTTTCTAGATGGTTATTCTGGTTTCTCTCAAATACCTGTGTCAAAAGGGGATCAAGAAAAGACCACCTTTACTTGTCCTTTCAGTACCTTTGCTTATAGACGTATGCCTTTTGGTTTATGTAATGCACCTGCTACCTTTCAAAGATGCATGATGGTTATATTCTCAGATTTTTGTGAAAAGATTGTTGAGGCGTTCATGGATGATTTATCCGTTTACGGAACTTCTTTTGATGATTGCTTAAGCAACCTTGATCGAGTTTTGCAGAGATGTGAAGACACTAATCTTGTCTTGAATTGGGAGAAGTGCCACTTTATGGTTAACGAAGGCATTGTCTTGGGACATAAAATTTCTAAAAGAGGTATTGAAGTTGACAAAGCTAAAGTTGATGCTATCGAAAATATGCCATGCCCTAAGGACATCAAAGGTATACGAAGTTTCCTTGGTCATGCCGGGTTTTATAGGAGGTTCATAAAGGACTTCTCCAAAATCTCCAGGCCTCTGACTAAACTCTTACAAAAAGATATTCCTTTTGTCTTTGATGATGATTGTCTAGAAGCATTTGAAATACTTAAGAAAGCATTGATTTCTGCACCTATTGTCCAGCCTCCTCACTCGAATTTACCATTTGAGATTATGTGCGATGCTAGCGATTATGTTGTAGGTGCTGTCTTAGGGCAAAGAGTTGATAAGAAATTGAATGTTATCCAGTTTGCTAGTAAAACTCTAGATAGTGCCCAGAAAAATTATGCTACTACTGAGAAAGAATTTTTAGCAGTTGTATTTGCTTGTGATAAGTTTAGACCCTATATTGTTGATTCTAAAGTAACTATTCACACCGATCATGCTGCTATCAAATACCTTATGGACAAGAAAGATGCCAAACCTAGACTTATTAGATGGGTTCTCTTGCTGCAAGAATTTAACTTGCATATTGTTGATAGAAAGGGAGCTGAGAACCCCGTTGCAGACAACTTGTCTAGGTTAGAGAATATACTTGATGACCCACAACTGATACGTCCAAAACGTATCTATAATTTCTGCTTGCTCCATGCCACTTTTGGGTGATATTGCTATGATATTCATACACTTCCATACACTTTTGATCATATTTGGACTAACCTACTAATCCGGTGCACCCCAGTGCCAGTTTTTGTTTTCGGCTGTTTTTGTATTTCAGGTTTTCACATTACGAGAACTGCCAGGAAAAATCAAGAAAAATTATATAAAAAATCAGCGTTCCAGAACCTACCTTGCGCCCGAAGGATAGCCGGGGGGCCACCAGGGCTCCAGGCGCCCTGGCGGCGCCCCCCCCCTGGGCCGCGCCGGGGGTGCGCCTGGGCCCCCCGAGCCCCGTCTGGTGCCCCCCTTTGGCATATATTTAAAGCATCCTTCGAAACCCTCGGGACGGGAACTCTTTTTCGCGATCTCATCTCTGTTCCGCCGCCGCCGCCGCTTCCAAGATCGGGAGCACCAGGAGAACTCTTCCCGGCACCCTGCCGGAGGGGAGGATCATCATCGGGAGCCTCTCCACCACCATGGACGCCTCCCGGATGAGTTGTGAGTAGTCTCCCTTGGACCATGAGTCCATGACCAGTAGCTATGTGATGTTCTCCTCCTGTTCTTGTGCTTCACTAATTAGTCCTCGTGAGCTGCCCTACATGATCGAGGCACATATGTAATCCTTATGCTGTTGCTATGATGAGTTTGCTGGGATCCGATGGATTATGAGATTATGTTCAGATTGTGATTGAGTAATATATTTGATCTACCTCTTTTATATTTATGTTCATAAGTAATTCTTGCATGTTCTCTGTTGTTATTTATTGCTTTGGCCAAGTAATACGTAGTGACTCCAAGAGGGAACGCTATGCTCGATTGTGGGTTCATGCCCCTCGATGACTAGCTTGAGTGACAGAAACATGAGTCTAGGGGATGTGCTGTTGCCACAAGGGGGGAAACAACGGTGCTTGTGCCCGCAGGTGCAAGGATTGTTTACTTTACGCAAAGTTCTTTTAATGCAGTTGTCTGTTGCTTTGAGTTTACACTATGGGTGGGACTCGCAACTTAATACCAACGAGATGTTCTGGATAGATATCTCAAGGTGGATGATTAGTAGTAGATATTGATGGATTTCGGTCTACTTACTTTGGCGTACCGCCCATGCTTTGAACCTCAACCTTTCTTGCAATGTAATCAGCATTGGTTTGCGCTCGTAGGTCCTGTCAATTGCCCAGCTGTAATTCGTTTACCTCACATAGCTGCTGTCGGGGGAAACTGTCCGCCCACGAACACCTATGGGACCGGAGCCCCTTCTACGTTGCGGTAAGAGAGCGGAGGGAGCACGGAGAGCAGATCGAGGAGCACACGCGGGCAGTTTTACCCAGGTTCGGGCCGCGCGGACGCGTAAAACCCTACTCCTGCTTGGTTGTATTGAGTTCTTGAGCTCGGGAGCTTGAAGATCTACAGTACTAGCTACACTGAGCAAGAGAGTTGTCTAGGTTTCGAACCCCCTCTACGTTGTGCATGGGCCTCCTTTTATAGCTCAAAGGGGTCACCGACAGGTGTCAACGTAGAGGAGGGTAAAGTGTAAATTTGGTGGTAGTTGCAACAGTGCATGAACAGTATATGAACAGTGGTCTTCACCTAACTTTGACAGTGGGGGACAAGGGCATTAAATGCCCGTCGCCGTCGCCCCCAAAAGCGTCCGTCCATGCTTCTCCGTTCGCCATGGCGGTAGCCTCATCACCGTGGCTTGCCACCGTGTGCCCCAGGCTGCACAGCCGCCCGCCACGTGCCCCTGGAAGGGCCCCAGGGCGACGCGTGGGCAGATGAGCTGGAGCGCGGGCACACAGCGTAGGTTTCCCCGGCAAGTACCTTGCCGGGGTCGTGGTCTTGCCGGGCCCGGAAGCTTGTCGCTCTTCGGGTCCTGCCGGGGCGCATGATGCGCCGAGGCATCTCTTGAGATATGTATTCCTTGGCCTTCCTGGCAAGCTCCTCTTGCCAGGGTCTTGTGCTAAAGTAATAACTTTGAGCCTGGTGCGGCCTTCCCGGCAAGCTCCTCTTGCCGGGGCCTTGATCTTCTGACTTGTATACTTTGTTCTTGAATGTCTTCATAGGGACCAGAACGATTCTTGGCGAGCACGTGGTAAGCCCTGCCACGGGAAGCTGCTACTGCCCGTGCACAAGTTGGGGTACTAAGGTACCCCTATCTTAGTACACCGACAGGAGCCCCCGGGCCTGGGCCACACACGGTGCCGAGCACTGTTGGGCCAGGCCCAAGACAGTGCACGGGCACACGCGGCCCACGGCAAGCCGTATCCCCTTCTGTATCCGCCGCATCCCTCCCTAACGGCACGCGTCGATTGCGGCGTCGTGGGAGAGATCGTGGCCTGTTCTTTAATGGGAAATGCGGAACGTCCCCCACTTCCCCCTTAAAAGCAGAGGAAGCAGGGGCAGTTCCCTCCATCGTTTTCATTGCGCCTTGATTCTCCAGAAACCCCCGTCGCCCTCCGCCTCCCAAAGGTCGACAGAGAGCCCAGCCCCTCCCTTCCTCCGCCGTCTCCCGCATCCGCGGCACCGTCGACCTCCTCGCCTCTTTCCTTGCCACCCCCGCCATGGCTCCGAAGATCGACAAGGCGAAGAGCGACAAGGCCAAGAAGGAGAAGTCCGAGCAGGCAGCGAAGCTGGCAGCCCTGCGGAGGAAGTGCGTGGTCTTCGCGCCGAGGCTTGGCGCGAGGGAGCTGCGGGACAAATACTATTTGTTCTGCGCGAGGGAGACCAAAGCTCATCCCCGCACCAGAGTCCTCCCCGCCGTCGCCGCCGACATGTTCCCCGGCGGGTACTTTTTACTTTGCCGCATTCTTCCATTGTGGTCTGTGCCCTCCGTACTCGGATTTCTTTTGTGATGTAATGAACACGTATGGCCTCCAGCTCCTAGATTTCACCCCCAATGCCATCCTTACGATGGCCGTTTTCGCACATCTGTGCGAAAACTATGTTGGGGTTCATCCAAATGTAGCTCTTTTCCGCCACTTCTTCACGCCTAGAGTAGAGTCCGGTTCTCCCCTCTCCGGCGGCATCTCCTGGATCTTCAGGCTGAACAAGAAGGATGCGTACTTGAAGGGAGAGCTCCGCGGCAAGTGGGAGGAGTGGAGAGCCGATTGGTGCTGGGTGCTGGAAGCTAATCCTGAGCCTTTTACCTCGCCGCGCAAGACTGCCATAGTGCGCGGCAAGGATTGGAGTGAATTGGCCTCGGAGGACAGCAAGCTTCAGATCGCCCTCATTAGGATCCTTCGTCTCCGGGTCGCCAATCTGACTGTTGGAGAAGTTGGAGCAGATTTCCTCCGCCGCCGCATCGCCCCTTTACAAGAAAGGAAGAGGCCCGCCTGGGAATTCGGTAATGCGGCAGACATCATGAGGCTGCGCCCTGGATTGAACTACAACTTCACCGTCTTGGAGTTGAAGGGGATGGTCCGGGAGCTCTTCAAGCATGACCCCGCCCACCCGGAGTGGTTCAAACCTTCCCGGGGAGTGGTGCCGCTGTGCAACAGCACTGCCCGCGATTCCATACGAGCGATGATGCCCGAGTGCGACTCCCATGGCGTCGCTCCCACTTGGCTGGAGCCTCCAGCGGAGACCGTGCAGACCTTCTTCGACAACTTGGTCGAGAAGCCCCGCAACACCGAGGAGAAGAAGGGCCTCACCCGGGATACTACTGACCGGGATGTAGCTTACATCGCCTCCAGGATGGAGGAGGCCGCCGCAGCTGCGGCTGCGGGCGAATTTGGATACACTGTGGACGAGGCAGAGGCCGCGGACGCAGTGAGTCAAGCATAGGAGGCGGAAATCCTCAAGCTGCTGAAGATTGCGCCCGAGGAGTTTGCCGGGGAGCCTTCCGTAAATCTTGCCGGGACGAGCGAGGTTGCCGGGGGGAGCGAGGCCGCCGGGCATGGCACTGAGTCCAGCGGGCCTGCCGAGGTGGAGGAGGACACCGAGTCTGGAGATTCCGATGAAGACTCTGGTGGATCTCTGAATCTTGACAACGATGCCTCCTCGTCCTCGGAGAACTCTCCGCCTCCGCCAAGCCCTCCGCAGCAACAGAAGAAGCGCCTCCGCAAGGCCGCTGAGACGGCGAGGCCACAGGCGCCTTGACAGCAGCCGAAGCGCCGTGCGACGCGTGCCACCAAGACGAGCGAGGTCGTCAAGGAGGCACCCCGTGCTCGAGCGCCAAGCGGAGGAGGATCTTCTCGGAGTGGAACGGGTGCTCCTTCTGCCCCTCGGTCCTCGGCGACGACGGGGGCTGGGTCTTCACAGCCCGCAGCCCCGGAGCCCGCCAAGCGCCCGAGGGAGCCTTCTCCTCCAGCTCCTCGCGCGGGAGCACACCAGGCGGAGTTTGACTTCTCCGCCCTCAGCTCCGACGAAGACGAAGAGGAGTAAGTACTTGCAATTCTTTTAGTTTCTTTGATTTTGTCTTGATTTTCCTTGCTTGGTTCTGATCTTGATTTTGTTTGCTTTGCAGGACCTTGACCCAGCGGATGGCGAAGAGGGCCAAGATCCCTGTGGTCAATATTGAGGACGACGAGCCCGTCGTGGCGACAAGCGATGCGCCGCCGACGAGCTTGCCGGATCAGCCTGCTGCTCCGAGGAGCAGCCCCCAGCGCAGCCCCCAGCGTAAGTCTGGTATTTATCTTTCTGCTTGATGGGTGCGCTTGAGGTTATCATCTTGGTTGATGTCCTGTTGTCTTGTGCAGAAGTGGAGCCGCAGCCGCAGGAGCGCCAGGAGGTCGCCCCCGACGAGCCACTTGCTCCACCCTCCCCGCCAAGGATGAACTCCCCGGCAAGGGAGAACGCTCCGCCAAGGACGAGCACTCCGCCAAGGGCGAGTACCCCGCCAAGGGTGAGCAGCCCGACAAGGGTGAGCACCCCGCCAAGGGAGGGCGCAGGCGGCCCTCCGCCAGCAGGGGCCACGACTCCGCCGCCAAGGGAGAATTCCCCGGCGAGGGACCCCGTCGTCGAAGAAGTCCGCGAAGGTAAGCTTTGCAACTTCTTCTTCTAGGATTTGTCTTTTTGGATATTTGCTTGATTCTTTCTTTTCTTCTTCCAGTAGATCCTCCTGCCCCAGAGCTAATGGAGACGGAGGCCACCACTGAGGAGGAGGTGCACGGCGACGGCGGCAACGCCACTGCCACTGAGGGAATGGCCGGAGCCGACGAGCCGGCCGTCGAGGAGACCGCCCCAACCGCCGATGTCGCGGCTGGGGAAGGGACCGGCGACCATACCGCTGGCCCGGAGGCTGCGGGAGCGCCGGACGCTGCACCGGCCGCCGACCCCTCCGCCTTCGCGGACCGGTCGGGCGTCTACTTGGAGGCCGCCAACGGGGTTTTCATACAAGTCCCGTGGGCATCCTCGTCTCGAGCACCCGCGGAGGGAGAGACCTTTGACGGAGAGGTCCTCGCCTCCGCCGGATTGAAGATTGTTGAAGCGCCCGGCAGCAGCGACGAGCCCGAAGAAGAGAGACTCCTTCGTCGGCTCCTGGCCTTGTATCGGGCCAGGCAGGCGAAGTTGGAGTCTCGGGAGGCTCTGGCTGCCAAGGCTGGAGCTGATCTGGAGAAGCGCGCCGCGGAGCTCCGCGCCGCCAACCAGGCGGCCCTCCGCAACTTGGCGGAGGAGCGTGAAGAGCTTGCCGGGGCGTAGCAAGCATTTATCCTTGAAAAGGCTGAGGTCGAGGAGCAGCAGCGATTGGCCGCCGAGGAGCTGTCTCGGCGGGAAGGAGCACTCAACCAGCGGAAGGTCAACCTCGACGCCCACGAGGACGACCTCACCGCCCGGGAGCAAGCCATCGGCGGGGCTCTGAAGGAGGCGAGGGCCGCCGCAGCCGCCGCAGAGACTGCCAAGAAGGATTTGGAGGCCAAAGTGGCGCAGACGGAGCTGTACTTGAAGGCGAGCGAAGAAAGGGTCACCGCGCTCAACGTGGCGCGGGAGAAGGACGCCCACACCAACTTGGAGCTGCAAATCCGCCTCTCCGAGAAGGGCCAGGAGCTCACCAACGCCAGGGACTCCATCGCTAACTTGGAGCTGAAGGTCTCCACTCTGACTGACTCGCTCGACGCCGCCCGGGACCGCGAGACAAAGCTGAAGGACGAGCTCCGCAAAGAAAGGGCCTTGGTGGAGAGCGCCGCTGTCTCGTAGAACAACTTCAACCGGGCAGTGGAGCAGTGGACTGATGAGCTGGTCACCTCCGCTGCCAATATAGACATGGAGATGATGGCGCTGAGGGCGGAGCACCTTGTGTACTCCCCGACGAGAACCTCCCTCACAGCGCCAAACTGAGTCTGTTCTTCAGGGGAATAGCGTCGGCGCTTGCTCGGCTGCGGGAGAAGATCCCCGTGCAGCTAGCCGACGAGGCGCGTCGGCTCTGCATGGGCACCATGGAGCGGGTCTTGTCGAAGATCGTGTACCGCAACCCCGGCATCAACCTCGTCAATGTCCTCCGCACCTTGCAGCCCGAAGCTGATCAGGAGGCGTTGAAGGCGCAGGTTGCCCACATCGTCGCCAAGGTGGGCAAGATCACGAGGCGTGAAGGCGACCGCGTAGATTAGATTCCTTTCTTTCTGCTTCCTTTGCCGCTGCAAAGCATGTTACGGACAAGAATCTGTTAGTATTGCGGCAAGTTATCTTTGTAGTATACAATCTTATTTTGAGCAACCAATGCAGTGTTATCTCCCTTGCTTTGGTCCCTTCACTTTGTATGCATTCCACCCTACGTTTTTAGGGAACTTGCCGGCAAAGGACCCTTGTCACGAGCGCTGAGTGCTGGACTCTTAGCAGCCTGCTGGCAATACCTTCGCCGGCAAGAAACCTTGCCGCAGCTAGTCGCATCAAACCTAGATTGCTGAGCGAACTCGAAAACGAAGTAAGGGCGCGACACTTGTCGCAGCTCACTTAAGTCGTTGAGCGTGCTCGAAACAAAGTAAGGGTGCGGCTAGCCACGGGTAGGTTCCTCCGCGCACAGGTTTTCCATACAAAGTGTGGTTGTTCAAGGAAGACAACTAAAAAAATTGAAAAATTTGAATTACTCAAACTTTGGTAACTTAGCTTTCATAGATTGTTTGTTCCCCGACAAGGCTTCTCTTTCTTGAACAGTACTTGGTTCATGCCTCGATCTTCCTTCCCCCCTGGCAAACTTGTGCGCGAGGAATACTCCTTCTGCTTAAGAGGGAAAGAAAAAGAGGAGGAAAAACAAGTATAGGGCCTTATGGCTTGCTAATGCTTACCGGGGATGTGCGTTGCACAAGGTGTCAGATGATGCATGCAAATAACAAAGAAAAGCATGGAAATGACAAATAGTGCGAAGCACAAAAACTTTACTGATGCACGGGATCTGCGCCCGGCTTTGTACAAAGGTTTACATGCAACAGCGGCAAGACTTGTACAAAAGGTGGTTGCCAGAGCGGATCACGGCAACCGCGCCTTACGGGTGAAACTTGCGAAGATGCTCTATGTTCCAGGAGTTGCTCACCGGTAAGCCTTCTTCTGTCTCAAGGCGGACATCGCCGGGCCTTGTGACTTGTCTCACCCGATAAGGGCCTTCCCACTTCGGCGTCAACTTGTTGGAATTCTTGGCGGACTGAACACGCCGAAGAACAAGGTCGCCTTCCTCGAGACTCCTAGCCCTGACCCTGCGGCTATGATAGCGACGCAGGGCTCGCTGGTATTGAGCAGCTCGTACAGCGGCCTGGAGACGTTCCTCCTCAAGGAGCAATGCATCATCTTGTCGCAGTTGCTCTTGCTCGAGCTCATCATAAGCGAGCACTCGAGGAGATCCGTATACGAGTTCCGTGGGGAGAACTGCCTCTGCTCCATAGACAAGAGCAAAGGGTGTCTGTCCGGTGGCTCGATTTGGTGTCGTCCTGGTCGACCAAAGAGTCGCCGGCAACTCCTCTATCCAGTTTCTTCCGCACTTGTGCAGCCTGTCGAAGGTTCTTGTCTTGAGTCCGCGCAGCACTTCAGCATTGGCCCTCTCCGCTTGACCATTGCTCCTCGGGTGAGCAACAGAAGCGAAGCAGACCTTGGCGCCAAGGTCTTGGACGTACTGCATGAAGGTGCGACTTGTAAACTGTGTGCCGTTGTCGGTGATGATCCTGTTAGGGATTCCGAAACGGCAAACAATCAATCTGAAGAACCTGACTGCTGACTGTGTCGTCACCTTTCTCACTGGTTCCACTTCTGGCCACTTTGTGAACTTGTCGATTGCTACGTACAAGTACCCAAAGCCCCCGACTGCGCGGGGAAAGGGGCCGAGAATATCGAGCCCCCAGACCGAGAAGGGCCAGGACAAAGGGATCGTCTAGAGAGCTTGAGCTGGCTGGTGAATTTGCTTGGCATGGAACTGGCACGCTTCACACTTGGTTACTTGTGCAGTTGCATCTTGGAGGGCTTCTGGCCAGAAGAATCCTTGCCGGAACGCCTTCCCGGCAAGTGCCCTTGCGCCAATGTGGTGGCCACATATGCCTCCATGTATCTCTGCCAACAGCTTCTGTCCGTCTTCCCTGGAAATGCACTTCAACCTGACACCGTTGAGCCTTCTTCTGTACAGTTCATTGCCAACGAACTGGTACATACTCGACTGCCTGGTTATTTTCTCTATCTCTTCTGGCTCGTCGGGAAGTTCCCCAGTTTGCAGAAAACGGACGATTTGCTGTGCCCATGCTGGAGCCTGAGGCTCAACAACAAGGGCTAAAGGCATGAGGGCTGCTGCGGGAACCTCAGCTTCTACGGCAAGAACCTGCGGCTCTGCCGGAGCTGATGGTCCCCCGGCAAGCCTGCCGGGGCAAGGCTTGTCGGGAACGCCTGCTTCAACTGTACAGACCCTTGGATCTGCAGGAGCAAACTGTTCCTCAGCATCTTGGCTGTTGATCTTGGGGACCTTGGCGGCGGCTTCGGGGAGATCCGCCGGCAAGTAGTCGCCGGAGACCAACTTCCTCTTCTTGTTTTGCCCAACTGATGGTGTAACGGATGGCTGAGTTAACTTGAGCACGAAGGTCCCTGGTTCCACACGTAACTTCATTGCAGCACACTTTGAGAGGCCATCTGCAATATCATTCTGACCTCTTGGGACGTGCACCATTTGCAGACCTTCAAAGTGCTCTTCAAGCTTCCTCACTTCATCAACATAAGCTTCCATCAAAGGGCTCTGGTAACTCTTATTCACTTGTCGGACCACCAACTGTGAATCTCCCCGCACAATCAACTTCTTGATCCCAAGCTCGGCCGCAATTCTGAGTCCGGCAAGCAACCCTTCATACTCAGCAGTATTGTTTGTCGCTTGTTCCTTGGGAAAGTGCATCTGGACAACATACTTGAGGTGCTCTCTGGTGGGCGCTATAAGTACTACGCCAGCACCGGCGCCTTGCAGCGAGAAGGCACCATCGAAGTACATTACCCACTCTTTGCTCGCTTCTTGGACGGGGACGCTTGTCTCTGGGATTTCTTCATCTGGCGTTGGGGTCGATTCGGCTATGAATTCCGCCAAAGCTCTGCTCTGTATGGTTGAAGTACTCTCAAACTTGAGACCAAAGCTTGACAGCTCCAGTGCCCACTCGACGATCCTGCCTGTTGCTTCGGGATTTTGCAATATCCTCTTCAACGGAAAGCGAGTGACCACTGTTATCTCGTGTGCTTGGAAGTAATGGAGCAGCTTCCTTGAGGCCATGAGGAGGCCGAAAAGCAACTTCTGCACCCCAGAGTATCTTGATCTAGCCCCCTGCAGAAGGGAACTTACGAAATACACTGGGCGCTGCACCATCTTCCTTCTTACTTCTCCTTGCTCCTGCGCAGACTTGTCCTTGTCGGGGCCAGAGCTTGTCGGGGGAGCCCCCTGCTTGTCGCTGGATTTGCTTGCCGGGGATGTGGGTTCCTCATCCGCCTCCCTCTCCGCTACTAACGCAGCACTAACCACTTGATTGGTTGCTGCTAGGTACAACAGCAACTTCTCTTGTGGTCTAGGTGCGACAAGTATCGGAGTGGAGGACAGGTATCCTTTCAAATCTTGCAGCGCTGCCTCCGCTTCCGGAGTCCATTTCATAGGACCTGCCTTTTTCAAAATTTTGAAAAAAGGCAGGGCGCGCTCTGCAGATTTTGAAATGAACCTGCTGAGGGCAGCCACACAACCAGCAAGTCTCCTTACGTCCTTGACGCGCTTCGGGGCTTCAATCTGCTCGATGGCTTTTATCTTGTCGGGATTGGCTTCAATCCCCCTCTAGGACACAAAGAACCCGAGAAGCTTGCCGGAGGGAACTCCGAAGACGCACTTCTCGGGGTTCAGCTTGAGTTGGATCTTGCGCAGATTCTCAAAGGTTTCCTCTAAGTCCTGTATCAGGGTATCTTTGCTCTTGCTCTTGACCACTATATCATCCATTTAGGCTTCTATATTCCTGTGGATCTGTGGCTCAAAAGCAGTGTGCACCACCCTCGCAAATGTGGAGCCTGCATTCTTGAATCCAAAGGGCATGCGTATGAAGCAATATGTGCCGCATGGAGTAATGAATGCAGTCTTCTCTTCATCTTCCTTGGCCATGAATATCTGGTGGTAACCTGAGTATGCATCAAGGAATGAGAGTAACTCACATCCAGCTGTGGAGTCAACAATTTGGTCGATGCGCGGCAAGGGAAAGGGATCCTTGGGACAAGCCTTGTTCACGTCGGTGAAGTCTATACAAAGTCTCCACTTTCCATTAGCCTTTCGCACGACAACTGGATTGGCCAGCCACGTGGGATGTATTACGCCTCTAACCAGGCCTGCCGCTTCTAACTTCTTTATCTCTTCAGCTATGAACTCTTGGCGCTCCACGGCTTGCTTTCTGACCTTCTGCTTGACGGGCCGCGCGTGAGGACAAACAGCAAGCTTGTGCTCCATTACCTTCCTGGGAACGCCGGGGATGTCAGACGGTTGCCATGCAAACACGTCGACATTCGCCCGCAGGAAAGCAACGAGCGCGCTTTCCTATTTGTGGTCGATTGTAGCACTGATGGTGAAGGTACCACCAGTGCCGTCCTCCTTGGCGGACACCTTCTTGGTTGCCGGTGGAGCTGCCATTCCTTTCTTGCACTTGCCGGTGGAGCTCGATGGCGCGTCCTCGACGGCAGCGTAGCACTCCGAGGAGGTGTGTTTGCCGGAGTGGGCTCCAGAGCTCTTGCCAGACTTAGTCTTGTTCTTCCCCCCGGGAGCTTCAGCGGCAAGTGTGTTGCTTTCTGCTGCGGCTGCTGCATCCTGGTAGATCTTGTCGGCGCAGATAAGCGCGTCCTTCTTGTCGCCAGGGACAGAGATGACGCTTATTGGCCCCGGCATCTTGAGCATGTTGTATGCATAGTGGGAAGCTGCCATGAACTTGGCGAGGGCAGGACGGCCAAGTATCCCATTGTATGGTAATGGGATATCAGCAACATCAAACGTAATCCTCTCCGTCCTGAAGTTGAGCTCCCCGCCAAAGGTCACTGGCAACGTAATCTTCCCCTTCGGCTTGCTCCTTCCCGGGTTGATCCCTTGGAACGACCCGGTTTCCTCGAGCTCGCTGTCGGGGATCTGTAGCTTCTTGATCACAGCTGAGGAGATCAAGTTCAGGCCGGCCCCGCCGTCAACCAACATCTTGGTGACCTTGAGGTTGCGGATAGTTGGTGAGACCAACATCGGCAAGCACCCGACCGCAGTTGTGCGGTCAGGATGGTCCTCTAGGTCAAAGATGATGGGCGAGCCGGACCACTTGAGCAGCCTGCGTGACTCGACGGGCGACTCAGCTGCATTCACTTCCCGCACCCACTGCTTGAGCTGGCGATGGGAAGTGTGCAGAGAGGCACCTCCGTCGACACACAGAACCTCTGTGGCCTTCTGGAACTCCTGCTCGCTGTTGTCTCCTTCTTCCATGTCATCATCGCCGTCTTCATCCTCATCCTCATCGCGGCCCCGGGGAGGTCTGTCACCTTGCCGCTGCTTGGCCTTGCCGCGGCATCCTCCCCGGCCATTGAACGGCCGCTTCTTGCTGGGTTCTCCTCCGCCTCCTTGGGCCTTCTCCTTGTCACGACGCTCGTATTCAGCCTTCTGCTGCTCTACGAGGTACTCCACTCTTTTGCAGTTTTGGAGATCGTGGCCCTTGGTGTGGTGGATCTTGCAGTACTGCTTGTCGGAGCCATCCTGCTTGTCGGCTGCCGCTACAGGGGCGGGCTCCTTGCCGGAACTGCCAGCCTGTGCCTTCTTGGCGGGAGCCTCCTTGCCGGACTGCTCGACAACCAGCACCTCCTTGCTCTTCTTCTTTCTGTTATTCCGCCGCCGGTTTTTCCTTGCCGGGGCGGCATCCTCGCTGTCGCTTCCTCCTGCGCCAGTATCCTCTCCGGGGAGTCTCCTCCCCTCTTCAGCGCGCGCGCACTTGTCAGCCAGAGCGTAGAGCTCGCTGACATCCCGGATCTTGGTCATGGTCATCTCCTCCCTCATCCGGCGGTTACGCACGTTCTGGTGAAACGCGCTGATAACCGCGGCAGGGTGGACGTCGAGAATGTTGTGCTGGACGCGGCTGAATCTTTGGATGTATTTGCGCAGGGACTCTCCCTCCTTCTGGGCGAGGATATGGAGATCGCTCTCCTGGCCGTGGGGTTTGTGGCTGCCCGTGAAGGCGCCGACAAACTGGTGGCACAGATCTGCCCATGAGGAGATGGAGTTCTCCGGCAAGTGCATAAGCCAAGACCGGACGTTTGGCTTAAGCACTAGCGGGAAGTAGTTGGCTAGGATCTTCTCGTCGCGTCCCCCGGCAGCCTGCACCGCAATGGTGTAGATGCTGAGGAACTCCGAGGGGTGTGTCTTGCCATCGTACTTCTCGGGTACGTCGGGCTTGAAATTCTTCATGCTGGGCCACTGGACTTGCCGCAGCTCACGGGTGAACGCAGGGCAACCTGCCGCGTACGGCAAGTCGCCTGGTTCACCGGGCGCGTGCGCGTCGACAGCGGTCCCAGCGCGCTGATCTGACTGTCTTCGGGCTTCTCGTCGACGCTCGATGCGAGTCCGAGCGTCCTCTTGCCGCCTGTCGTCTAGGACTTGGCGCTGATCGCGGCGAGCCCGCGGATCCGACGACGCCGTAGAGTCGTCATCGACGTTGATCCGGCGGGGTGGCAATTTCTGCTTCCGCGGCGGGGAGTGCACGGTAGTTGCACCCCCGGCGGTCTTGTCGCCATCGGCCTTCGCTTGGTCGACTTGCCGCGGCCGCGAGGTTGCCGGCTGCTGAGGCGCGTCGTTGTTGGCGAAGGCGATGAGACTCTGGATCGTTGCCCTCCAGTCTTCAGCCTTGTCTGCCACTGGAGGGAAATCGAGGAGCAGCTGGGCCCTGGCCAGGGCCTCTGCTGGAGAAGAGGGGAACAGCGGCGAACGGTGCGAGGAGCGGGACACGCTCGGACTTCTAACCGCGTTAGAAGGAGCATGTTCCCGCCCCGGCGACCGCACCTTGCTCGTACCAGCGCGCTGGCCTTGAGCATCCCGCGATCGTCCGGCTTGGCCACGCCCCAGCAAGCGTATGGTACCTCCAGTACCACGCCGCTGCTGGTCTTGTACCTCCTGAGAGGGACGTGGTGCGTGTACGGACACCGAAGCTTTGGAGTTCGCCCGGTCGTCCGTCTTGTCCTTGGACTTGGTGGCGCCGTGAGTTTCCTCGCCGGCGACCACCCTTCCGCCGGCGTCTCCTCCACCAACCGTTGGTTCTGGTGGCGGTGGGATCGACGCAGACGGGCCTCCGACCTCCGAAGCCTTCTTCTTCGGAGGCATGTTGATGCTATCGATGAGGTTGATGAAGCTGGTGAAGTTGCTGAAGGTTGCGCCCGCGTGAGCGCCGGATCAGGTTCGCACAACCTCGACGCCCCCTACCTGGCGCGCCAAAGATGTCGGGGGAAACTGTCCGCCCACGAACACCTATGGGACCGGAGCCCCTTCTATGTTGCGGTAAGGGAGCGGAGGGAGCACGGAGAGCAGATCGAGGAGCACACGCGGGCAGTTTTACCCAGGTTCGGGCCGCGCGGACGCGTAAAACCCTACTCCTGCTTGGTTGTATTGAGTTCTTGAGCTCGGGAGCTTGAAGATCTACAGTACTAGCTACACCGAGCAAGAGAGTTGTCTAGGTTTCGAACCCCCTCTACGTTGTGCATGGGCCTCCTTTTATAGCTCAAAGGGGTCACCGACAGGTGTCAACGTAGAGGAGGGTAAAAGTGTAAATTTGGTGGTAGTTGCAACAGTGCATGAACAGTATATGAACAGTGGTCTTCACCTAACTTTGACAGTGGGGGACAAGGGCATTAAATGCCCGTCGCCGTTGCCCCCAAAAGCGTCCGTCCATGCTTCTCCGTTCGCCACGGCGGTAGCCTCGTCACCGTGGCTTGCCACCGTATGCCCCAGGCTGCACAGCCGCCCGCCACGTGCCCCTGGAAGGGCCCCAGGGCGACGCGTGGGCAGATGAGCTGGAGCGCGGGCACACAGCGTAGGTTTCCCCGGCAAGTACCTTGCCGGGGTCGTGGTCTTGTCGGGCCCGGAAGCTTGTCGCTCTCCGGGTCCTGCCGGGGCGCATGATGCGCCGAGGCATCTCTTGAGATATGTATTCCTTGGCCTTCCTGGCAAGCTCCTCTTGCCAGGGTCTTGTGCTAAAGTAATAACTTTGAGCCTGGTGCGGCCTTCCCGGCAAGCTCCTCTTGCCGGGGCCTTGATCTTCTGACTTGTATACTTTGTTCTTGAATGGCTTCATAGGGACCAGAACGGTTCTTGGCGAGCACGTGGTAAGCCCTGCCACGGGAAGCTGCTACTGCCCGTGCACAAGTTGGGGTACTAAGGTACCCCTATCTTAGTACACCGACAGCTGTTTTATCGTCTTTTGGGAGAGAGACATCACTAGTGAACATCATGAGACTCCGGTCCATATTACCATCATTGATCACATCCGCTATTTACTTTTCGCTATTACTTACTATTGCAAACACTATCTATCACTACTATCATTTGCTTTTAATCCTTTGTGAACTACAAGGCCGGAGGGATTGACAACCTCTCTGTACTCGTTGGGAGCAAAGTTATTTTTATCTGTGTGCAGGTCCACGTTGACTGCTAATATCTGGCGTCGTAGCAGTTGACACCTACTTGTTGAACCTAGGAGTTTCTGGGGATTCGATCCTTGGCATCTTTGCTAGGGGAAAAACTTCCACAACACTGCATCTTACACCTTCCACTTGAGGTAACCAACGAGGGGTTAGAGGCCCATCAAGGAGTTTTTCTGGCGCCGTTGCCGGGGACTCCACTCTTCAGGATAGGGGAATTGCATGCTATCTTTTACCTTTGCTTTTTAGTCTTGTTAGTTTACCTTTCAGTTTTTGCTTTAGTACCTTTTATCGAAAATCACAAAAATAGTTATCTTGTTCTTTAGTTGTCATTATGTCGGGTCCTTTTGTCTTTGACGAGGCAGAAGTTCTCACCTTTAAACGAAGAGGTGGGGAAAGTTTGAAAGATGCTTGGTATAGAATTAATGATTCTCAAAAAAGAGCCACCAAGAAGCAACCTACTACTATCTTGCTTCGAAACTTTTATGTTGGAATTACTTCTTGGAATAGGTTTATTCTAGATACTGCTATCAATGGGAATTTCCTGGAGGCCCCAGTTTGGGAGTCTCTTAGTATTATTGAAAATCTTGTTGGGAATCTCCCTGTTGTTAGCATTCGAGAGGACATCACCCGAGCTCACATTATGAAAAAACTTGAAAAGATAGAGCTAGAGATGCCAAGCATTATTAAGATGAATGAGTTGGATTGTAAGATCCAAGGGAATTTGAATAGGCTTGATAGCTCCATGCATAAAATTTTCAAAATTTTGGAGACCGTCAAATCCCATGGCTTGGACTCTTCTAGGATAGACAAGATTGAGGAAATATTTGATACCCTAGGAACTACCTTCTCCTCGATCAAAACCAAAAAGGTAGAAACTCCGGCAAAGAGGGAGCCTAAGTTCGTTCACGTTCCAAAGGCTCCCCGTTCTAAAAGTAATCCACCTATTGCCAAAGGGGTTGAAACTGTAAAGACTTTGGAAGAAACACCTGTCTTTGAATTTATAAATGAATCTTCCCTTGACTTTTATCCTTTTGGTCTTCTACCTAGAAGTATCTCTATGAGGCCTTTATTTGAAAGTCCTTTTAAGACTAGTTGTATTATTGAAGAGCTTTTTGATGATCTTGATGATGGTTCAATTGATACAACTTGATCTCTATGCATTATGCCTAGCTTAAAGGCATAAAAGAAAGCGCTTTTGGGAGGCAGCCCACATGAATAATTTTTTTGCTTTTGTTGTGTCTTGATGTTGTTTACTGCTGTAGCATCATCATTGTATCTTTGCTTTTCATATTTGTGCCACGTATAGCCTCTGATTGCTAGAAAGTTCAAAAGTTGTGAGGTGCTGTCCAGGAAACAGATTCTGTCCTTGGATAGAAAAATTGGTATAAAATCACCAGATCATCTTTTTGGTCTGAATTTTTTCGACAGCGTTCTCTATATAATTGTCTTTCGTGCGTCTGTTCTGAGTTTTTTGATTTGAGTTGCAGAAGTATCCCGAACAAATCAATTACTACCTGCTGTTCTGTTTTTCACAGATTTTGTCCTGTTTTGCCTTTCCTTCATTTTGCAAACCAAGAGCTTGCTTTTTCTTTGCAAAAACCTTTTGGTAATCTTGAGAAACAGTAGAACTTCAAGAATATCTTTATTTCCAGCAAGGTGCAATTATTCTATTAAGGGTACTAACCTCGCTAATCAGATTATGATGAGTTATGTATGAAGGGAGTTTTCAAGTGTGCGAGGGAAGATGATAAAAAGATTCAGGAGTGTCAAACGCTCAAGCTTGGGGATGCCCCCGTGCACCCCCAAGAAATATTCAAGGAGACTCAAGCGTCTAAGCTTGGGGATGCCCCCGTGCATCCCCTTCTCCATCAACATTATCAGTTCGTCTTTCGTTCCGCTATATTTTTATCACTTCATGTGTTAAGTGCTATGCTTGGAGCGTCTTGCTTTTAGTTTTCTTTTTAGTTTGTCATAACGAGTCGGAACTCAGCATTCTTTATGTGGGAGAGAAACACGCTCCACTTCTACCTAGAACATAACATAGAATTTTCATGTCTATCTTTGTTGTGTGTGTTCTTTGTCTTTTAATAGCTACTATCATGCTCTGCTCTTAGTATTCATGCTTATCTTTTCAAAGAGCTTTTGTTTAGTTGGTTGCTTGAACTCTCTTTAGTTATCATGCTCATCTTATTAAGAGAGTTTGCTTCCGTTGCATTGGTTAATATGTCTATGATAAAGATGCTACGTGCATGATGGTGCTTAGTAGTTCAGGTTTTCTTATGGTTAATCTCAAATAGCTGGGGGATTCCCAATGTGTTATTGGAGTACCAACATGATTTGTTTGCCTATGATGTGGTATGGTTTAGTAATATCTTCCTTCAAGAATTTATTTTGATTGACTTGGCGTATGCTCACGCATATTTAAGACTGTAAAGAAAGTCTGTCAAGCCTTGATGATCTTTTATTTCTGAGTAGCGATATAACTACCATGCCTGATTCAATATTGCTTTGTCGCTCTGCATGATTATGACCGTCATTGCTCTCTTAGTTGGTCGCTCTCAGTCCTTTTGCTAACCTCCACCTGTACTAAGCGAACTAACTTTGCAATACATAGCTCATGGGAAAGTAGCTTAAAAACTATTGTGGTAAAGAATATGTTGCTTATGTATCTTATTTCTTATAAGTTGCTTGCTGAGCGGTAACCATGTTTCTGGGGACGCCATCAACTGTCACACTTTTGTTGAATATCATGTGAGTTGCTATGCATGTTCGTCTTGTCTGAAGTAAGGGTGATTTTCCATGGGTTGAATGAGTATGCATATTGTTAGAGAAGAACATTGGGCCGCCAACCAAAGCCATGTATCATGGTGGAAGTTTTAGCTTGGACATTAATCCTCAATCTCTTATGAGAATATGCTTATGCATTAAAGAGGAGTCCATCATCTATTTTCTATGTTGTCCCGGTATGGATGTCCTCAAGTTGAGATTTATCAAAAACGAGAAATCAAATGCGATTTATCTCCTTGGACCTTTGTACAGGTGGCATAGAGGTACCCCTTTGTGACACTTGGTTGAAACATATGTAATGCAATGATAACCCATGGAAATCCGAGCTAATTAGGACAAGGTGCGAGCACTATTGGTATTCGATGCATGAGGCTTGCAACTTATAGGATGTCTTATGCATGACACATATGAAGTACTACAACCGTTGACAAAATTGTTTCTATGTTTTCAAAATAAAAAGCTCTAGCACATAACCATTCGTTTACTTTTATGTTGAGTCTCCACCTTCTTTCTTCAAGCACCAACTACTGAGAGCATGATTGTCATTCTGAGTGTAATGTGCATTGTCCCAAAGTAGCATTGTCTTTTGCATGATTGTGATATCGTTTATTTTGAAATCATTGTATCTAGTCATCACTTAAACCTTGAAGGTGCCCCTGCATTTATGTTTTGCTTCACTAAAGGGGGCAAGCTAGATATCACTTTATCATATTTGCACACCATGTTCATTGCAAATCTATTTGATGCTTCAATGTCATGTTGTAAAACTTTCAGTCATTTGTGATTTTCTCATGAGGCAACTTAATTACTACAGATTCATTGTCTCAGTAAGCTTTTGTCATATGACTATGAAAAAGTCCTATATGGTTAATAGCATGTCACCACAGAAATTATTCTTGTTATCATTTACCTACTCGAGGACGAGCAGGAATTAACCTTGGGGATGTTGATACGTCCAAAAAGTATCTATAATTTCTGCTTGCTCCAAGCCACTTTTGGGTGATATTGCTATGATATTCATACACTTCCATACACTTTTGATCATATTTGGACTAACCTACTAATCCAGTGCACCCCAGTGCCAGTTTCTGTTTTCGGCTGTTTTTGTATTTCAGGTTTTCACATTACGAGAACTGCCAGGAAAAATCCAGAAAAATTATATAAAAAATCAGCGTTCCAGAACCTACCTTGCGCACGAAGGACAGCCGGGGGGGGCCACCAGGGCTCCAGGCGCCCTGGCGACGCGCCGCCCCCTGGGCCGCGCCGGGGGGGCGCCTGGGCCCCCCGAGCCCCGTCTGGTGCCCCCCTTTGGCATATATTTAAAGCATCCTTCGAAACCCTCGGGACGGGAACTCTTTTTCGCAATCTCATCTCTGTTCCGCCGCCGCCGCCGCTTCCAAGATCGGGAGCACCAGGAGAACTCTTCCCGGCACCCTGCCGGAGGGGAGGATCATCATCGGGAGCCTCTCCACCACCATGGACATCTCCCGGATGAGTTGTGAGTAGTCTCCCTTGGACCATGAGTCCATGACCAGTAGCTATGTGATGTTCTCCTCCCGTTCTTGTGCTTCACTAATTAGTCCTCGTGAGCTGCCCTACATGATCGAGGCACATATGTAATCCTTATGTTGTTGCTATGATGAGTTTGTTGGGATCCGATGGGTTATGAGATTATGTTCAGATTGTGATTGAGTAATATATTTGATCTACCTCTTTTATATTTATGTTCATAAGTAATTCTTGCATGTTCTCCGTTGTTATTTATTGCTTTGGCCAAGTAATAGGTAGTGACTCCAAGAGGGAACGTTATGCTCGATTGTGGGTTCATGCCCCTCGATGACTAGCTTGAGTGACAGAAACATGAGTCTAGGGGATGTGCTGTTGCCACAAGGGGGAAAACAATGGTGCTTGTGCCCGCGGGTGCAAGGATTGTTTACTTTACGCAAAGTTCTTTTAATGCAGTTGTCTGTTGCTTTGAGTTTACACTATGGGTGGGACTCGCAACTTAATACCAGCGAGATGTTCTGGATAGATATCTCAAGGTGGATGATTAGTAGTAGATATTGATGGATTTCGGTCTACTTACTTTGGCGTACCGCCCATGCTTTGAACCTCAACCTTTCTTGCAATGTAATCAGCATTGGTTTGCGCTCGTAGGTCCTGTCAATTGCCCAGCTGTAATTCGTTTACCTCACATGGCTGTTTTATCGTCTTTTGGGAGAGAGACATCACTAGTGAACATCATGAGACACCGGTCCATATTACCATCGTTGATCACATCCGCTATTTACTTTTCGCTATTACTTACTATTGCAAACACTATCTATCACTACTATCATTTGCTTTTAATCCTTTGTGAACTACAAGGCCGGAGGGATTGACAACCTCTCTATACTCGTTGGGAGCAAAGTTATTTGTATCTGTGTGCAGGTCCACGTTGACTGCTAATATCTGGCGACGTAGCAGTTGACACCTACTTGTTGAACCTAGGAGTCTCTGGGGATTCGATCCTTGGCATCTTTGCTAGGGGAAAAACTTCCACAACACTGCATCTTACACCTTCCACTTGGGGTAACCAACGAGGGGTTAGAGGCCCATCAACAACCTATTGATGATAGCTTTCCTGATGAACAATTAGATGTCATAAATACTTCTCGTACTGCTCCATGGTATGCTGATTATGCTAATTATATTGTTACTACGTTTATACCTCCTAGCTTCACATACCAGCATAAGAAAAAGTTCTTCTATGATTCGAGACATTACTTCTGGGATGACCTACATCTTTATAAAGAAGGAGTAGATGGTATTATTAGACATTGTGTACCTGAGCATGAACATGAACAGATCCTACGCAAGTGCCACTCCGAAGCTTATGGAGGACACCATGCGGGAGATAGAACTGCACATAAGGTATTGCAATCCGGTTTTTATTGGCCTACTATCTTCAAGGATGCCCGTAAGTTTGTCTTATCTTGTGATGAATGTCAAAGAATTGGTAATATCAGTAGACGTCAAGAAATGCCTATGAATTATTCACTTGTTATTGAACCATTTGATGTTTGGGGCTTTCATTATATGGGACCGTTTCCTGCCTCTAATGGGTACACACATATTTTAGTTGATGTTGATTATGTTACTAAGTGGGTAGAAGCTATTCCAACTAGTAGTGCTAATCATAACACCTCTATTAAGATTCTTAAAGAAGTTATTTTCCCAAGGTTTGGAGTCCCTAGATATCTAATGACTGATGGTAGTTCACACTTTATTCATGGTGCATTCCGTAATATGCTTGCAAAATATGATGTGAATCATAGAATTGCATCCCCTTATCACCCACAAACTACTGGTCAAGTAGAACTGAGTAATAGGGAGTTGAAATTAATTTTGCAAAAGACAGTTAATAGGTCTAGGAAGAATTGGTCCAAGAAACTTGATGATGCATTATGGGCCTATAGAACTGCATACAAAAATCCTATGGGTATGTCTCCATATAAGATGGTATATGGAAAAGCTTGTCACTTACCTCTTGAGCTAGAACATAAGGCACATTGGGCTATTAAAGAGCTCAATTATGATTTCAAACTTGCCGGTGAGAAGAGGTTATTTGACATTAGCTCTCTTGATGAATGGAGAACCCAGGCCTATGAGAATGCCAAGTTGTTTAAAGAAAAAGTTAAAAGATGGCATGACAAAAGGATACAAAAGCGTGAGTTTAACGTAGGCGATTATGTCTTGCTATACAACTCTCGTTTAAGATTTTTTGCAGGAAAACTTCTCTCTAAGTGGGAAGGACCTTACGTTATCGAGGAGGTCTATCGTTCCGGTGCCATAAAAATCAACAACTTCGAGGGCACAAATCCGAAGGTGGTGAACAGTCAGAGAATCAAACACTACATCTCAGGTAACCCTATAAATGTTGAAACCAATGTTATTGAAACCGTAACCCCGGAGGAATACATAAGGGACCCTTTCCAGAACGATCCAGACTCCGAAAAGGAAGAGGTATGTGGTACGGTAAGTAAACCGACTCCAAAACAGCTTTAAAGCAATTTTTCTCCGTTTTGGAATATTTAGAAAAATAGAAAAATAAGTAGCAGTCCGGAAGAGACACGAGCCGTCCACGAGGGTGGAGGGCGCGCCCCCTTCCCTGGGCGCGCCCCCTGCCTCGTGGGCAGCTCGTGTGCCTCCCGGACTCCGATTTCTTGTATGTTAATCCTTTTGGTCGGTAAAAATTCATTATATATACTCCTGAAGGTTTTGACCTCTGCATCACGCAAAAATCATCCCTTCTTGTTTCGAGCTGTTTTCTGCTAGGGTTAACGAAGCCAGGCAGCATGTCGTCTCCATCCTCCAACAATGAGGGCAACGATGCTTGGCTAATGAAGATAGATCTGAAGAGGGAAGGACCTAAGGATATCAACAAGAAGAAGAAGATCAAGAAGGAGGTGGAAGATCCGGTTCCGGCATTGGGAAAAGAAGACATCCCTCAATCTCTTCCCAACCTCTTTACCTCAACTGAGATTGAAGCCTTCAAGATGATTGAGTTAGCTCAAATTCGAAACAAGCATCTCACAAGTGAAAATATTTTGTTGAAGGAATATATAGCTGCGCTCAAAGGTATTATCCGCAAGCTCGAGGATCTCCTACGCTCGATATATGATGCCCCGGCATCACTACTTTCAACTCCATCATCACCACCCCCGAAGAAGGAGGCATAATCATATGGGTATGGGCACTCCCCTTGGCAGCTGCCAAGCTTGGGGGAGTGACCCCAGTATCGTATCACCATCACTCCTATCCTTACCATTTGTCGGGGGAAACTGTCCTCCCACGAGCACTTATGGGACCGGAGCCCCTTCTACGTTGCGGTAAGGGAGCGGAGGGAGCACGAAGAGCAGATCGAGGGGCACACGCGGGCAGTTTACCCAGGTTCGGGCCACGCGGACGCGTAAAACCCTACTCCTGCTTAGGTTGTATTGAGTTCTTGAGCTCGGGAGCTTGAAGAGCTACAGTACTAGCTACACCGAGCGAGTGAGTTGTCTAGGTTTCGAACCCCTTTCTACGTTGCGCATGGGCCTCCTTTTATAGCTCAAAGGGGTCACCGACAGGTGTCAACGTAGAGGAGGGTAAAAGTGTAAATTTGGTGGTAGTTGTAACAGTGCGTGAATAGTGCATGAACAGTGGATGAACAGTGGTCTTCACCTAACTTTGACAGTGGGGGACAAGGGCATTAAATGCCCGTCGCCGTCGACCCCAAAAGTGTCCGTCCATGCTTCTCCGTTCGCCACGGCGGTAGCCTCGTCACCGTGGCTTGCCACTGTGTGCCCCAGGCTGCACAGTCGTCCGCCACGCGTCCCTGGAAGGGCCCCAGGGCGACGCGTGGGCAGATGAGCTGGAGCGCGGGCACACAGCGTGGGTTTCCCCGGCAAGCACCTTGCCGGGGTCTTGATCTTGCCGGGCCCGGAAGCTTGTCACTCTCCGGGCCCTGCCGGGGCGTATGAGGCGCCGAGGCATTTCTTGGGATATGTGTTCCTTGGTCTTCCTGGCAAACTCCACTTGCCAGGGTTTTGTGTTAAAGTGATAACCTTGAGCCTGGTGCGGCCTTCCCGGCAAGCCCCTCTTGCCGGGGTCTTGATCTTCTGACTTGTATACTTTGTCCTTGAATGGCTTCATAGGGACCAGAAAGGTTTCCGGCAAGCACGTGGTAAGCCCTGCCACGGGAAGCTGCTACTGCCCGTGCACAAGTTGGGGTACTAAGGTACCCCTATCTTAGTACACCGACAGGAGCCCCCGGGCCTGGGCCACACACGGTGCCGAGCGCTGTTGGGCCAGGCCCAAGACAGTGCACGGGCACACGCGGCCCACGGCAAGCCGTATCCCCTTCCGTATCCGCCGCATCCCTCCCTAACGGCACGCGTCGATTGCGGCGTCGTGGGAGAGATCGTGGCATGTTGTTTAATGGGAAATGCGGAGCGTCCCCCACTTCCCCCTTAAAAGCAGAGGAAACAGGGGCAGTTCCCTCCATCGTCTTCATTGCGTCTTCATTCTCCAGAAACCTCCGCTGCTTCTTGCCTCCGCCCCTCCTCCGCCGTCTTCCGCACCTGCGGCGCCGTCGAGCTCCTCGCCTCCTCCCTCGCCGCCTCCGCCATGGCTCCGAAGAGCGACAAGGCGAAAAGCGACAAGGCCAAGAACGACAAGGCCAAGAAGGAGAAGTCCGAGCAGGCGGCGAAGTTGGCCGCCCTGCGGAAGAGGTGCGTGGTCTTCGCGCCAAGGCTTGGTCCGAGGGAGCTGCGGGACAAATATTATTTGTTCTGGGCGAGGGAGACCAAAGCTCATCCCCGCACCCATGTCTTCCCCGCCATCGCCAAAGATATGTTCCCCGGCGGGTACTTTTTCTTCGCTGCGTTTTTCCACTGTGGTCTGTGCCCTCCGTTCTCGGAGTTCTTTTGTGATATCATGAACACATATGGCCTCCACCTCCTAGATTTCACCCCCAACGCCATCCTTACGATGGCCGTTTTCGCACATCTGTGCGAAAACTATGTTGGGGTTCATCCCAATGTAGCTCTTTTCCGCCATTTCTTTATGCCTAGAGTAGAGGCTGGCGCTCCCCTCTCCGGTGGCATCTCCTGGATCTTCAGGCTGAACAAGAAGGACTCGTACCTGAAGGGAGAGCTCCGCGGCAAGTGGGAGGAATGGAGAGCCGATTGGTGTTGGGTGGTGGAGGATAAGCCGGAGCCCTTCACCGCGCCGCGCACAACTGCCATAGTGCGCGGCAGGGATTGGAGCGAATTGGCCCCGGAAGACAACAAGCTTAGCATCGCCCTCATTAGGATTATTCGTCTCCAGGTTGCCAATCTGACTATCGGAGAAGTTGGGGCAGATTTCCTCCGCCGCCACATCGCCCCTTTACAGGAGAGGAAGAGGCGTGCCTGGGAATTTGGCAACGCGGCGGACATCATGAGGTTGCGCCCTGGATTGAACTACAACTTCACCGTCTTGGAGTTGAAGGGGATGGTCAAGGAGCTCTTCAAGCACGACCCTGCCCATCCAGAGTGGTTCAGACCTCCTCGGGGAGTGGTACCGCTGTGCAACAGCACTGCTCGCGATTCCCTACGAGCGATGATGCCCGCGTGCGACTCCCATGGCGTCGTCCCCACTTGGATAGAGCCTCCGCCAGACACCGTGCTGAACTTTTTCGACAACTTGGTCGAGAAGCCCTGCAAGGCCGACGAGCAGAAGGGCCTTACCCGGGACACTACTGGCCGGGATATTGCTTACATCGCCTCCAGAATGGAGGAGGCCGCCGCAGCTGCAGCTGCGGGCGAATTCGGGTACACCGTGGACGAGGCACAGGCCGCGGATGCGGTGAGCCAAGCAGAGGAGGCGGAGATCCTCAAGCTGCTCTAGCTTCCGCCCGAGGAGTTTGCCGGGGTGCCTTCCCTGAAGTTTGCCGGGACGAGCGAGGTTGCCGGAGGGAGCGAGGTCGCCGGAGGGAGCGAGGTCGCCGGAGGGAGCGAGGTCGCCGGACATGGCGCTGAGTCCAGCGGGCCTGCCGAGGAGGAGGAGGACGCCGAGGCTGATGAAGACTCTGGTGGATCCCTGAATCTCGATGACGACGCCTCCTCGTCCTCAGAGAACTCCCCACCTTCGGCAAGTCCCAAGCAGCAAACGAGGAAGCGCCTCCGCAAGGCAGCTGAAACGGCGAGGCCGCAGGCGCCTCGACAGCAGCCAGCGCGCTGTGCGACGCGCGCCACCAGGACGAGCGAAGTTGCCAAGGAAGCGCCCCGTGCTCAAGCGCCAAGCGGAGGGGGATCTTCCCGGAGCGGAACGGGTGCTCCTTCTGCCCCTCGGTCCTCGGCGACGACGGGGGCCGGGTCTTCGCAGCCCACGGCCCCGGAGTCCTCCAAGCGCCCAAGGGAACCTTCTCCTCCAGCTCCTCGCGCGGGAGCAAACCAGGCGGAGTTTGATTTCTCTGCCCTCAGCTCCGACGAAGAGGAAGAGGAGTAAGTACTTGCACTTCTTTAGCTTCTTTGATTTTATCTTGATTTTCCTTGTTGATTCTGATCTTGTTCTTGTTTTGCTTTTAGGACCTTGGCCCAGCGGATGGCGAAGAGGGCCAAGATCCCTGTGGTTGAGGTTGAAGACGACTCGCCCGCCGCGGCGACAGGAGACGCACCAGCGGCAAACTTGCCGGATCAACCTGCTGCTCCGAGGAGTAGCCCCCAGCGCAGCCCCCAGCGTAAGTCTGGTATTTATTTTTCTATGTGTCGGGCGCGCTTGAGGTTGTTGCTTGTACTGATATTTTGTTGTCTTGTTTGTCTTGTGCAGAAGTGGAGCCGCAGCCGCAGGAGCGCCAGGAGGTCGCCCCCGAAGAGCTACTTGTTCCACCCTCCCCGCCAAGGAGGAGCTCCCCGGCGAGGGAGAACGCTCCGCCAAGGACGGGTACTCCGCCAAGGGCGAGTACCCCGCCAAGGGTGAGCAACCCGACAAGGGTGAGCACCCCGCCAAGGGAGGGCACGGGCGGCCCTCCGCCAGCAGGGGCCACCACTCCGCCGCCAAGGGAGAATTCCCCGGCGAGGGAGCCTGTCGTTGAAGAAGTCCGTGAAGGTAAATCCTTGTAGCTTTTCCTTCCTGAACTTGTCTTTTCTGGATATTTGCTTGACTCTTTCTTTTCTTCTTCTTCTAGATCCTCCTGCCCCAGAGCCGATGGAGACGGAGGCCACCGTTGAGGAGGAGGTGCACGGCAACGGCGGCAACGCCACTGCCACTGAGGGCATGGCCGGAGCTGACGAGCCCGCCGCTGAAGAGACCGCCCCGCCCGCAGACGCCGCGGCTGGGGAAGGGGCCGGCGACCACACTGCTGGCCCGGAGGCAGCAGGAGCGTCAAGCACTGCACCGGCCGCCGACCCTTCCGCCTCCACGACTGGGCAGGGCGTCTACCTGGAGGCCCCCAACGGGGTCTTTATTCAAGTTACGTGGGCGTCCTCGTCTCGAGCACCCGCGGAGGGAGAAACCTTTGACGGAGAGGTCCTCGCCTCCGCGGGGTTGAAGGTTGTTGAAGCGCCTGGCGGTAGCGATGAGCCCGAAGAGGAGAAGCTCCTTCGCCGGCTTCTGGCTCTGTACCGGGCCAGGCAGGCGAAGCTGGAGTCTCGAGAAGCTCTCACCGCCAAGGCTGGAGCTGACTTGGAGAAGCGCGCCGCGGAGCTCCGCGCCGACAACCAGGCGGCCCTCCGCAACTTAGCGGAGGAGCGTGAAGAGCTTGCCGGGGCGCAATAAGCCTTCCTCCTGGAGAAGGCCGAGGTGGACGAGCAGCAACGGTTGGCCGCCGAGGAGCTATCCCGGCGAGAAGGAGTGCTCAACCAGCGGAAGGTCGACCTCGACGCCCACGAGGACGACCTCACCGCCCGGGAGTAGGCCATTGGCGGGGCCCTGAAGGAGGCGAAGGCCGCCGCAGCCGCCGCGGAGACCGCCAAGAAGGACCTTGAGGCCAAGGTGGAGCAGCTGGAGTTGTACCTGAAGGCGAGCGAGGACAGAGTCACCGCGCTCAATGTGGAGTGGGAGAAGGACGCCCATACCAACTCTGAGTTGCAGGTACGTCTCTCCAAGAAGGGCGACGAGCTCACTGCCGCCAAGGATTCCATTGCTGACTTAGAGTTGAAGGTCTCCACTCTGACTGATTCGCTCGACGCCGCCCGGGACCGCGAGACGAAGCTGAAGGATGAACTCCGCAAGGAACGGGGCCTGGTGGAGAGCGCCGCCGTCTCGGCGAACCAATTCAGCCGGGCAGTGGAGCAGTGGACTGATGAGCTGGTCACCTCCGCCGCCAACATTGACGCGGAGATGATGGCGCTAAAGGCGGAGCATCTCGTTTACTCTCCGGACGAGAATCTCCCCCACAGCGCCAAGTTGAGCCTGTTCTTCCGGGGAATTGCGCCGGCGCTTGCGCGGCTGCGGGAGAAGATCTCCGCGCAGCTGGCCGACGAGGCGCGTCGGCTCTGCATGGGCACCCTGGAGCGTGTCTTGTCGAAGATCGTCTACCGCAATCCTGGCATCAACCTCGTCAACGTCCTCCGCACCTTGCCGCCCGAAGCTGACCAGGAGGCGCTGAAGGCGCAGGTTGCCCACATTGTCGCCAAGGTGAGCAAGATCACGAGGCGTGAAGGCGATCGCGTAGACTAGATTCTTTTCCTTTCTGCTTTCCTTGCCGCTGCCAGTTTAGTCATAGGCAGTAGTTGATTAGAACAGCGGCAAGCTATCTTTGTAATATACAATCTTATTTCGAGCAAACAATGCAGTGTTATCTCCCTTGCTTTTGGTCCTCCACTTTGTATGCTTTTTACCCTACGCTTTTAGGGGACTTGCCGGCAAGGGGCCCTTGCCGCGAGCGCAGAGTGCTGGACTCTTAGCAGCCTGCTGGCAAGGACCTTGTCGGCAAGCAACCTTGCCGCAGCTAGTCGCAGCACACTTAAGTTGCTGAGCGAACTCGAAAATGAAGTAAGGGCGCGACACTTGTCGCAGCTCACTCAAGTCGTTGAGCGTGCTCGAAACAAAGTAAGGGCGCGGCTAGCCACGGGTAGGTTCCTCCGCGCACAGGTTTTCCATACAAAGTGTGGTTGTTCAAGGAAGACAACTAAAAATTTGAAAATTTGAATTACTCAAACTTTGGTAACTTAGCTTTCATGGGTTGTTTGTTCCCCGGCAAGGCTCCTCTTTCTTGAACAGCACTTGGTTCATGCCCCCATCTCCTCCCCCCCCGGCAAACTTGTGCGCGAGGAACACTCCTTCTGCTTAAGAGGGAAAGAAAAAGAGGAGGAGAAACAAGTACAGGGCCTCACGGCTTGCTATTGCTTACCGGGGTTGTGCGTTGCACAAGGTGTCAAATAATGCATGCAAATAACAAAGAAAAGCATGAAAATGACAAATAGTGCGAAGCACAAAAGCTTTACTGATGCACGGGGTCTGCGCCCGGCTTTGTACAAAGGTTTACATGCAACAGCGGGAAGACTCGAACAAAAGGTGGTTGCCGGAGCGGATCACGGCAACCGCGCCTTATGGGTGAAACTTGCGAAGATGCTCTATGTTCCAGGAGTTGCTCACCGGTAAGCCTTCTTCAGTCTCAAGGCGGACAGCGCCGGGCCTTGTGACTTGTCTCACCCGATAAGGGCCTTCCCACTTCGGCGTCAACTTGTTGGAATTCTTGGCGGACTGAACACGCCGAAAAACAAGGTCGCCTTCCTCGAGACTCCTGGCCTTGACCTTGCGGCTATGATAGCGACGCAAGGCTTGCTGGTATCGAGCAGCTCGTACAGCAGCCTGGAGACGTTCCTCCTCAAGGAGCAATGCATCATCTTGTCGCAGTTGCTCTTGCTCGAGCTCATCATAAGCGAGCACTCGAGGAGATCCGTATACGAGTTCCGTGGGGAGAACTGCCTCTGCTCCATAGACAAGAGCAAAGGGTGTATGTCCGGTTGCTCGATTTGGTGTCGTCCTGATTGACCAAAGAGCCGCCGGCAATTCCTCTATCCAGTTTCTTCCGCACTTGCGCAGCCTGTCGAAGGTTCTTGTCTTAAGCCCGCGCAGCACTTCAGCATTGGCCCTCTCTGCTTGACCATTGCTCCTCGGGTGAGCAACAGAAGCGAAGCAGACCTTGGCGCCAAGGTCTTGGACGTACTGCATGAAGGTGCGACCTGTGAACTGTGTGCCGTTGTCGGTGATAATCTTGTTAGGGATTCCGAAACGGCAAACAATCGCTCTGAAGAACCTGACTGCTGACTGTGCTGTCACCTTTCTCACTGGCTCCACTTCTGGCCACTTTGTGAACTTGTCGATTGCAACGTACAAGTACTCAAAGCCCCCGACAGCGCGGGGAAAGGGGCCGAGGATATCGAGCCCCCAGACCGAGAAGGGCCAGGACAAAGGGATCGTCTGGAGAGCTTGAGCTGGCTGGTGAATTTGCTTGGCATGGAACTGGCACGCTTCACACTTGGTTACTTGTGCAGTTGCATCCTCGAGGGCTTCTGGCCAGAAGAACCCTTGCCGGAACGCCTTCCCGGCAAGTGCCCTTGCGCCAATGTGGTGGCCACATATGCCTCCATGTATCTCTGCCAACAGCTTCTGTCCATCTTCTCTGGAAATGCACTTCAACCTGACACCATTGAGTCTTCTTCTGTACAGTTCATTATCAACGAACTGGTACATACTTGACTGTCTGGTTATTTTCTCTATCTCTTCTAGCTCGTTGGGAAGTTCTCCAGTTTGCAGAAAACGGACGATCTGCTGTGCCCATGCTGGAGCCTAAGGCTCAACGGCAAGGACTAAAGGCATGAGGGCCGCTGCGGGAACCCCAGCTTCTACGGCGAGAACCTCAGGCTCTGCCGGAGCTGATGGCCCCCCGGCAAGCCTGCCGGGGCAAGGCTTGTCGGGAATGCTTGCTTCAACTGTACAGACCCTTGGATCTGCAGGAGCAAACTGTTCCTCAGCATTTTGACTGTTGATCCTGGGGACCTTGACGGCGGTTTCTGGAAGATCCGCCGGCAAGTAGTCGCCGGAGACCAACTTTCTTTTCTTGTTTTGCCCAACTGATGGTGTAACGGATGGCTGAGTTAACTTGAGCAAGAAGGTCCCTGGTTCCACAGGTAACTTCATTGCAGCACACTTTGAGAGGCCATCTGCAATATCATTCTGAGCCCTTGGGACGTGCTCCATTTGCAGACCTTCAAAGTGCTCTTCAAGCTTCCTCACTTTATCAACATAAGCTTCCATCAAAGGGCTCTGATAACTCTTATTTACTTGCCGGACCACCAACTGTGAATCTCCCCGCACAATCAACTTCTTGATCCCAAGTTCGGCTGCAATTCTGAGGCCGGCAAGCAGACCTTCATACTCAGCAGTATTGTTTGTCGCTTGTTCCTTGGGAAAGTGCATCTGGACAACATACTTGAGGTGCTCTCCGGTGGGTGCTATGAGTACCACGCCAGCACCGGCGCCTTGCAGCGAGAAGGCACCATCAAAGTACATTATCCATTCGCTGCTCGCTTCTTGGACGGGGATGCTTGTCTCTGGAACTTCTTCATCCGGCGTTGGGATCCATTCTGCTATGAATTCTGCCAAAGCTCTGCTCTGTATGGTTGAAGTACTTTCAAACTTGAGACCAAAGCTTGACAGTTCCAGTGCCCACTCGACGATCCTGCCTGTTGCCTCTGGATTTTGCAATATCCTCTTCAACGGAAAGCGAGTGACCACTGTTATCTCGTGTGCTTGAAAGTAATGGCGCAGCTTCCTTGAGGCCATGAGGAGGCTGAAAAGCAACTTCTGCACCCCCGGAGTATCTTGATCTAGCCCCCTGCAAGAGGGAACTTACAAAATACACTGGGCGCTGCACCATCTTCTTCCGTACTTCTCCTTGTTCCTGCGCAGACTTGTCCTTGTCGGGGCCAGAGCTTGTCGGGGGAGCCCCCTGCTTGTCGCTGGAAGTGCTCGCCGGGTCCGTGGGCTCTTCCTCTGCCTCCCTCTCCGTCACCAACGCAGCACTAACCACTTGATTGGTTGCTGCTAAGTACAGCAGCAACTTCTCTTGTGGTCTAGGTGCGACAAGTATTGGAGTGGAGGACAGATATCCTTTCAAGTGCTGCAGCGCAGCCTCCGCTTCCGGAGTCCATTTCATAGGACCTGCCTTCTTCAAGATTTTGAAGAAAGGCAGGGCGCGTTCTGCAGACTTTGAAATGAATCTGCTGAGGGCAGCCACACAACCAGCAAGTCTTCTTACATCCTTGACGCGCTTCGGGGCTTCGATCTGCTTGATGGCTTTTATCTTGTCGGGATTGGCTTCAATCCCCCTCTGGGACACGAAGAACCCGAGAAGCTTGCCGGAAGGGACTCCGAAGATGCACTTCTCGGGGTTCAACTTGAGCTGGATCTTGCGCAGATTCTCAAAGGTTTCTTCTAAGTCTTGGATCAGGGTATCTTTGCTCTTGCTCTTGACCACTATATCATCCATGTAGGCTTCTACATTTCTGTGGATCTGTGGCTCAAAAGCAGTGTGCACCACCCTTGCAAATGTTGAGCCTGCATTCTTCAATCCAAAGGGCATGCGTATGAAGCAATATGTGCCACATGGAGTAATGAATGCGGTCTTCTCTTCATCTTCCTTGGCCATGAATATCTGGTGGTAACCCGAGTATGCATCAAGGAAGGAAAGCAGCTCACATCCGGCGGTGGAGTCAACAATCTGGTCAATACGCGGCAAGGGAAATGGATCCTTGGGACATGCTTTATTCACATCAGTGAAGTCTATACAAAGTCTCCACTTCCCGTTGGCCTTGCGTACGACAACTGGATTTGCCAACCACATAGGATGGATCACGCCTCTAACCAGGCCTGCTGCTTCCAACTTCTTAATCTCTTCGGCGATGAATTCTTGGCGCTCCACGGCTTGCTTTCTGACCTTCTGCTTGACGGGCCGCGCATGAGGACAAACAGCAAGCTTGTGCTCAATTACCTTCCTGGGAACGCCGGGGATGTCAGATGGTTGCCATGCAAACACATCGACATTCGCCCGCAGGAAGGCAACGAGCGCGCTTTCCTATTTGTTGTCGAGCGTAGCACTGATGGTGAAGGTACCACCAGTGCCGTCCTCCTTGGCGGACACCTTCTTGGTCGCCGGTGGAGCTGCCATTCCTTTCTTGCACTTGCCGGTGGAGCTCGATGGTGCGTCCTCGACGGCAGCGCAGCACTCCGAGGAGGTGCGTTTGCCGGAGTGGGCCCCAGAGCTCTTGCCGGACTTGGTCTTGTTCTTCCCCCCGGGAGCTTCAGCGGCAAGTGTGTTGCTTTCTGCTGCGGCTGCTGCATCCCGGTAGATCTTGTCGGCGCAGATAAGCACGTCCTTCTTGTCGCCAGGGACAGTGATGACGCTTATCGGCCCCGGCATCTTGAGTACGTTGTAGGCAAAGTGGTAAGCTGCCATGAACTTGGCGAGGGCAGGACGGCCGAGTATCCCATTGTATGGCAATGGGATATCAGCAACATCAAATGTAATCCTCTCCGTCCTGAAGTTGAGCTCCCCGCCAAAGGTCACGGGCAGCGTGATCTTCCCCTTCGGCTTGCTCCTTCCCGGGTTGATTCCTTGGAACGTCCCGGTTTCCTCGAGCTCGCTGTCGGGGATCTGTAGCTTCTTGATCACAGCGGAGGAGATCAAGTTCAGGCCGGCCCCGCCATCAACCAACATCTTGGTGACCTTGAGGTTGCGAATAGTTGGTGAAACCAACATCGGCAAGCACCCGACCGCGGTTGTGCGGTCAGGGTGATCCTCAAGGTCAAAAATGATGGGCGTGCTGGACCACTTCAGCAGCCTGCGTGACTCGACGGGCGGCTCGGCTGCATTCACTTCCCGCACCCACTGCTTGAGTTGGCGGTGGGAAGTGTGCAGAGAGGCGCCTCCGTCGACACACAGAACTTCTGTGGCCTTCTGGAACTCCTGCTCGCTGTTGTCTCCTTCTTCCATGTCGTTGTCGTTGTCTTCTTCCTCATCCTTGTCGCGGCCCCGGGGAGGTCTATCACCTTGCCGCTGCTTGGCCTTGCCGCGGCGTCCTCCCCGGCCATTGAATGGCCGCTTCTTGCTCGGTTCTCCTCCGCCTCCTTGGGCCTTCTCCTTGTCGCGACGCTCGTATTCAGCCTTCTGCTGTTCTACGAGGTACTCGACTCGTTTGCAGTTCTGAAGATCGTGGCCCTTGGTGCGGTGGATCTTGCAGTACTGCTTGTCGGAGCCGTCCTGCTTGTCGGCTGCCGCTACAGGGGCGGGTTCCTTGCCGGAACCGCCAGCCTGTGTCTTCTTGGCGGGAGCCTCCTTGCCGGACTGCTCGACAACCAGCACCTCCTTGCTCTTCTTCTTTCTGTTGTTCCGCCGCCGGCTCTTCTTTGCTGGGGCGGCATCCTCGCTGTCGCTTCCTCCTGCGCCAGCATCCTCTCCGGGGAGTCTCCTTCCCTCTTCGGCGCGCGCGCACTTGTCAGCCAGAGCGTAGAGCTCGCTAACATCCCGGATCTTGGTCATGGCCATCTCTTCCCTCATGCGGCGGTTACGCACGTTCTGGTGGAACGCGCTGATAACCGCGGCAGGGTGGACGTCGGGGATGTTATGTTGCACGCGGCTGAACCTCTGGATGTACTTGCGCAGGGATTCTCCCTCCTTCTGGGCTAGGATGTGGAGATCGCTCTCCTGGCCGTGGGGTTTGTGGCCGCCCGTGAAGGCGCCAACAAACTGGTGGCACAGATCCGCCCACGAAGAAATGGAGTTCTCCGGCAAGTGCATAAGCCAAGAACGGACGTTTGGCTTAAGCACTAGTGGGAAGTAGTTGGCTAGTATCTTCTCGTCGCGTCCCCCGGCAGCCTGCACCGCGATGGTGTAAATGCTGAGGAACTCCGAGGGGTGCGTCTTGCCGTCGTACTTCTCGGGTACGTCGGGCTTGAAATTTTTCATGCTGGGCCACTGGACTTGCCGCAGCTCACGGGTGAACGCAGGGCAACCTGCCGCGTACGGCAAGTCCCCTGGTCCACCGGGCGCGTGCGCGTTGACAGTGGTCCCAGCGCGCTGATCTGATTGTCTTCGGGCTTCTCGTCGACGCTCGATGCGAGTCCGAGCGTCCTCTTGCCGCCTGTCGTCGAGGACCTGGCGCTGGTCACGACGAGCCCGCGGATCCGACGACGCCGTGGAGTCGTCATCGACGTTGATCTGGCGGGGTGGCGTCTTCTGCTTCCGCGGCGGGGAGTGCACGGTAGTTGCACCCCCGGCGGTCATGTCGCCATCGGCCTTCGCTTGATCGACTTGCCGTGGCCGTGAGGTTGCCGGCTGCTGCGGCGCGTCGTTATTGGCGAAGGCGATGAGGCTCTGAATCGTCGCCCTCCAGTCTTCGGCCTTGTCTGCCGATGGAGGGAAATCGAGGAGCAGTTGTGCTCTTGCTAGAGCTTCTGCTGGAGAAGAGGGGAACGGCGGCGAGCGGTGCGAGGAGCGGGACACGCTCGGACTTCTAACAGCGTTAGAAGGAGCATGTTCCCGCCCCGGCGACCGCGCCTTGCTCGTACCAGTGCGCTGGCCTTGAGCATCCCGCGATCCCCCGGCTTGGCTACGCCCCAGCAGGCGTATGGTACCTCCAGTACCACGCCGCTGCGGGTCTTGTACGTCCCGAGAGGGACGTGGCGCGTCCACGGACACCGAGGCCTTAGAATTCGCCCGGTCGTCCTTCTTGTCCCTGGACTTGGTGGCGCCGTGAGTTTCCTCGCCGGCGACCACCCTTCCGCCGACGTCTCCTCCACCAACCGTTGGTTCTGGTGGCGGTGGAATCGGCGCAGACGGGCCTCCGACCTCCGAAGCTTTCTTCTTCGGAGCCATGTTGTTGTAGCTGATGAAGTTGATGAAGCTGACGAAGCTGGAGAGGTTGATGAAGAATGCGCCCGCGTGAGCGCCGGATCAGGTTCGCACAACCTCGACGCCCCCTACCTGGCGCGCCAAAGATGTCGGGGGAAACTGTCCTCCCACGAGCACCTATGGGACCGGAGCCCCTTCTACGTTGCGGTAAGGGAGCGGAGGGAGCACGGAGAGCAGATCGAGGGGCACACGCGGGCAGTTTACCCAGGTTCGGGCCGCGCGGACGCGTAAAACCCTACTCCTGCTTAGGTTGTATTGAGTTCTTGAGCTCGGGAGCTTGAAGAGCTACAGTACTAGCTACACCGAGCGAGTGAGTTGTCTAGGTTTCGAACCCCTTTCTACGTTGCGCATGGGCCTCCTTTTATAGCTCAAAGGGGTCACCGACAGGTGTCAACGTAGAGGAGGGTAAAAGTGTAAATTTGGTGGTAGTTGTAACAGTGCGTGAATAGTGCATGAATAGTGGATGAACAGTGGTCTTCACCCAACTTTGACAGTGGGGGACAAGGGCATTAAATGCCCGTCGCCGTCGACCCCAAAAGTGGTCATCCATGCTTCTCCGTTCGCCACGGCGGTAGCCTCATCACCGTGGCTTGCCACCGTGTGCCCCAGGCTGCACAGCCGTCCGCCACGCGTCCCTGGAAGGGCCCCAGGGTGACGCGTGGGCAGATGAGCTGGAGCGCGGGCACACAGCGTGGGTTTCCCCGGCAAGCACCTTGCCGGGGTCTTGATCTTGCCGGGCCTGGAAGCTTGTCGCTCTCCGGGCCCTGCCGGGGCGTATGAGGCGCCGAGGCATTTCTTGGGATATGTGTTCCTTGGTCTTCCTGGCAAACTCCACTTGCCAGGGTTTTGTGTTAAAGTGATAACCTTGAGCCTGGTGCGGCCTTCCCGGCAAGCCCCTCTTGCCGGGGTCTTGATCTTCTGACTTGTATACTTTGTCCTTGAATGGCTTCATAGGGACCAGAAAGGTTTCCGGCAAGCACGTGGTAAGCCCTGCCACGGGAAGCTGCTACTGCCCGTGCACAAGTTGGGGTACTAAGGTACCCCTATCTTAGTACACCGACACCATTTTTCTTAGTTCGATCCTTTTGGTACTATCTTGATCTAGTAGAATAAAGTTAGCATGATCTAGTTGTGAGCTTTTGCTTTATGATCTTTACCCTTTGTAATCGAGTCCGTGAGCTATATAATAAAGATTAGTGTTGAGTCAAGGGCTTGATTTCCTCACTTTGGTCATGATAAAAAGAAAGAAAACATAAAGAGTATCCAAGAGATCATATTGATCTTATGGGAAGTAATGACTTCACATATGAGAGCATGATAAATAAAAGTTGTTGGGAGTTGACAAACATAGTTTTGGTCATCGTTGCAATTAATAGGAAGTAATAAAAGAAGAGAGGCTTCACATACAAATATACTATCTTGGACATCTTTTATGATTGTGAGCACTCATTAAAATATGACAAGCTAAAGAGTTGATGTTGGACAAGGAAGACAACATAATGCGTTATGTCTTCCTATATCTGAAATAAAGTATACTGTCATGGATCACCCAACATGTTGAGCTTGCCTTTCCCCTCGTGCTAGCCAAAACTCCTTGCACCAAGTAGAGATACTACTTGTGCTTCCATACATCCTTAAACCCAGTTTTGCCATGAGAGTCGACCATACCTACCTATGGATTGAGAAAGATCCTTCCAAGTAAGTTGTCATGTTGCAAACTCACTAAAATATGTATGATTTATTAGTGTGGAGGAAATTAGCTTTATACGATCTTGTGATATGGAAGTAATAAAAGCGACGGACTGCATAATAAAGGTCCTTATCACAAGTGGCAATATAAAGTGACGTTCCGCTGTGCTAAGACTTTGTGCATCCAACCATAAAAGCACATGACAACCTCTGCTTCCCTCTGCGAAGGGCCTATATATTATTCTTCCTTAAGAGTCAAGGTGAAATTCACCTTTCCTTTTTACATTTTATCCTTCGGCAAAAACACTGTGTTGGGAAGATCCTGACATATATACCCACTTGGATGTAAATTTTCATGGTCTATTACTGTTGACATTACCCTTGAGGTAAAAGGTTAGGAGGCAACACCATAATCCCCTATCTTTCTCTGTGTCTAATTAAAACTCCATAAACATAAGTATTGCGTGATTGTGAGCAATTGTGAAAGACTATATGATAGTTGAGTATGTAGGCTTGCTGAAAAGCTCTTACATTGACTCTTTCCGATGTTATGATAAATTCAATTGCTTCAATGATCGAGATCAAAGTTTGTTAGTTTTCAATGAAGTTTATGATTCATGTTTAATATTGTGAATGAATTGTTACTTTAGCATAAGAATCATATGACAATATATATATATATATATATATATATATATATATATATATATATAGCCGGTCTATTCTCATAACATTATGAGAATAATATTCTCATAACACTTCCGAACTGCATTGCAAAATTGCATTGGAGAGCTATGCGCACTGCTTCCTTCTTCTGCTGTGCACCACATAGAGGTGCAGCAGGAAACATTCATTTAGCATCGTTTCTGGCTAGGTTTACTGATTTCTACTGGTTTTATTCGTGCTTGCGCTGATTTAATATGTGGTTAAGCACTGAATTCTGCGAGAAAACGACGGAAATCCTTGGATTTGGCGGATCTGCGTCCGTTCGTCCGCTTTTTCTCTGTTTCTCTGTTTTCTGTTTCTTCCCCGTGCGGATCGAAATCGCTGCGTTTTGTATGTAATATTCTGTTGTTTTCGGCAATTACGGGCTGCTTTTGATCTATCCGTATGAATTGGAGCGGATTAAGTTGTTAATTTGGAAGAATTTTAAGTTTTTTGTCCGTGTTTTTTTGCGGCGCGACTGGCTCTGGTCGTTTCTCAAAGATGTTGTTTGAGTTTTTTTGCATTATATAGTTGTTAGGACTGCATTGCAGGCTGTGTGTTTTCGTCTGTGAATCGTGGTCAAGAGGGGTGGACTGCAGTAATATGCAATGCGCGTTGAATTTTTGTAGCGCGGCGAACTGCATTAATATGCAATGCGAGCCTGTATGAACTGCATTATAGCCACGGGGGTGTCGGGGGACTAGTTTGATTAGTTTTTTTGCTTTGGTCAAGCGCGGTGGACTGCAGTAATATGCAATGCGGAATGCATTTTGTTATGTAACCGCACTGCTTTATTTGTCGTTTTTTTTATGTTGTTTGTTTTACATATATATATACTGGTGGGTCAATTGGCTCCCCTCCCACCTTATCCCTGGCGGCTCCCATCTCACCTTATCCGTGGCGGCGCCACTCCTGCTCGATCTGTTTTTTCTCCCAACCAGATCTGTTTTTCGCCTGGCGATGGATTGCGCGTGCGGCTGCCTGGCAAGGGTGGAGCCGATGCTGGAGACATGCGTTTTTTCTGAAGGTTTGGTTCTGAACCAGAGGCAGCGGCACAGCGCTCTCTGTTCTATTCTATATTCTTCAGGTATTGGATTTCGGGCTCCATTCGTTCATCAGTTGACTGACGATGATGTCAGTGTTTCATGGGTATGTATTTCTCGGATATTCTTTTTCATGTGTTGTTTGTAGTTAACGCTACCTGAATTTTTGTAGGAGTATTAGTTTTCTGAAGAAATTTTTTTGCTACCAAGTATAAGCGAACTGCTTTTCCCATAGTAGTTTTTTTATGAACATTGTAGGAGCAGCAGCAATGTTGTCTAGTCAATATTATTACGTGTTGACATCAATATTTTTTTATGAAAGATTGTAGCAGCAATTTAGTTTCTGAAAGATTGTAATCTTTTTCTTATTTGTTCTTATTTTTTTCTGTTCTTGTTGTTTTGCTTGCAGAAATTCCCTTCTGGTCTAGTCAGGGTAACAGAAAGTTGTGTTAATTTGGTGTTGGTCAGCAAGAATGGATATCATGATGTTGATGTTATGTATTCTGTTGGCTCTGATGATTGTTTGGTTCTCAAAGATGGCTGGAAGGAATTTGTGGAGGAAGCTGGTCTTCAGGCAGGGGATGTTGTGATGGCTATGTTTTATAGGCATGCAAAGTGTTTGGAAATCAAGTTAAATTTGCTTTAGATCAGTCTCGCTTGAGCAGCAGCAGCATGAGACATTTTTGTTGTAATAATCTGACATTTTTTGCGTGGCTTCTAGTGTATTTTCTTATGAGAATTCTGAGCACAAGTGAACTGCTTTTTTACATATAGTCTTTCATGTGCATCCTATCAGCAGCAGCAGTTTCCTTTTTTTTAACCCACACACGGAACTAGAGTTTTTTTAATAAAAGAGCACTGCATCAACCTTCTTAACAGGAGCAGTTTTGTGAAAGAATTGTCTATGTGAACTGCTCTGATAGTTTTGTTTTTTATGTGTATCCTAGCTGCAGCAGCAGTTTTGAAGCAATATACATACTGAAAACAGACTACGGAGAACTGCATATATTTGATAGATAGAAACCACGGTTCTGCGGTCATAATTAACATAGTACATCATCAAGCAAACTAACGCAACATAAGCAAACATTGTCCCAAAGCAAACTAGAACGAAAGCAAACTAATCTACATACGCAGAGGAAACTAAATCGAGCAGTTGCGACAGGAATCGTTGGGTTTCAGCATCTGTCCTGCTTCACCAGTTCCACCCGTTGGAGTTGGAGGTGGAAGTTGATCCGCCCTTGCCCCACCCCCTCCTGGAGGACCTCGGGCGCTTCCTTGTCTTCTCTGTTTCAGCGCGCGCGAGGCCTTTCTTCATGGTGCTGATTTTGTTCCATATCTCGAACGCAGCGTAGGCGTCCTTGGCAGCATACTCGACGTGCTTGGTGCTGAGAATGGAAGTCCACAGGCTGTGGTCGTGGTCTGTCATCTTCATCTTCATGTCTGCGTACTCGTCGTCGATGATGGCAGCAGCTACATCGCCCAGCGAGTCCAGTGGCTTCGTTCCATCAGGCACCCTCCAGTTCGTCTGGATGTCGACGAAGTTGGCGACGTGGAGGTCGCAGGCTGCGAGCTTCTGCTTGTCCTGCTCGATGGCGAAGCCAGCGAACTCGAACCTAAGGAAAGTGAACCGCAAGTTATACCTTTCGGAACTGCATACACGGGCATATAGAACTGCAACGCGTACTCGGCAGAGAGAATTGCTTACCTTGGGTCGCCGAGGAACCTGTCGAAGGGGACGCATCTCTTGCCCAATGTACCACATACCTGGAAAAGAAGCACTGGCTGGTACTTGCCGATGGATAGTTGAACCACGGCCGCTCTGCTGTGGTCGGGTGTGTACTCCACGTTGATGCCAACGATCTTCTGGCGGCGCCGCTGGAGAAGTGTCTTGAACTCTTCGACGTACGTCGCCATGGCGGCGACGTCGGTGGTGTAGATCACCTTCAGCTTCGTGTTCCCATGCGCATGCACGGCGTCGTAGGTCCTGCTGAACCCCATTGCTGCAAAGAGGAGGTAGAGGAGGAGGAAGGCGCAGCGTCGTGTGTTTTTGTGCAGATGGCCTGTTCGATGGAGCGCGGGATTTAAATGGGAGCGGCAGCAACTTCTCCCGAGGACACGATCTCTTCTCCCAACCGTGTTGGCGATCGTGGGTTCGTGATGATCGTGGCGTTCGTGCGGCGTGCAACCGTTGGGATAGAGGAGGGGCGGGGCGCGGGCGCTTCGGGCGATAGTGGGCGCATTTATTTTAGGGCAGGCGAACCGAATCGTCCGCCGTAAGCGAACTGCATCGCTTCAGAAGCGGAATCGTTTCCCGTAAGCGAACTGCATCGCTTCAGAAGCGGAATCGTTTTTGTTTACATTTTTTTGCACTAAGCGCACTGCACTGTGTACTCGAAGGTTACTGCACTGCAAGCTTTAAACGCATCACACACGCACTGCAGTGTATGCGAATCCTAGTCTGACTCTACATTTTTTTCTTTTCTATCCGCTTTTCTGTATTGATTCACGTTCATGTCAGATTCTATACGAGCAAGAGAACTGCATTCTCAAAATGACATTCCGATGTCAGGTTTTTCATACAGAAGAGAACCGCATTCTGAGAGTGGAATTCTCATCTTATTTTCTTTTTTCATATAGAAGAGAACTGCATATTATATACGATACGATATATATAAAGGATGAAGTTAATATGTTTTTTAAAATGGAAAACTGCATATGTGTTTGATCTACGTCCTTTTCCTGGTGCTTCTTCGTAGATTGTGCACTGCATTTGTTTCAACGGTTGTTGCTGCTTCTGTCTTGCTCTTGTTGTTCGCATTACCCCTCGTAACGACACCGTGCGACCGCGATGCTTGCCTACGCGCTGGAATCTGCGTTCTGTCTCTCCCCCTCGTTTTTGATGATGGTTCTTCGATTTCTTCATCTGCTTCTTCTTCTTCCTCGTCTTCTTCTTCTTCTTCCTCATCTTCCTCCTCGGTTTCATCAGCTTCGATCGCTTCCTCACTCTCTTCTCTGTCAGCATCTTCTTCGTCATCTTCTTCATCTTTTTCCTCTGTTCTATTTGGACAAGTTCTCGCGTTATGCTTCTCTCTCTTGTTGCAGACGCTACATAGTCTTCTCTTTGGCGTATCATCTTGTTGGTCAGCTTGGTGATTTGTGGCGGCATTTTCAGCCTGGATTTGTTTCAGCCTCTCCTCACATGTTCTTGAGTTGTGTCCCGCAATCTTATTGCATGATTTACACATCCTTACCCCCAGTGGTCTTCCTTCGCTGTCCAGTTCTGGCTCAGGCCTGCTATTTTTTCTAGGGCTTTTTTCATTTGCTGCAGCTTTTTTATTGGCTGACTTGCTCTCTTTCTTTCTCCCTTTTGTGTTTGAAACAGGCGGGGGAAGAATTGTGTCATCCATATTGTGAACTGCACCATCAGCAGCATGCTCGTGCTCCTTTCCTTGTTCTTCACCCCGCGCATCCATTATCTTCGCTGCCTCTTCTTCTTCTTCATTTATTACGTTCACTTCTTGTATGAGTTTTCTCATCCCAGCTAAAGCTCTGTTGTACCCTCTAGCCGATTTGACACCTCTGTTCGCCAGGTCCATGGCAGTTTCTGCAAGTAGTCTCCTACGGCAGAACATCGAACTCCCATCCGGAGCAGTTTGCTCATAGTCTCTGCGGTCAAATGTTGGATTTTGGCGCGCGTTCCGTGTGTATCTCTTCAATATGTACTGTTCAGGTATCTTGTCCACCCGCAGCTGATCCAACATGCAAATGATGTGCACGCAGAACAGGCCTGCAGCAAAAGAATTTTTTTGGGTTACTCGTGCCAGCAAACTTCACATAAATAGGCAATATTTTTTTAATTCTTTTGGTTTTGTGAACTGCATTATAAATAGGTCCTGGGTCTGCTGCTATAGTGAATCTCACTATATATTTTTTGTTTTTAATCTCTTTTTTTTGCTACGAGCAATAAGTGAACTTCATTTTTTTTTACGTGTGCTTATTTTTTTTGTTTTACTGTCTCACTTACCTGTGTGTGTCCACAGCTTGCATTCGCATTCGTAGATACCGTTCGTCACATCAGCAACCACCTGGAACTCGTGTCTTGCCCAATCAAAATAATCAGACCGGTTGTAGTGGTGCACCAAATATTTCGTTGGGTTGTCAGTGGACTGCTCTGATCTGAAGGCTGTGCTGCGGTAGTGCATTTGCTTGAAGTCAGCAAAGACCGCCCTGGTGTAAATCTTGGAGAGCTGAACCTCGAATCCAAACTGAGTAGTAGTCTTTATCTCCGTCTGTGAAACAAAGAAAACCAGTTAAGTAGTTGTCTTTTTCGCAGCAAAAATCAAGAAAGCGAGTATTGTTTTTATTAATTGCTCATCCATCTCTAAAAAATTTGCTCTGTTTATATACCTCGTTAGCTATGGTCTCCGCGTGCTCGACGCCCTTCCTTGTCTGGATGCACCTGTCCACCTGGGACGCAAAGATGTGCAGGTCGTGTCTTTCCTTGACAAAGTTCCTCTTCAAGATCCGGTTCATGCTTTCACTTCTCTGTGTCGACGTCATCCGTGCACAGAACACCTCCTTGTATTAAGCCGATATCCATTCTTTTCTGTCTGCCCACAGCGCCTTCATAATCTCATCATTTTGCAGGTTATACTTTTCCATTAGCTCACGCCAAGCGCGTTCAAACTCTGATGGCATCAGGGGGTGGTTCAGAACGGAGGTCAGCTCATCCTTGAATTTCTCATAGGCTTTGTACAGCAAGGACAGGTGATCCTTGTATTTTTTCAGTATATGCCAACGGCATAACTTGTGCAGCGTGCCTACGAGCGTACTTTTTATCGCGGCATCCATGGAGGGGCATTGATCTGCATGTTTTTGAAAAAAAAACAAGCATCGAGTTATTGAGAGAACTGCATATCCTTTTTCTGCTTTTTTTCCTTTTTTTTCATTGGATGTAGGAAATGGACTACAAAAGTTGGCAGTGAACTGCATTGTTATTTAATTTCACTCTTTTTTTTCAGCATACCTGTGAGTATGCAGATTGGCCGCTTGTTGTTCATGCAACGCAAGAACGTCCGGAACACCCACTCGAAAGTCGGGATTGTTTCGTCTCTGATGAGAGCCACAGCGAATATTGTACTTTGGAGGTGGTGGTTGACTCCAACGAAGACGCCCAAAGGCATGTGGAACTTGTTTGTCTTGTAGGTCGTGTCAAATGTGACACAATCTCCAAAATCTTCGTACGATCCCCTGCAGCTGGCGTTCGCCCAGAATATGTTGCGCACACGGTTATCGACATCTTTGTCGTAATCATAGAAGAACTCCGGGTTTATTTGCTGCATCTTCTCAAAGAAAGCCAGGAGTTTCTTGACATCGTCCTCTGTTTCCTCCCTTGCGAATTGGTGCTTTCTGCAGTTCGAATTAACAATACACTTTTCAGCATTATGGACTTACAGAAAATGCACAAAGCGTACTGCATGAAATAGACGATATATCGTTTTTTTGTTTTAGTAAACGTACATGTTCACCCAGTCACGGCTGGTGCGCCCCATAAAGTGCAGTCCTCCTGACATCCTAGACAGGGTTGACATCATCTGCGTGCGCGTGAGGTTGTCGCTCTGCATGTCCTTCACTAGTTTATCGAGCAACGGGTCATCCGTCTTATGCGAGTGCATGTGCAGAAGCATAGTCGGGCTGTCAATCATCCTGTGGTTGTGATTGAGCTCAATCTCTGCTATCACAAACACATCCTTTATTTTTTTCAATCTCATCCCCGCCTTGCAGCCAGTCCTCTTTGATGTTTTTTCCCGCTTTCTGTCATAATCAGTGACAGTTTGTTTGCTTCTGCCTTCCTTTGAGCACACGATGTATCTGTTTGTTCTGTATCCGCCGTTTTTGCGTGTGCCGAAGCCTGCATGCCTCGCATACGTGTTGTAGAATTCTCGCGCTGCATCTTCTGATGTGAACTGCATACCTTTCACAGGCACAAGTTCTTGGAGCATGTTCTCATCCTGCACACATACAACACGGAATGTTTCTTTTTTTTTGTTAATGAGAATGCACAAGCTGAAACTATGCGTAATAACTGAACTGTAGTAGTCAGGCAAGGATGCTTCCGTGCGTGTACTATTTTTCTTCTAACGGTGTTTGCAGCTCACCGATGTTTATTGGGCATGGAGGGGTGACAACAGACCTGTGTAATTGAGGATCGCGAGGAGGCAGGAGTGTGGAGAACTTTACTTTTTTGGTTGCTTGCGGCCCTCCTTGATTCTGTTTCCGATTCTTTTGTTGGGCAGTAGGCGGCCTTGGTGGAATTCCACTGTCCCTTTGTAGACGAATCGTTTGCACATGGACCTGCCGAACTTGTTGGGTTTCAACATCGGCTTCTGGAGGTGCTATATCATCCGTTCTGATCTGCTGACCAAATGTTTCAAAGGCACGCGTGTACCTTGGCTGCATAACTGTTATGATTTGCTCTTCATCATCATCCTCCTCCTCATCATTTTTCTGCGCGTGTTCCCCCATGAAGACCAGATCGTCATCGTCCTCCTCTTCATCCTGCGGTTTTTTTGTTTCACTGTCTTCTCCATCTCGAATGATGCTTGGTTCGCTGTTTTCATCTTTATCCTCTACATCTTCCTCCACGGAGTAGGCAGTTCTGTTTGTCGTGTTAAAGAAACCCCTAGGTAATTCAGGTGTTATCCATCCAGGCATCTCCCACTCTTCTCTTCCAATGCAGTTCAGGGGCTCGGGGTCGTAAATGATTCGAGGCATCTTTTGTTTTTGAGGCATAGTAAATTCCTGCAGGTTATTAAGCCAAAGCTTTTTTTTATGCACGTCAACAATGAAATGAACTGCATCTTTCGTACTATATATCATTATATTTTTGCAACGGTAAGAAATTGCACTTCAATTTATCATTCTACAGCAGTGGCACTGCTAGTTAACGTGAAGAAACAATGCACTTCAGCTCTAGGAACAGCGCTCTACATATTTAAGTCATTGTGGACTGCAATTTTGATCCATACAGCGTTTTTTATTTTTCGAATTATCCTTTTCTGTTTTTCTACTTTGGAGACACATGTGACTGCAGTCGACGCAAGATGGGGGACTGCATGGGTATAAAAACGGACTGCAAACCAGATGTGGGGGCTTGGTATGTTGATTTTCTTACCTTATATGCAGTTCCCTCTTTCTGTAGATGCAGCTCTTGCTGCTGTTGTCGCGCAGTCCACCTCCGCTGCAGGAACTCATGCGCTTTTTCCACCTTCGCCATTGTTGCGGGAGAAGGCTGGACGTGCACCATTGCAGTTCGCATCCATGACGAATGCGATGTAGTAGTCAACCTTGCAGTTCGCTTCCCCCTGTCATGCATGGCTGAGGCTGGATGCTTCAGGGGCGGATCCTCCAGGTGTTGCTGGGGCGAAGGTGAGGTGCGGCGTCGCTTCCTAAACGCCGCCGCGGAAATTTCGTCCCCGACGGACTGCATCGCCGGCCGCTTTGGCGCGCGCTCCGCTCCCGCTACTAGTCGGGGGGAGGGGTGGAGGTGATGTGCAGGACGCCGGCCGCCGTGCGCTCCCGCGCTAGGAGGCGGGGGGAGGGGTGGTGCAGGACGCCGGCCGCCGGCCGCCGTGCGCCCCCTCGCTAGGAGGCGGGGGAGGGGTTGGGGAGGACGCTGCCCGCCGGCCGCCGTGCGCTCCCGCGCTAGAAGGCAGGGGAGGGGTTGGGGAGGACGCTGCCCACCGGCCGCCTGGGCGCTCCCGCGCTAGGAGGCGGGGAGGGGTTGGGGAGGATGCCGGCGTCGGGCGCTAGGAGGCGGGGAGTGGACGAGGAGGGTTGTTAGGAGAATAAGCTTTTTGTTAGGAGAATAAGGTCTTAAGGGGTGTTATGAGAATAGACCCACCCTATATATATATATATATATATATATATATATATATATATATATATATATATATATATATATATATATATGTTGCTGTTATGAGAATGATCATGATGCCCTCATGTCCGTATTTTATTTTTATCGACGCCTCTATCTCCAAACATGTGGACATATTTTTCGATTTTGCCTTTCGCTTGAGGACAAGCGAGGTCTAAGCTTGGGTGAGTTGATACGTCCATTTTGCATCATGCTTATATGTTGATATTTATTGCATTATGGCATGTTATTACATGTTATGTCACAATACTTATGCCTTTTCTCTCTTATTTTACAAGGTTTACATGAAGAGGGAGAAAGCTGGCAGGTGGAATTCTGGGCTGGAAAAGGAGCAAACTCTGGAAACCTATTCTGCACAACTCCAAAAGCCCCAAAACTTCATAGAACTCCGTTTCTAAAAATATAAAAAATATCTGGCGAAAGAAGATCACGAGGGGGGACACCTGCTGTCCACGAGGGTGGGGGGAGCGCCCCCCTCTCTGGGCGCGCCCCCTTGTCTCGTGGGCCCCCCGAAGGCCCCCAGATGCCCATCATCTCCTATATGAGGTGTTTTGACCTGGAAAAAATCATAAGGAGGCTTTCGGGACCAGACGCCACCGTCTCGAGGCGGAACCGAGGCGTAAACCAATCTAGGGCTCCGGCAGAGCTGTTCTACCGGGGATACTTCCCTCCGGGAGGGGCAAATCGTCACCGCCGTCATCACCAACAACTCTCCCATCTTGGGGAGGGCTATCTTCATCAACATCTTCACCGGCACCATCTCTCTCAAACCCTAGTTCATCTCTTGTATCCAATCTTTGTACCCAAACCTCAGATTGGTACCTGTGGGTTGCTAGTAGTGTTGATTACTCCTTGTAGTTGATGCTAGTTGGTTTATTTGGTGGAAGATCATATGTTCAGATCCATTATGCATATTAATACCCCTCTGATCATGAACAATATTATGTCTTGTGAGTAGTTACTTTTGTTCTGGAGGACATGGGAGAAGTCTTGCTATTAGTAGTCATGTGAATTTGGTCTTCATTCGATATTTTGATGAGATGTATGTTGTCTCTCCTCTAGTGGTGTCATGTGAACGTCGACTACATGACACTTCACCATTATTTGGGCCTAGAGGAAGGCATTGGGAAGTAATAAGTAGATGATGGGTTGCTAGAGTGACAGAAGCTTAAACCCTAGTTTATGTGTTGCTTCGTAAGGGGCTGATTTGGATCCACTTGTTTCATGCTATGGTTAGGTTTACCTTAATACTTCTTTTGTAGTTGCGGATGCCTGCATTAGAGGTTAATCATAAGTGGGAGGCTTGTCTAAGTAAGGACAACACCCAAGCACCGGTCCACCCACATACCAAATTATCAAAGTACCGAACGCGAATTAGATGATCGTGATGAAAACTAGCTTGACGATAATTCCCATGTGTCCTCGGGAGCGCTTTCCTTTATATAAGAGTTTGTCCAGGATTGTCCTTTGCTACAAAAAGGATTGGGCCACCTTGTTGCACCTTATTTACTTTTACCTTTTGTCACTTGCTACCAATTACCTTATCACAAAACTATCTGTTACCTATTATTTCAGTGCCTGTAGAAAATACCTTACAGAAAACTGCCTATCATTTCCTTCGGCTCCTCGTTGGGTTCGGCACTCTTACTTATTGAAAGGACTACGGTAGATCCCCTACACTTTTCGGTCATCATCGTCACACCGCTCTGGGTGTTTGGAGCGCAGACTGTTCTTGTGTTCATCGACATACGGGGTCACCAGGGTAGAGTTCTGTAGAACTGTGTAGTGTGCTTCAGACCAAGAATGCCCGTCCCTGCATATTATTGACTCCCCTCCAGGCGTGCCTTTCCCAGTCAGTCTCCCCTCATACCGCGATTTAGGGAGACCAATCTTCTTAAGGCCAGGAATGAAGTGAACACAAAACCCAATGACATCCTCTGTTTGATAGCCCATGGAGATGCTTCCTTCTGGCCTAGCGCAGTTATGGACATATTTCTTTAGGACTCCCATGAATTTCTCAAAGGGGAACATATTGTGTAGAAATACGGGGCCCGGAATGACAATCTCGTCGACTAGATGAACTAGGACGTGCGTCATGATATTGAAGAAGGATGGTGGGAACACCAGCTCGAAACTGACAGGACATTGCGCCACAACACTCCTTAGCCTTGGTATGATTTCTGGATCGATCACCTTCTGAGAGATTGCATTGAGGAATGCACATAGCTTCACAATGGCTAATCGGACATTTTCCGGTAGAAGCCCCATCAGTGCAACCGGAAGCAGTTGCGTCATAATCACGTGGCAGCCATGAGACTTTAGGTTCTGGAACTTTTTCTCTGCCATATTTATTATCCCCTTTATATTAGACGATAAGCCAGACGGGACCTTCATACTGAGCAGGCATGCAAAGAAGATTTCCTTCTCTTCTTTGGTAAGAGCGTAGCTGGCAGGACCTTCATACTGCTTAGGAGGCATTCCGTCTTTTTCGTGCAAACGTTGCAGGTCCTCTCGTGCCTCCGGTGTATCTTTTGTCTTCCCATACACGCCCAAGAAGCCTAGCAGGTACACGCAAAGGTTCTTCGTCACGTGCATCACGTCGATTGAAGAGCGGAACTCTAGGTCTTTCCAGTAGGGTAGGTCCCAAAATATAGATTTCTTCTTCCACATGGGTGCGCGTCCCTCAGCGTCATTCAGAACAGATAGTCCGCCAGGACCCTGATACGTCCAAAACGTATCTATAATTTCTGCTTGCTCCATGCCACTTTTGGGTGATATTGCTATGATATTTATACACTTTCATACACTTTTGATCATATTTGGACTAACCTACTAATCCAGTGCACCCCAGTGCCAGTTTCTGTTTTCGGCTGTTTTTGTATTTCAGGTTTTCACATTACGAGAACTGTCAGGAAAAATCCAGAAAAATTATATAAAAAATCAGCGTTCCAGAACCTACCTTGCGCCCGAAGTACAGCCGGGGGGGGCCACCAGGGCCCCAGGCGCC
>LR738713.1:798416634-798431676 GCA_902687465.1 Secale cereale | reverse complement strand
GGAACTCTTTTTCGCGATCTCATCTCTGTTCCGCCGCCGCCGCCGCTTCCAAGATCGGGAGCACCAGGAGAACCCTTCCCGGCACCCTGCCGGAGGGGAGGATCACCACCGGGAGCTTCTCCACCACCATGGACGCCTCCCGGATGAGTTGTGAGTAGTCTCCCTTGGACCATGAGTCCATGACCAGTAGCTATGTGATGTTCTCCTCCCGTTCTTGTGCTTCACTAATTAGTCCTCGTGAGCTGCCCTACATGATCGAGGCACATATGTAATCCTTATGTTGTTGCTATGATGAGTTTACTGGGATCCGATGGATTATGAGATTATGTTCAGATTGTGATTGAGTAATATATTTGATCTACCTCTTTTATATTTATGTTCATAAGTAATTCTTGTATGTTCTCCGTTGTTATTTATTGCTTTGGCCAAGTAATAGGTAGTGACTCCAAGAGGGAACGTTATGCTTGATTGTGGGTTCATGCCCCTCGATGACTAGTTTGAGTGACAGAAACATGAGTCTAGGGGATGTGCTGTTGCCACAAGGGGGAAAACAACGGTGCTTGTGCCCGCGGGTGCAAGGATTGTTTACTTTACGCAAAGTTCTTTTAATGCAGTTGTCTGTTGCTTTGAGTTTAGACTATGGGTGGGGCTTGCAACTTAATACCAGCGAGTTGTTCTGGATAGATATCTCAAGGTGGATGATTAGTAGTAGATATTGATGGATTTCGGTCTACTTACTTTGGCGTACCGCCCATGCTTTGAACCTCAACCTTTCTTGCAATGTAGTCAACATTGGTTTGCGTTTGTGGTCCTGTCAATTGCCCAGCTGTAATTCGTTTACCTCACATAGCTGTTTTATCGTCTTTTGGGAGAGAGACATCACTAGTGAACATCATGAGACTCCGGTCCATATTACCATCATTGATCACATCCGCTATTTACTTTTCGCTTTTACTTACTATTGCAAACATTATCTATCACTACTATCATTTGCGTTTAATCCTTTGTGAACTACAAGGCCGGAGGGATTGACAACCTCTCTGTACTCGTTGGGAGCAAAGTTATTTGTATCTGTGTGCAGGTCCACGTTGATTGCTAATATCTAGCGCCGTTAGCAGTTGACACCTACTTGTTGAACCTAGGAGTCTCTGGGGATTCGATCCTTGGCATCTTTGCTAAGGGAAAAACTTCCACAACACTGCATCTCACACCTTCCACTTGGGGTAACCAACGAGGGGTTAGAGGCCCATCAAGGAGTTTTTCTGGCGCCGTTGCCGGGGACTCCACTCTTCAGGATAGGGGAGTTGCACGCTATCTTTTACCTTTGTTTTTAGTCTTGTTAGTTTACCTTTCAGTTTTCTTTATGTCTTTTCACTAGTTATGCTTATGGACAACCTTGCTATTGGATCGTTGCTTGTGGGAAGACGCCCCACACCTGTGGTGGTTGCTCCTCCCCCTACTGAAATTGTGCCCTATAAAATACCAGCTGGTATTATCAATTATGTTTTGGCTAATCGTTATGCAGGAGACAGACATCCCGGTGAACACTTGCTATATCTGTCACAATTATGTTCATTATTTAAGCTTGCAGGTGTATCAAGGGAGTTTGTCATGAGGACATTGTTCGCCGTATCACTTATAGATAAAGCTTTAGATTGGTATAAGCTTCTCGATAACTCGCACTTGCTTGATTGGCAAGAGCTTATGTCTCTCTTTTATACTAAGTTTTATCCTCTTCATGATGCTTATGTGGAGAGTAAGAGTACCTTTTTGCATGTGGATCATGGTAACAATGCTTTATGTGATGCTTATATTGTTGAGTTTATTCGTGATCCCACTGAAAATTATTATGAGAAGGGAACATATGCTTATAGATATTTCAATAATATCAAGTTCCCTCTCTTTGTGTTGAAGGTTTTGAAGCTGCACTTGTTTGGTCTTCCTATGCTTATTGCTTTGTGCTTCAATGAATTATTGTATTGCAATATTCCTATGCATAGGAAGCATGTTAGGCTTAAATGTGTTTGGTATTTGCTTCTTGATGCTCTCTTTTGTTCTTCAACTCTTATTCCTACGAGAGCATCATTAAAGTCTTATGCCTAGCTTAAAGGCATAAAAGAAAGCGCTTTTGGGAGGCAGCCCAATGAATAAATTTTTATTTTGCTTTTGTTGTGTCTTGATGTTGTTTACTACTGTAGCATCATCATTGTATCTTTGCTTTTCAATTGTGTGCCAAGTATAGCCTCTGATTGCTAGAAAGTTCAAAAGTTGTGAGGTGCTGTCCAGGAAACAGATTCTGTCCTTGGATAGAAAAATTCGTATAAAATCACCAGATCATCTTTTTGGTCTGAATTTTTTCGACAGCGTTCTCTATATAATTGTATTTCGTGCGTCTGTTCTGAGTTTTTTTATTTGAGTTGCAGAAGTACCCCGAACAAATCAATTACTACCTGCTGTTCTGTTTTTCACAGATTCTGTAATATTTTGCCTTTCCTGTATTTTGCAAACCGAGAGCTTGCTTTTTCTTTGCAAAAACCTTTTGGCAATCTTGAGAAACAGTAGAACTTCAAGAATATCTTTATTTCCAGCAAGGAACAATTATTTTATTATGGGTACTAACCTCGCTAATCAGATTATGATGAGTCATGTATGAAGGGAGTTTTCAAGTGTGCGAGGGAAGATGATAAAAAGATTCGGGAGTGTCAAGCGCTCAAGCTTGGGGATGCCCCCGTGCACCCCCAAGAAATATTCAAGGAGACTCAAGCGTCTAAGCTTGGGGATGCCCCCGTGCATCCCCTTCTCCATCAACATTATCAGTTCGTCTTTCGTTCCGCTATATTTTTATCACTTCATGTGTTATGTGCTATGCTTGGAGCGTCTTGCTTTTAGTTTTCTTTTTAGTTTTTCATAACGAGTCGGAACTCAGCGTTCTTTATGTGGGAGAGAAACACGCTCCACTTCTACCTAGAACATAACATAGAATTTTCATGTCTATCTTTGCTGTGTGTGTTCTTTGTCTTTTAATAGCTACTATCATGTTCAGCTCTTAGTATTCATGCTTATCTTTTCAAAGAGCTTTTGTTTAGTTGGTTGCTTGAACTCTCTTTAATTATCATGCTTACCTTATTAAGAGAGTTTGCTTCCGTTACATTGGTTGATATGTCTATGATAAAGATGCTACTTGCATATTGGCGCTTAGTAATTCATGTTTTCTTGTGGTTAGTCTCAAATAGCTGGGGGATTCCCAATGTGTTATTGGAGTACCAACTTGATTTGTTTGCCTATGATGTGGTATGGTTTAGTAATATCTTCCTTCAAGAATTTATTTTGATTGACTTGGTGTATGCTCACGCATATTTAAGACTGTAAAGAAAGTCTGTTAAGCCTTGATGATCTTTTATTTCTGAGTAGCGATATAACTACCATGCCTGATTCAATGTTGCTTTGTCGCTCTGCATGATTATGACCGTCATTGCTCTCTTAGTTGGTCGCTCCCAGTCTTTTGCTAACCTCCACCTGTACTAAGCGGACTAACTTTGCAATACATAGCTCATGGGAAAGTAGCTTAAAAACTATTGTGGTAAAGAATATGTTGCCTATGTATCTTATTTCTTATAAGTTGCTTGCTGAGTGGTAACCATGTTTCTGGGGACGCCATCAACTGTCACACTTTTGTTGAATATCATGTGAGTTGCTATGCATGTCCGTCTTGTCTGAAGTAAGGGTGATTTGCCATGGGTTGAATGGTTGAGTATGCATATTGTTAGAGAAGAACATTGGGCCGCCAACCAAAGCCATGTATCATGGTGGAAGTTTTAGCTTGGACATTAATCCTCAATCTCTTATGAGAATATGCTTATGCATTAAAGAGGAGTCCATCATCTATTTTCTATGTTGTCCCGGTATGGATGTCCTCAAGTTGAGATCTATCAAAAACGAGAAATCAAATGCGATTTATCTCCTTGGACCTTTGTACAGGTGGCATAGAGGTACCCCTTTGTGACACTTGGTTGAAACATATGTAATGCAATGACAATCCATGGAAATCCGAGCTAATTAGGACAAGGTGCGAGCACTATTGGTATTCGATGCATGAGGCTTGCAACTTATAGGATGTCTTATGCATGACACATATGAAGTACTACTACCGTTGACAAAATTGCTTCTATGTTTTCAAAATAAAAAAAAAACTCTAGCACATAACCATTCTTTTACTTTTATGAGTCTCCACCTTCTTTCTTCAAGCACCAACTAGTGAGAGCATGATTGTCATTCTAAGTGTAATGTGCATTGTTCCAAAGTAGCATTGTCTTTTGCATGATTGTGATATCGTTTATTTTGAAATCATTGTATCTAGTCATCACTTAAACCTTGAAGGTGCCCCTGCATTTATGTTTTGCTTCACTAAAGGGGGCAAGCTAGATATCACTTTATCATATTTGCACACCATGTTCATTGCAAATCTTTTTGATGTTTCAGTTTCATATTGTAAAACTTTCAGTCCTTTGTGATTTTCTCATGAGGCAACTTAATTACTATAGAATCATTGTCTCAGTAAGCTTTTGTCATATGACTATAAAAAGTCCTATATTGTTAATAGCATGTCACCACAGAAATTATTCTTGTTATCATTTACCTACTCGAGGACGAGCAGGAATTAAGCTTGGGGATGTTGATACGTCCAAAACGTATCTATAATTTCTGCTTGCTCCATGCCACTTTTGGGTGATATTGCTATGATATTTATACACTTCCATACACTTTTGATCATATTTGGACTAACCTACTAATCCAGTGCACCCCAGTGCCAGTTTCTGTTTTCGGCTGTTTTTGTATTTCAGGTTTTCACATTACGAGAACTGTCAGGAAAAATCCAGAAAAATTATATAAAAAATCAGCATTCCAGAACCTACCTTGCGCCCGAAGTACAGCCGGGGGGGGCCACCAGGGCCCCAGGCGCCCTGGCGGCGCCCCCCCCCCTGGGCCGCGCCGGGGGGGCGCCTGGGCCCCCCGAGCCCCGTCTGGTGCCCCCCTTTGGCATATATTTAGAGCGTCCTTCGAAACCCTCGGGAGGGGAACTCTTTTTCGCAATCTCATCTCTGTTCCGCCGCCGCCGCCGCTTCCAAGATCGGGAGCACCAGGAGAACCCTTCCCGGCACCCTGCCGGAGGGGAGGATCACCACCGGGAGCTTCTCCACCACCATGGACGCCTCCCGGATGAGTTGTGAGTAGTCTCCCTTGGACCATGAGCCCATGACCAGTAGCTATGTGATGTTCTCCTCCTGTTCTTGTGCTTCACTAATTAGTCCTCGTGAGCTGCCCTACATGATCGAGGCACATATGTAATCCTTATGCTGTTGCTATGATGAGTTTGCTGGGATCCGATGGATTATAAGATTATGTTCAGATTGTGATTGAGTAATATATTTGATCTACCTCTTTTATATTTATGTTCATAAGTAATTCTTGCATGTTCTCCGTTGTTATTTATTGCTTTGGCCAAGTAATACGTAGTGACTCCAAGAGGGAACGTTATGCTCGATTGTGGGTTCATGCCCCTCGATGACTAGTTTGAGTGACAGAAACATGAGTCTAGGGGATGTGCTGTTGCCACAAGGGGGAAAACAACGGTGCTTGTGCCCGCGGGTGCAAGGATTGTTTACTTTACGCAAAGTTCTTTTAATGCAGTTGTCTGTTGCTTTGAGTTTACACTATGGGTGGGGCTCGCAACTTAATACCAGCGAGATGTTCTGGATAGATATCTCAAGGTGGATGATTAGTAGTAGATATTGATGGATTTCGGTCTACTTACTTTGGCGTACCGCCCATGCTTTGAACCTCAACCTTTCTTGCAATGTAGTCAGCATTGGTTTGCGTTCGTGGTCCTGTCAATTGCCCAGCTGTAATTCGTTTACCTCACATAGCTGTTTTATCGTCTTTTGGGAGAGAGACATCACTAGTGAACATCATGAGACTCCGGTCCATATTACCATCATTGATCACATCCGCTATTTACTTTTCGCTTTTACTTACTATTGCAAACATTATCTATCACTACTATCGTTTGCGTTTAATCCTTTGTGAACTACAAGGCCGGAGGGATTGACAACCTCTCTGTACTCGTTGGGAGCAAAGTTATTTGTATCTGTGTGCAGGTCCACGTTGATTGCTAATATCTGGCGCCGTTAACAGTTGACACCTACTTGTTGAACCTAGGAGTCTCTGGGGATTCGATCCTTGGCATCTTTGCTAAGGGAAAAACTTCCACAACACTGCATCTCACACCTTCCACTTGGGGTAACCAACGAGGGGTTAGAGGCCCATCAGACCCTTTCCAAAGATTACCTGTAAATCATTGACTATAGCAAGTACATGATCACCGGTACGCATGGCGGGCTTCTTCCGGTGATCTTCCTCGCCTTTGAAATGCTTGCCTTTCTTTCGACATTGATGGTTGGTCGGAAGAAATCGACGATGCCCTAGGTACACATTCTTCCTGCATCTGTCCAGGTATATATTTTGAGTGTCATCTAAACAATGCGTGCATGCATGGTATCCCTTGTTTGTTTGTCCTGAAAGGTTACTGAGAGAAGGCCAATCATTGATGGTTACAAACAGCAATGCATGTAGGTCAAATTCCTCCTGGTTGGCCTCATCCCACACACGTACACCTTGTCCATTCCACAGCTGTAAAAGTTCTTCAACTAATGGCCTTAGGTACACATCAATGTCGTTGCCGGGTTGCTTAGGGCCTTGGATGAGTATTGGCATCATAATGAACTTCCGCTTCATGCACAACCAAGGAGGAAGGTTATAGATACATAGAGTCACGGGCCAGGTGCTGTGATTGTTGCTCTGCTCCCCAAAAGGATTAATGCCATCCGCGCTTAAACCAAACCACATGTTCCTTGCGTCACCTGCAAACTCCTCCCAGTACGTTCTCTCGATTTTTCTCCACTACAACCCGTCAGCGGGTGCTCTCCACTTCCCGTCTTTCTTACGGTCCTCTGCGTGCCATCGCATCAACTTGGCATGCTCTTTGTTTCTGAACGGACGTTTCAACCGTGGTATTATAGGAGCATACCACATCACCTTGGCAGGAACCCTCTTCCTTGGGCGCTCGTCGTCAACATCACCAGGGTCATCTCGTTTGATCTTATACCACAAGGCACCGCATACCGGGCATGCGTTCAAATCCTCGTACGCACAGCGGTACAGGATGCAGTCATTAGGGCATGCATGTATCTTATGCACCTCCAATCCTAGAGGGCATACGACCTTCTTTGTTGCATACGTACTGTCGGGCAATTTGTTATCCTTTGGAAGCTTCTTCTTCAATATTTTGAGTAGCTTCTCAAATCCTTTGTCAGGCACACCATTCTCTGCCTTCCACTGCAGCAATTTCAGTACGGTACCGAGCTTCGTGTTGCCATCTTCGCAGTTGGGGTACAACCCTTTTTTGTAATCCTCCAACATGCGATCGAACTTCAGCTTCTCCTTTTCACTTTCGCACTGTCTCCTTGCATCAACAATGACCCGGCGGAGATCATCATCGGGCACAACAGCGTCTGGTTCCTCTTGACCTTCAGCAGCTTCCCCCGTTGCAGCATCACCGTATTCTGGGGGCACATAGTTGCCATTGTCCTCTTCTTCTTCGTTGTCTTCCATCATAACCCCTATTTCTCCATGCTTGGTCCAAACATTATAGTGTGGCATGAAACCGTTATAAAGCAGGTGGGTGTGAAGGGTTTTCGAGTCGGAGTAAGACCTTGTATTCCCACAGATAGTGCATGGATAGCACATAAAACCATTCTGCTTGTTTGCCTTAGCCACTTCGAGAAAATTATGCATGCCATTAATGTACTCGGAGGTGCGTCTGTCACCATACATCCATTGCCGGTTCATCTGCTTGCATTTATATATAATTAAGTGTGTCAAAAACCATTACAGAACTTCATGGATACATTTCCACTCAAATTAATATAAGTTGATCATCACATTATATTCGAAGTACATGCATATAGCTCACCACGGTGGTGCCAGTGATGAGATCGGCGCGGGCGATCGACGGCAATGAAGACGGGGACGGGACGTGACGGACCGTTAAACCTAGCCAAATCTCGGAGAAAATGGAGCTTGGAGTTCGAGCTTCGAGAGGAGAAAGCTTAACTAGTGTGGCTCGGGCATTTCATCGAACACCTCATGTGCATATATATATATATATATATATATATATATATATATATATATATATATATATATATATATATATATATATATATATATATATATATATATATATATATATATATATATATATATATATGGGAGGTGAGCTAGAGCTCTCCCCTTGTGGAGTGCTCTGCTCGCCGGCGATATGGGGTATATATAGGCAACCAATTAGTCCCGGTTCGTGATAGGAACCGGGACAGAAGGCCAGCCTTCTGTCCCGGTTCCAGGAACGAACCGGGACCAATGGATGTGGGCCAGGAGCGAGGCCCATTGGTCCCAGTTCGTGCCTGGAACTGGGACAAATGGGTCCAGACGAACCGGGACAGATGCCCCACGAGGCCCGGCCGGCCCCCTGAGCGCAAGAACCGGGACATATGCCCCCATGGGTCCCGGTTCGTAAGTGAACTGAGACTAATGGGCTAGCCTGGCCTGAACCAAAACCTTGTTTTCTACTAGTGTGTAGAGAGGACCATAAACGAAGAGTCCTGATACATCTGTAGATAACCTGCATCAGATAAGTACTTTTATCATTAAAAACCTTATCATTTCTACATAGACAAAGCGACCAAATAACGGCAAGCGCTCCCATCCTAAGAAGAGTTCTAAACATGTGATTAATCCTAAATAACCAGTTGCCAAATACATTAGCAACACTACAAGGAGGATACCAGACAGAAGCTATTTGGATGACTGGCCATATAGAACGAGCAAATCTGCATTAGAAGAATAAATGTTGTATTGTCTCATCATGGTGACAAAAAACACATTGCGGACTTTCATGTCAATTCCTCTTAATAAGGTTATCTTTAGTAAGCATGACTCCGCGATGAAGGTATCATACAAAGATTTTGTTCTTAAGAGGTATCTTCATCTTCCAGATCTTCTTATTATTATCGACTGGCACATCGGACTGAATAACGCTCTATACATGGACTCCACTCAGAATTTTCCATTCCCATGAAGGTTTCATCGAAAGACATCAGACCCATATGACAATTGCACCGTGGACAACCGCTGGAGAAGGATGTTCCAGGATTGGAGTCTGGGCCCAATTAAATCTCTTCTGAACGTCACATTTGATGGAAATGATTCCATTACCGTGCCAATAGTATCACCCTTGTGGCGCACAATATTGTATAGATCTGGATATTGTTTCCGGAGTGTGGCATTTCCTAGCCACTTGTCCTCACATAATCTAATTTCCGAGCCGTCCTTAATTGAGAAGGACCCATAGCAAAAGAAATATTTCTTCGTAGCCATTAGACCCGCCCAAAAGCGAGAATCCCCAGGTTTCCAGTATACTTGGGATACCGCCTTGGAACCCACATATTTCCTCCTTAGGAGGGTTTGCCATACACCATCTTCCATCAGTAATTTATACAACCATTTGCCGAGTAGGACCCTATTCTTAACCTGAAGGTCATGAATCCCCAACCCGCCTTGGTTTTTGGGACGGCAAACCACTCCATTTAGCCAGTCGATATTTCTTTCTCTCGCTATCTCCTTGCCAAAAGAATCTTGATCGGAAATAATCTAATCTATGTAAAAGTCCTTTTGGCAACTGAAAGAAGGAAATCATATGTAGTACCATATTACTTAGTGCCGAATTTATGAGGACCAATCTTCCACCCAAAGATAACAGCTTACTTTTCCAACTGCTAAATCTTTTTTGTAGTCTCTACTCGACGTGTTTTCATTCAACATTTGTGAGTCTTCGATAATGTATCGGTATCCCCAAATATGTGATCGAAAACTAGCGCAACCCACATCCGAACAATTGAGCATACAGGTGGGCCTCGTCTTGAGCGTCGTCAAAGCAAAACAATTCATTTTTATGAAAATTGATTTTAAGACCCGAGAGTTGCTCGAATGCTGATAAAATCAGGTTCATATTTCTCGCTTTCTCAAGATCATTATCAATGAAGAAAATCGTATCGTCGGCATATTAAAGTATAAAGAGACCATCATCAACTAAATGATTTACTACCCATCAATTTGATCATTGCATCCCCGCTCGCTGTCACAGTACGTGCACGCCCTGTTGCGCTCTCCGCGATGAGCCGAACATCAGGCGCTCCACAACATTGCATTTGTAACACGGACGACGAGGTGCTGACCTTGCAGCAATCTCGTGTCCCCCGGCTAGACCTTGCAGCAGTCGGCCCGGCGCCGGTCCTTTGCAACATTGGCACCAGGGAATTGAGACATGCCAATGTCGCAGGTGCTTGACCATGCTCGTGATCCCTTGACGTGTGGCCGTAACCTGTGCTGCTGACCACACACGATAAACCATGATCAGAAGAGTAAATGTCGACGGACAGTTTCCGTTGATGTTGTGATGTGGACGAGAAAATGGGAGAAGAGTCAGAAAAGTGGGACGCTTGTGGGTCGGTTCCTCCCTGTAACTCCTCCCTGTAACGGAGTTTTTACCTTCTCTTTTACGTGGTAATATGTGTCTCACTTATAAAGATCATAGTATAAGTTATGTACACACCGACAAAATTAAAAAGACAGTAGAACGTTAATCTTTACAAAGGTATACCAATTAAGAAGGAAATTTACAATCAAGACTGAAGAATCCTCTGAGCTTGACACCAACGTCCGTTATGCCTCTTGCACCACCACAACAACCGCCAAAGTAAAAATGGAGAATCAGATACCCACTCGAGCTCGACGTGGCTCCATCGTTGATATGTAGCTTTGCGTCACCCGCTGTTTCCCTTTCTGGCCGCGCCGGTCGGATGGCTGTTAACGATCTTAGGCATCGCGCTGTCCACGTACGTGCTTTGCCATGATAAATTCTGTTCAAGAACCGGTTCAGTGTTTTTTGCCACTGTTTTTTTTTTTGGCACGGTGCAAAGTGGAACGTCTTGTAAAGCAGTGGTTTTCTGCTAATTACATCAGTATTGTCCGGGTTTTCTATGCATTTTATTCACATTAGACGAAACCGAGTAACAAGGCCGATGCCTCCTCGCGACAACGATACTTCTCCAAATCATTTGGAAGCTGAAACGGAATTTCAATAAATTTGGAAGAATCATTTGGAAGCTGAAACGGAATTTCAATAAATTTGGAAGCTGAAACGGAATTTCAATAAATTTGGGTACTTCAGCTACCAAAGTATCTGTAACCTCCAAATTTCGAGCCAGGTTCAAACTGATTTCAAAACAAATTTAAATTTAATAAATCGTTAGAATTAGCCGAATTTTGATATAGAAGTCCGAAAGGATTTCAGTCTCTTTAAAATCACATATCTCGGTGAGGACCGGAAGTTTTCTGTTTCTGAGATTTAAAAGCTTGATCATATCTACAATCATGTTTGAATTTTAAAACAACAGACATGTGGGTTTGAGAATCAAAGTCATCTTGAATACACAAGGAGCATTTGGGGATTGCCACACATCTTATTGGAAGAGTACAAACGAATTATTTATTTCCCTTGCTGAACTAGATAACTTCCTTATTCGGCTCAGATGACTAATCCATCCGCAATCACCGAGTTCTTCAGTACAACCGTAATGCCAGACCGGATGTGGAAGCCTTCTGACGCCCTGTCTGCTTCCTGTACACCCTGCAAAGAACCCAACAGCAAACCACATGTTCAGTAATATTCGGACGACGCCAACTCCCAGGGGCGGTTCACTAGAAACGAATAATAGCATTTCAGGCGAACGCCAGAAAAATATTATCAAATGAGAGCAACGTTGGGGGATCATAGCTTGTTGATTCATATTCATTATGCGACTGTTCTTGAAGAAACAAGGAGGCAGAGAACATCATGCATACCTCGGCGTTGGCAATGGTCACATTCTTCCCTATTCTCGCATTCTTGTCAATGATGCATTTTCTGGGCAGAACAAGAGGGAGGCATTTGTCAGACAAGAGTAATACAATGCGCTGTCTAAATTGGTGAGCAGTGAGTTAGAAAGTAAATATGTGTGCATACTGAATCGAAGTGTTCTCCCCGATCCCAACCGGAACCTTTCCTTCAGCCAGTTGGTCGCCTCTTTCCGCGTCAGTTTCATAGAAATCAGCACCGAGCATTACCGTATCCTGAAGAAATGGAGAACCACATTTGCTGTAACTGTGGAAGACTATAATGGATTCTTATTGGTGTTCTATGCTTTTTGCAAGCAAGAGGTCTGACCTTGAGGTGTACGTTGGAGCCTATTCGAGAACGGATTCCAACGACACTGTGCTCTACCCTGCATTTATCCAAGAAACATCCATGGGAAATGATCGAATCAGTGATCTGCAAATGGTATACACACATGTTAGGCGGCACGGCAACCAAATCGATTTCTGAAGAGTAACTGAACACTTATTGTAAGATATTAGTAACTAAGGGTGCAAAGGCAAAGCACGGTGATAATGATGGCACAATGTAATGGAAAGAATTTTGGGCTGTAAAAATGGTGTACACACAGAATTTTCAAGAAAAGAATAGTGCAAAATGGGAGTCATACTAGCCCAGAGGCAACACATACCTTACTAGTGCTGATCATAGATGGTGGTAGGTTTCTGCGTGATGTGTACATCGGTTTGCTAGCATCATAGAAGCTGAACTTTGAAGGCTGCATAATTTCACGAAAAGATGATCACATGTTACGAAAGGTTCAGGTTCTCACTTTATTTCTTGCAAAATAAAAGTTTATTGCTTGTTCATACATATTATGACCATTAGTACATTGTATTTATCTCTTTTGTAGATTGCTCTCTGTAATTCTTGCACCTTGTAAAGTGTCAGTGTATATATCTACTGCCTCACTGGGCCATACCAATAAACAGTGATACTGCATAAGAGTAACTATTGACACCTTACACTGAATAAAACTAATGTAATTCTTGCACCTTGTAAAGTGTCAGTGTATATATCTACTGCCTCACTGGGCCATACCAATAAACAGTGATACTGCATAAGAGTAACTATTGACACCTTACACTGAATAAAACTAACACGAGAACCAATAACATAGTGGTGTAGGAGAAGAAGGGCAAAGGCTGTAAAAGGATAACGAAATAAAGAGGCAGCTCGCCATTAGTTTTCACAGACTACCCATACCTGTTCAGCAAGGGCAAGATTTGCTTCGAAGAAGGATTTGATAGTTCCAATATCTTCCCAGTAATCATTGAAAAGAAATGCCTGACGTGTTAAATATTAGATACCGGTGAGTCGGTGACATCATATGGAATGGAAGTCAGCGTAAAGAAAACATCATATGGAAGTTAAGGTTTACGGAAAATAATACAACATAAAGATACAGTTTTAACATTTTGAAACAAAAAATTACTAGCGCAGTAATAGGAAACTGAAACGGCAATATTCTGGCAATGCCATCATCCTACGTTTCTGTCTTTCAGCTGTGCAGTTTTAGATGCCTGACTGCAATTGAAGAATGCACCAGTAGGTGATGCTGACAGCATCACATGCTAGTATCCACGTACCTTTACATTAATCTCTCTTGCTGCAGCTGGAATTATTTCAGACCCAAAATCATTTGCAGTGGGAAAACGCCATCTGACCTAACAAAAATGCACTGCATATTTAGATCTACTTGTGATCAAGTTGTTCTATGAAAAATGCACCTTTACTACTCCCTCCGTCCCTAAATGTAAGTCTTTTTAGACATTTCAAATGGACTACAACATACGGATGTATGTAGACATATTTTAGAGTGTAGATTCACTCATTTTGCTCCGTATGTAGTCATTTGTTAGAATCTCTCGAAAGACTTATATTTGTGAACGGAGGGAGTACAACATAAGATATTATCCCAAAAAGACTATAACATAAAATATTTGAAAATGAAACAGCTTGTTTTTAGTATTTTCCATGTTTAAAGGAACTTTGGCAGTTTGCCTTATATTGGAGAACTGAATACTTTTCTTCAGGGAAGAATCAAATAAAATATTCATCTGATATTAAATTTAGGTCCAGTATAAGTTGAATTGGCGTACCTCAAAAGATTTAGAAGTATCTCTTTCTTGAATATGTATACCCCCATTGAAGCTATGTATGGTTTCTTTTCTGCTTCCTCCTTTGGTAAGCCGAGGAGAGTGGTGTCAACTTTCTGCCAAAAACGAATGTCCATGAACTCCTGTTTTATTTTATTTGAATGGCATTCTCAGTGTTGTACCAACTGATACACTGTGCACTTGGCCATCTAGAATGTTACTCTAGTGTGCGGACAGGAGAGGTGAGTGGCATGAAGAGATCAATACAACTTACCATTCCTTTTAATTCAGCTCCTCTCGGTTTTTCACTAAATGAAATAACTCTTCCTGTGTCGTCTATCTTCATTAGACCAAAATCAGACGCTCGGCTAACATTGAAAACAGAATTATTCATCTCTAATCCACAAGACACAAACTAAGAGAGCGTTAAATCGAAGAGTTTATTATATGCTAAAAAACAAACATTTGCCTTAACACAGCAATGGCAATTCATCTTTTACAAAAACATTAAAAAGCAATTAAAGAATAATTTTATTATTTCCTTTGCATGTAGATGATGCACAGTGGAAGTCCACTTGAGACTTTATGTACATTAGCACTGAAATAGAAAGGAAATCACCTGCCATCAATAGGCAGGCAACAGATGCTGATGCCCGCGTCTCTCTGCCGATGACTCTGCATATGGAATGGCCACAACAATTTAACCAAGCATTTGAACAGACAAGTGTGAAAAACAATCTTTATGTGGTAAATTACCTGAACAAAGTCCATGTAGTCCATACGGTAGAGGTGATCGCCAGAAAGAATCAGCACATCCTCTATGTCTTTAGATTTGGCATCCTGAAAAGCAAAAAA